>CM055912.1:14793654-15283903 GCA_029582155.1 Panopea generosa
CGACCCATTCACTCCTCTGGAAATTAAACCCACCCGTCCCATCCTCTCATCTGGAAATTAAACCCCGTCGCCCAATCTTCTCCTCTGGATATTGACCCCGCCTGCCCCATCCTCTCACTTGGAATTGGACCCAGCCGGCCTAATCCTCTCACCTGGAAATTAAACCCCACCCGCCCTGTCCTCTCACCTGGAAATTAAACCCCACCCGCCAAATCCTCTCACCTGGAAATTCAACCCCACCCGCACTATCCTCTCACCTGGAAATTAAATCCCACCCGCCCTATCCTTTTACCTGGAAATTAAACCCCGCCCGCCCTGTCCTCTAACCTACAAATCAAACCCCACCCGCCCTATCCTCTCACCAGGAAATTAAACCCCACCCGCCCTGTCCTCTCACCTGGAAATTAAACCCCACCCGCCCTGTCCTTTCACCTGGAAATCAAACCCCACCCACCCTGTCCTCTCACCTGGACACCCTCTGAGATAAACAAGTAAGAATTATGCCCTGTCTAAAGATCCTAAATCCGCCCATGTCGTTGTTGATAGACATCTGTGAGGCATGTATAATTTGCGTTGAGAATCCAGTTAAAGTAACACTTTATTTTTATATTACAGGAACAATATATTTAAGATCATTGGAATGTTTGATCGCTGGTAATTGTCTTAAATAACGTTATATCCAGAAACGTGTGTTGGTTATGTTACCCGCGTATCAATCAGAACAAGTTGTTTTTTGGTAAATCGCGAATAACTCGAGTAAACTGATAGTGTTTGATCGAACGTGTCTTCGGGTAGGAGGGATACGCAAGAAAAGGTAATATTTTAAGATATGTAGTTTTTATTTTATTTATTAACTTATTTCATATTACATATTTAATAAATAAAAATACTTAGTAAGATTTATATTTAGTGGTGTACAATGAATATTGATATTAATATTTTACCCGAGTTTAGTACCATTATAAATGCGGTTAAAGGTTGTCTTACGGGAGCGTGATGGTGGTGGGGGTAAATATTTTAAATTCAGTCCGGAATAGCTGACGAATTATTTTTAACTCATAATAAGGTGTAGGTAAAAACAATTTCACATTTATTTAGACACGGTCATTTTTAAGAATATTTTCTTTACGAGCAATTTTTAAAATAAACAGTTTGGCCGTTTCCATTATATTTGTATCCTTCTACCTGGACAGTTCCGGATATGACTTATTCTCATATATCTGATGAGGATTGTTTTAGTTTTACTGAAGCTTTGATAAATGAGCTGAGCTTCACTGGTAAACAGGTACAGTTCCAAATGTTCAAATTTAGCGTTTAATGGCAACAGTGATATTAATGTTTCTGTCACTTACTAATTACCATGTCACAGAACCTGCCATATTGGTATTAACCTTATCACTTAATCTTCAACTCTCCAAATATCACTTATTATGTCACTGATTCTCCCAAAATATCGACATTCTCCAAATACCAAACATGTCACTGACGTTCCAATTAGCACTGTGGAGAACGTGGTCTAGTTGTAGAGCATTGGCCCCAAGATCGGAGGTCGTGTGTTCGATCCTCCGCCACGGCTATGTGTGGTGTCCTTGAGCAAGATACTTTTCCGCATAAGGTTAATAATTTATTACCAAGGAAGACTTCGAGGGGGATTTGTATAAGTTGTAAGAACTTGTTTCACAATACAGAGTAAAATAGATAAGTTTAGACTGAATACGACTCGTCTCGTTTCTGATTGTCGCTGAATATGTGTATTTGAATTTGTATATTTAGCGTAATTGTTTTTGCCATCGAGGACTTACAGTCGAAAGTGAATACAGGATGTTGATTTGAATTGAATTGAAGTTACCGGAAGTTGTAAATGTCAAAGTTTTATGGAATCATATTTAATGTGATTGCGGTGTTTCAACATCTTGGTAGGTATTATGAAGAGACAGCGGGTGTGCCATATCAGTCAAAACTGCTCTTATATACTTGACCTCTTAATTTACTCCACAGAATTAAGATGGCGAAGTTTGCACCAGTGATAGCGCTGCTACTGGCGACGTTTCAATTGATGCACGTGACGTATGCGGCACGTGACGACTCTGTGTGTACTGACGCTTCTGTGACACCTCCGTCTAACATTAGTAAGTGTCTGTCTGTCTGTCTGTCTGTCTGTCTGTCTGTCTGTCTGTCTGTCTGTCTGTCTGTCTGTCTGTCTGTCTGTCTGTCTGTCTGTCTGTCTGTCTGTCTGTCTGTCTGTCACTAACGAACGAAAGAAATCTTCATTTTGAGAATTTAGTTCGGTTATTTATCTTCCTTGGCGCCCTCTAAACGAAATACAATTATATTTTCATACAACTACAGACATCATGTTATTGCCATCAATCTTCCAAGTTGGTTTCTATAGGAACTTAACAAATCTTGAAGAGACAAGCGGCGATTTGATTAAAATCTCACTTAACTCTAACTACGTTAATAATCCACTGTATATGCTTGTGGGCATGAATAACAACAAAAGCAAAGCTTGTTTTTGATCGTTTTTCAGCGGTATGATAAAAATAACCAATTAGTATATAGTACTCTTTTTAAGAATGTTTACTCATTTTCTTTTCAAAAAAAGAGTGACTATACTACTTTTAAGCATTTTAAATATGACGTTGTATATAGGTAATATCTTCACATGGTTATAATAGATAAAGTAAAGTGTGTCTTTACTATAGTGTCACCCTATAGTGAAAGGGCCAGTCACAATGGGCTTCAGAGACACATTTATGTTGTACACTGCTCGAGTCCCAAAAGTTATCCTTACCAGGCTGTTAGCCATTCGGTACCCCTCGATTTAACTGACAGCCGGTTTAGCAACCGATCGCATTAGAAAATATTAAAAGTGTTTTCACTGGGAGTCAAACCTTCGACCTCCCGCTTCCGAGGCGACCGCCTTAACCACTAGGCCACGGAAAACGGTTCTACGTTCACAGGTGTACATATGATGAGTCTAATTATATTTGGAAACCCTTGCGTGCTTATTTCTTATTCGATTCCACACAATGCACAATCCTTTCAAACTTGTTTTAGAGCCAATGGCGAGGCCGAACATCACGAACCAGTTCCATACTCGGATCGAAGCCGTGTTTGTGATCAAGAAGAAAACGGAGATTCTTCACGAGTACTTCGATGCCACGAACAACAGGGGTTTTGTTGAACAGATAGATGAAGGCGTGACGTAAGTTAGAACTCAGTTGTCATTCAACAGAATCAACCGTCCGTCCGTCCGTCCGTCCGTCCGTCCGTCCGTCCGCCCGCCCGCCCGCCCGCCCGCCCGCCCGCCCGCCCGCCCGCCCGTCCGTCTGTATGTATGTCTCGTTCATATCTAATTGCATGTTGATTCTATTCATCAAACATTAAGTTGTAAAGTTTGTTCTCATTTGTTTTTAATTAAACAAGCTGGCGGTAGGGTAATGTAACTAATGTTGGAATTACTTGTATTCCAACTCAGTTGCTTTTTCCATGATTATTATGCCACTGTTTATATACATATATATATGAATTGTATAATAAAATCTTGCAATAAAATAGTATTAAACTGAAGATATCATTTTGGCAATATGGATCGTTGGGTATATATAGGCATGATATATTGAAAAAAAAATGTTTTTTTACAATTTTGAAAAACCCTGATATACTCCCTTTAAAAACCCTGATATACTCCCTTTAAAAACCCTGATATTCTCTCTTTAAAATTCCTGATATACTTCCTTTAAGATCGATTAAAATCAAAATCTAGTTTATATGATCCCGGATATAACAATCTAATTCGGTTCCTTTTGTTTCAGGTATGACGCGTTATACAGCTACCAGACGAACGAGTTTATCGGATATTTCGCAGGCGCCGCTCGTAAGTAGTGACATTAATTTTTTTCGTTAAATTTTTCATTGTCTACAAAAGATCCAGTCTATCCTAGTATCTGACGTCTCCCGATTTAGGTCTGTTACATGCTCTGTTATAAAAACACCGGATTCTCTGTCTGTCCCAAAACTCATAGCTTTATCAAACTGTGATGTAATTCAACTTCCGCTTTAACAACTGACCAATCAGCGTGCTCGTATAACGGTTCCTATCGTGAAAACATTGCCATTTTGTGCAGTGTAATGAAAAGATTATATCCATGTCTGCTGATGCACAAAGAGTTATAGGATTAAATTACGTTCCATGACTAACATTGGGTCTATACACATGAGTTCCATTATACAAAACCCCAAGCGGTAAATCTCCCTTGAACACTTTTTGGTAATTGGAACTGAGTTTGAGTTTGAGATTTAATAAGCAAAACATGAAATGCCAGAGGTTACGGGTTCGATGATATCAAACTCGATCCAATACCTCTCTAGATCTTTACTAAGAACTGATTCTACCTGGGAAGCTGACTCGAGGGCGGTTTATTTCTTCGCAATCTAAAATAAATTAATATAAACTTAAATGAAATCTATATCTAACAACGGCACTCCGTATAAAGATGATATTGCAAGCAAGTCCAACAGTTGCATTTTCCTCCATGAGAGTTACAGCTTTTGTCTGGTTATCTTCGCGCAATTATGATCTCGTTATTGCGACTCGGGTGGGTGTGGTGGGGGTGAGGGGGTGGGGGGCTTGGATAATCAGTAAATGGATACAATTCCTTAGAAAAAAAGACATGAGCTAATTTAAAAAATATTGTCATTTTTTCTATTCCATTTTCCGCCAACAGCTGGTACCCCAGGTGTCTGTACGGTACAGGATCTTCGTACTTCCAACCAGCGATACCTGTTTGGTTATCAACAAGTGAATGGAAAACCGCACATATTTAGCGCCGCTGGTGCCCTGCATTTTGGCGGAATGGGTATAAACGAGGTATATATTGTTTTAAGCTGGTATGCTAAAGATAAAATTAACAAAAATAAATGCATATTAATCTATAGTTACCGAGGACCAAACTTAACTTTGAAAGAATGTGTTGTCCAATACTTTTTTCAATAAATGTACAATGTATGCATGTTCAAGCAAATGACCTGATGCGAGATGGGAAATCGCTCCGCCCATTGGCCACGTGGGTTTGTTTATCAAAGTAAAAACAACGTCATGCAATGCAGTGTATACTTAGATACCGTTCGCTTGTCTAAGGAAAATATTGACCGCTGATTGGATCATTGACTTGTTTGATTGACAACCAGCGTCATGTCAATTAAAAGTGACACAGTTCATTTAACACATTATTTAATTATAAATAAAATATTGATACTATTAATCCGTTACCATTAATTTAAAACGATGGAAAACGTGTAAAGATAACGGATTGAGAGAGAATCATTTATACATACATTAATCAATTGTAAATCAAATGATACAAAATTATTATTTTAGTATACAGTGAAACCTGTGTAAGTGGCCACCTCTATTAAGCAGTCACATGTCTTAAGCAACCACTTTTTACATTACACATTTCTATGCTTTAAGAGTAAATTAACATGTAATAAGCAACCACCTGTCTTAAAAGGTCAGTTTTGCTCCTTCCTTTGACTGGCTGCTTAAGACAGGTTTGACTATACACTATAAATTCCTCAGAGTAGCGTAGTATTAATTGATGAGAAAATCCTTTTTAAAATAAATATGTTAGTACACTGATATCAACTTTGAGCGATGCAGTGTTTGTAATGCTATTAAATAATATATGACATACATGGATATGTTACAACCCAATGTTTATGTTTGAAATCAGTAATTATGTATCCGTCATTCATTGTGTATTTGTAATAACAATATTCTGAAATGTTTGGTCATTAATCATAATGACCTATTTTTAAGTTATGTTTTACAATGTACTATATTACGAAATAAAAAATGTTCTGTTATGTTCTATACATATATAAATGGCAGCTATGTGTTATACAAAAAAAACAACAGCTGGATATTCATAACTTGCAGAAATACATGGGCACCAAGGTTGTCCGCGGTATCCAAGTAGACTGGTGGCAGTCGTGCCAGTACTGGCAGAACATGAACGCAACAATGATGGTAGACTGGTACTTCTCCGGTAATGTACATTTCTGGTTTATATATAAAACTTGATTTTTCCCGAATCCGGTCTACTAACCCCAATGAAAAGCAAGGAATTCTATACCAGTCCCACAATTCATAGCAATTGAACGCTTACTAAACGGTGATGCCATCCGAACCAATAATTTTCTCTCTCTCTCTCTCTCTCTCTCTCTCTCTCTCTCTCTCTCTCCCTCTCTCTCTCTCTCTCTCAATTCATCTCCTTTTTTAATGTGCGTGCGTGCGTGCGTGCGTGCGTGTCTATGAAAGGCAACATAAGTTAACAGTTAAACTCAATTCTATGTTAATATATGTTATTATATATGTTTAGCCATATTCATGTTATTTGTAAACTCAGTTTTAGGGAAGGGCCGTAACTAATGTGGGTATCACTTGTGGCCCGACCCATTTGCAATGTACTTGTACACATTTGGCAATAAAATACGTTAAAATCATAAAAAAAAAATCATTCGAATTTTCCGTGAAACAACTGACCAATCAACGTGCTCAAATGTGCTGCTATTTAACAGACCCAATCGGGAGAACTGGATCCGTTCTACAAACTAATACATTTCTGTTACACGTATTTTACTGATTTTATTTCACAATCGATGTAAAATTAATAAGATAAAAAAAAAAACAATAATCACAAGTAGGAGGCATATGACGTCATCATTCTGAGTTTCTGACAAAGAAATAAATAATAAATAAAAGAATGATGTTTTTGTCTTGTTTATTTATTAAATCTTTTTATTTTTATTTTAGCACGCACCGCTTGGGATACGTCTGTCGGCGTTCGAGTTCCGGTGCAGATACACGTAAAAGGAAAAGCGTACAACGCGTCCGGACTCCCACATAACTTCGAACATTTTTACAACTTTTTTGACTTCGAGCCATACGTTGGAAGCAGAGACAGTTATCGTTTTGAGGTTAATATTTTTTCTCATGTACACTGGCCCAAAATGAAAACTTTACACTTTATATGATTGAATATTTCTTTCATGCGTCCGAGCACAAAAAAACGCTTTCCTTACTTTGCACGTTTTTTCACTTATCGGTTTTGCACCGACAAGTAATCATTCGTTGCTTAGCACGGATAAAAAAACTTAATAAGTGTACGGTGTGGCAATGTATTTTACGGTATGGTATTGTATTGAACGGCATGGTAATGTATTGTATGGTATGGTAATGTATACTACGGTATGGTAATGCATTGTACGGTATGGTAATGCATACTACGGAATGTTATTGCATTGTACGGTATGGTATTGCATTGTACGGTATGGTAATATATTGTACGGTATGGTATTGCATTGTACGGTATGGCATTGCATTGTACGGTATGGTATTGCATTGTACGGTATGGTAATATATTGTACGGTATGATAATGTATACTACGGTATGGTAGTGTGTGTACGGTAAGGCAATGTATTGTGCGGTATGGCAATGTATTGTGCGGTATGGTAATTTATTGTGCGGTATGGTAATGCATTGTACAGTGTGGTAATGTATTGTACGGTGTGGTAATTTATTGTACGGTATGGTAATGCATTGTGCGATATTGTAATGAATTGTTCGGTATGGTAATGTATTGTCCAATGTGGTAATGTATTGTACGGTGTGGTAATTTATTGTACAACGTGGTAATGTATTGTGCGATATTGTAATTTATTGTACGGTATGGTAATGTATTGTACAGTGTGGTAATGTATAGTGCGGTATTCTTATGTAGTGAATGTTATGGTAATGTATTTTACGATGTGGTAATGTATGGTAATGTAGTTATCTATAATAACTAATAATAACTCATAATGAAATATTCATGTTTCGACTGGTTTCCTTTATTCCAGTCTATTATTTAATAATAGCTCATAATGAAATATCCATGTTTCGACTGGTTTCCTTTATTCCAGTCTACTACTTAATAATAGCTCATAATGAAATATTCGCAATCTAATACACGTGTTTCGGCTGGTTTCCTGTATTGCAGTCTATTATTTGGTAATGGCTCATAATGAAATATTCGCAGTCTAATACACGTGTTTCGGCTGGTTTCCTGTATTGCAGTCTATTATCTAATAATAGCTCATAATTAGATATTCGCAATCTAATACACATGTTTCAGACTCCAGCGGGTATGCAGTGCCCCGGTCGGCTGTTGACAAGAAATTTCCCCAAGGTCCCTACTGATGCGTTCTCCTTTACGACGGAAGTACTTGACACCGTGAACGACAGAATTTCGTTTATGAAGGTAGACCTATAGTTATGTATAGCTGGCATGCTTTTCACATTCTGTTGACGGGTGATTAAAATAAAGTGTGCTTTTTATAAATCTTACTGTATATATGACAAAAGGGGCTCCGTTTAGAACCACACCTACTGGGTTTAAATTCGTCAAGCGTTAAAGTCTGAGAAATAGACTCGTACTCAAACTTGTTTTATAAAACCTTTAAGCATAGAATTCTGCCGGGTAAAACATGTGATTTTCTAACATTTTCAGTTAAATACTTATTAGAATTGCTTGTTTCGGCAAACAAATATAGTCATTTGCTTTTTAATTGATATTATTTGGATCTTAATTTTGTTTACCCTTTGGGTCTAATTTCATTGCTCAGATCCAAAAGTTTGGTAAATTTAGACCCTGTATGTATGCTGAGCTGAAATAACCCCGATAACAATCTCCCAATACAGGTCCGTTATACCCTAATATGCATGTATGGAATTCTCTGTCTGTCCCGGCACAATTCATAGCACTCTCAAGCGTGTTCCCAAATTGTCACGTGATCCATCTTCTGCTGAAGCAACTGACCAATCAGTGTGCTTGTATATTACATTAAGTAACAAGTCTGTAGTACTGACCTAGCTCTCCCGAATGGGTCCGTTATATAGCAATGTTAGGAAAGTCGCATTTGAGCACGTTGATTGGGTAGCTATTCAACTGAAAGTTTGATGACGTCACAGTTTAGTAAGAGCGTTCAACTGCTATGAACTGTGGGACATTCTTTTTCATTGACCTGATTCGGGAGATATCAGGTTCTGGGATAGACTGCTAAAGTAACAAGGATTATTTCTGTAGAATACAGTTGTTTGCAAGGGGATCTCCGATGTTCTACTTCCCGCTATAACATGTAGCTGCATGTAGCTTGGTTTGCATGGATACATGTACATGTATACACATAGCATAACGTGAACGCTGTACGTATATGCGAAAGTTCTTCTATAATACTTTCACTATAAAGTTTCACATGACATTGTAGTTTCAGAAATTAATTTTGTTAAATGAAACTTGTCAAAAATGTCATGGTGCTTCTTTAAATATGTGTTACAATGTTCAAGGTTCGTGTTTGCAGGAAACGTTTTACTACGACCAAAAGCTTGTGAAGTATGACTACCGACCGCAGAACGGCGACTTTAGTCCTTACGGGAACAGCGATCTGATAGAGATTCACGACTTTCATTCAGGTATGCGAGTATGACTGCGTTCACTTCCGACAACTGTTTTCATATTTCTTGCAGTCACTTCCGACAATTGTTTTCATATTTCTTGCGTTCACGTCCGACAATTGTTTTCATATCTCTTGCGCTCACTTCCGACAACTGTTTTCATATTTCTTGCGTTCACTTCCGACAACTGTTTTCATATTTCTTGCGTTCACTTCTGACAACAGTTTTCACTTTTCTTGCGTTCACTTCCGACAACTGTTTTCATATTTTTGCGTTCACTTATGACAACAGTTTTCATATTTCTTGCGTTCACTTCCGACAATTGTTTTCACTTTTTTTTGCGTTCACTTCTGACAACAGTTTTCATTTTTCTTGCGTTCACTGCCGACAACTGTTTTCACTTTTCTTGCGTTCACTGCCGACAACTGTTTTCACCTTTCTTGCGTTCACTTCCAACAACTGTTTTCATATTTTTTGCGTTCACTTCTGACAACAGTTTTCACTTCCGACATCTGTTTTCATATTTCTTGCGTTCACTTCTCACAACAGTTTTCACTTTTCTTACGTTCACTTCAGACATTTTTTAACGTTTCTAGCGTTACGGTAAAAAAGAGAACACATATATTTTTTTCCTTCATGTAAGGAATGAATCCCCACAAAATGCACAGTAACTGGCAGGTTGACAAACTTGTTTTTTTTAAAGAGGGTGCAGTGACACCCTAAGATTTTTTTTAAAAAGAAGTCCTCCAATGCTCATAATTACATGCATATGTTAAATTCATATAAAAGTGACTTTTTTAACACCAGTGATGTCCTATTACAGTATAGGCTATGTCAGCTTTTACTCTTCTAATCGTCAACAAGAAAACACAACCACTATGAATCATTTTGAAAAAATGTTAAATCAAATTACATCGGACATTTTTAAGTGCAAGAATCATGCTATCGTGGCACAAAGGGGCGCAAATGTGTGATGAGACGCAAAGGTTAAAAACAAATTTATATCCCCTTGGAATATTTTACATCCAAAAAATAAAATTGAATTGAAGTGTCCTTAATATCATTTTAATAATAATTTATGAGTTGCAATGATGTCTTCAAACATTATACAGATGAGTCAAAGATATATTTTTTTATATTTTACAGGTGTGGCATATATCACGGACGCAAATCGCGGAAACTGTAGTTTCCGGCCTATCGAAGGATCCGATTTTGACGACAGAGCCAGCGGTCCGAATACAGTTCGAATTCGAAGTGCTAAGGAGTTCTTTTACTTTGATGTGAAGACTGCATCTTATGAGGGCGTGGTAAACACCAATTACTATTCATTCATTCATTCGTTCGTTCGTTCGTTCGTTCGTTCGTTCGTTCGTTCGTTCGTTCGTTCGTGCGTTCGTTCGTTCGTTCGTTCTTTATTTATTTATGTATCTATTTATCTATTTATTTGTTTATTTGTTTGTTTGTTTTTGTGTTTGTTCTTTCTTTCTTTATTTCTTACATTCGTTCGTCTGTTCATTCTTTTGTTCGTTCATGGGATCGTTCATTTTGTTAACTTCATCCTTTCATTCCATTCACCTAGTTATCGATTTACAATCATACAAAATCAAAATAATATCATTTGGTTATTAGTTTTATTTTGAATTCGATCGATCGAGCGATCGATCGATCGAGAGAGAGAGAGAGAGAGAGAGAGAGAAAGAAAGAGGGAGAGAGAAAGTACAATGTACATAAGAACAGAAATTCAGAAAAGAGTTTTTAATATTTCAGAAAAAGAACAGAAACATAGACTGTGACACGTGGGTGGCGACAAGGAGTGACTTTCCCTTCACGTTCCCGTCAAACTCAACGTGGGAGTGGTACTTTGCAACAGTATGTATATATATATATATGGGGTGTTTTTTGTTGTTGTATTTACAGAATTAATACCCATTTCTCACTGTTTACATTTGTATGTCTTTATATTTACAAATCAGCGTATACACTTTTTTTTAAAATCATTTGATAATTTGTGCTTTATGGCAAGGTAATGTACTGTAACACTGAGTTAATGTTAAAACCACCACACTTAACAATGGTACTAATGTTGATGTGTGGTGTTAATGTTGCTGTTTGGTGTTAATGTTGCTGTTTGGTGTTAATGTTGCTGTATGGTGTTAATGTTGCTGTATGGTGTTGATGTTGCTGCATGGTGTTGATGTATGTTGCTGCATGGTGTTGATGTTGCTGCATGGTGTTGATGTTGCTGCATGGTGTTGATGTAACTGCATGGTGTTAATGTTGCCGTATGGTGTTGCTGCATGGTGTTAATGTTGCTGCATGGTGTTAATGTTGCTGTATGGTGTTGATGTTGCTGTTTGGTGTTAATGTTGCTGTATGGTGTTAATGTTGCTGCATGGTGTTACTGTTGCTGTTTGGTGTTAATGTTGCCGTATGGTGTTAATGTTGCTGTATGGTGTTAATGTTGCTGTATGGTGTTAATGTTACTGTATGGTATAAATGTTGCCGTGTGGTGTTAATGATGCCGTGTGGTGTTAATGTTGCTGCATGGTGTTAATGTTGCTGTATGGTATTAATGTTGCTGCATGGTGTTAATGTTGCTGTATGGTGTTGATGTTGCTGTATGGTGTTCATGTTGCCGTGTGGTATTAATGTTGCCGTGTGGTATGGTGTTGATGATGCCGCATGGTGCTAATATTGTCGCATGGTGTTGATGTTGCTGTATGGTGTTGATGTTGCTGCATGGTGTTGATGTTGCTGCATGGTGTTGATGTTGCCGCATGGTGTTGATGTTGCCGCATTGTGTTGATGTTGCCGCATGGTATTGATGTTGCTGTATGGTGTTGATGTTGCCGCATGGTATTGATGTTGCTGTATGGTGTTAATGTTGCTGTATGGTATTAATGTTACTGTATGGTGTTGCTGTATGGTGTTAATGTTGTTGTATGGGTTACTGTATGGTGTTAATGTTACTGTATGGTATTAATGTTACTGTATGGTGTTGCTGTATGGTGTTAATGTTGCTGTATGGTATTAATGTTACTGTATGGGTTACTGTATGGTGTCAATGTTACTGTATGGTATTAATGTTACTGTATGGGTTACTGTATGGTGTTAATGTTGTTGTATGGGTTACTGTATGGTGTTAATGTTACTGTATGGTATTAATGTTACTGTATGGTGTTGCTGTATGGTGTTAATGTTGCTGTATGGTATTAATGTTACTGTATGGGTTACTGTATGGTGTTAATGTTGCCGTATGGTGTTGATGCTGCCGTGTGGTATTAATGTTGCTGTATGGTGTTGATGTTGCTGTATCGTGTTGATGTTGCTGCATGGTGTTGATGTTGCTGCATGGTGTTGATGTTGCTGCATGGTGTTGATGTATGTTGCTGCATGGTGTTGATGTTGCTGCATGGTGTTGATGTTGCTGCATGGTGTTGATGTTGCTGTATGGTGTTGATGTTGCTGTATGGTGTTAATGTTGCCGTATGGTGTTGATGTTGCCGTGTGGTGTTAATGTTGCTGTATGGTGTTGATGTTGCTGTATTGTGTTGATGTTGCTGCATGGTGTTGATGTTGCTGCATGGTGTTGATGTTGCTGCATGGTGTTGATGTATGTTGCTGCATGGTGTTGATGTTGCTGCATGGTGTTGATGTTGCCGTATGGTGTTGATGTTGCCGTATGGTGTTTATGTTGCCGCATGGTGTTAATGTTGCTGTATGGTGTTGATGTTGCTGTATGGTGTTGATGTTGCTGTATGGTATTGCTGTATGGTGTTAATGTTGCCGTATGGTGTTAATGTTGCTGTATGGTGTTAATGTTGCCGTATGGTGTTAATGTTGCCGTATGATGTTAATGTTGCCGTATGGTGTTGATGTTGCCGTATGGTATTAATGTTGCCGTATGGTGTTGATGTTGCCGTATGGTGTTAATGTTGCCGCATGGTGTTGATATTGCCGTATGGTGTTAATGTTGCCGCATGGTGTTAATGTTGCTGCATGGTGTTAATGTTGCTGTATGGTGTTAATGTTGCTGAATGGTGGTTAGCGTCGCTTTCAACAGTGTTTCGATTACAGTCAAACCTATGTTAGTGGTCACTTCTATTAAGCAACCATCTGTCTTAAATAGCCACATTTTTTATATACCATGTTTGTAATATATAAGTCAAAATCAACCTGTATTAAGCAGCCACCTGCCTTAAGAGGTAAATTTGCTCTTTCCCTCAAGTGCCTGCTTAAGACAAGTTTGGCTGTATATGGCAACGGTATCTAATTGAGACACTAATTGTTTTCTGAGCGATGCCACACTTGAGTATCATGAAAACACATATAATTCATAAATGACAACTTTGTAAAAATAACGTTTGCATACATATTATGTTTTACTTACAAAATTACTGAATGTATTTATTCAACAGAAGGCTAATTCGGTCCCATTAACATCTCTCTAATGACCAGTTAGCTCTCATTGCTGGGGTCATAGGTTCGAGCCTAGCTCGGTTGTGAAAAGACGGTGGTTCTACTCAGATTCATGCTGCGGTATTCATCTACCATCAAAGCTAAATATGCCATAAATAACCTGCAATGTGCCAAACGCCATTAATTGACTATCCAATATCACGAACATTCGTTGTTTTTCTACAGAATGATTGGACAAAGATAAACGCTGGACCTGAGGCTGGGGCTATTCCAATCCAGATGAGGATAAATATACCGACGGTAAGCAAGAGGGGCTGACATAAAATTCATCTCACACCACTATGGTATTTTCTATTCATTTCACACCACTATTATATGTGTCTCATATTACTATTATATTTCCTAAATGTTATCACAACACTATTATATTTCCTAAATGTTATCACAACACTATTATATTTCCTACATGTTACACACACCACTATTATTTTTCCTACATGTTACACATACCACTATTATATTTCCTAAATGTTACACACACCACTCTTGTATTTCCTACATGTTACACTGACACACACCACTTTTATATTTCCTACATGTTACACACACCACTATTATATTCACTACATGTTACACACACGTTACTAACACCACTATTATATTTCATACATGTTACACACACGTCACACACACCACTACTATATTTCCTACATGTTATACACACCACTGTTTTATTTCCTAAATGTCATTACACCACTATTATATTTCCTAAATGTTATCTCACCACTACTATATTTCCTATGTGTCTCACACCACTGCTATACTTTCTATGTGTCTCACACCACTATTATATTTCCTATGTGTCTCACACCACTATTATATTTCATAAAGGTCTCACACCACTGTTATATTTCCTAAATGTTATCACACCACTGTTATATTTCCCATATGTCTCAAGCCAGTATTATATGTCCAGGGAATGTCATTTTTAAGTTGTATAAAATAGTCTCAGTTTTTTAAAAGATTAGTGGGAGAACCATATATACATATATAATTATATAAAATTATCAAAGGCACTTTTCTGGTCGCAGTTGATTCCTATTTCGATGTATATACATGTATATATATGATATGATACACTATTTAGCTCGAACAACCTTTAACTCGACATATTTTGTCCAGTCCAGTCCAGTCCAGTCCAGTTCTACTGAAAGCTTGTTAAAGGAGTTACGTTACGAATATGGTGGTGTCTGTTCTGTAATCTCCACAACTGATAGACTATAGAAACGACCCTGGCACATTGCCAACCATGAATATTTAACATCATTCAGTATAGGTCTCACTACACCATGGATTGTGTTCTTTGTTCTATATAAAATAAGGTCTAAGATTCCCACGGTAAACATATTCTTCAAAATTGATTTTTTTTCATAGCAGGAACGTATCCGCACATAAAAATGATTAATAACTAATAGGTTGACCAGGCTTCTGTTTCACCAACATTTAACTTAAATACTTAAAAACTTAACTAAGTTTTGACTGGTTATTTATCTATTATATAATCAATATCAATGACACAATATGCAGTTTTACTGGAACCAGTCTAAAATCATGATCACATGGCTGCTTTTCTTAGATTTAAGTTTTTAAGTATTTAAGTATATGTTGGTGAAACAGGAGCCTGCTTGTTATTTTAAAAAAAAATCCTCAAATGTTCATAAATACATGCATCTGGTAAAATCCAATTAAAGTCACACTTTTAACACCATCAATGTGATATTGCAGTAAATGCTATGTCAACTTTTGCTCCACTCATCTGCAGCAAGAAAAAACAGCTCCTGTGAAGCATTTTTAAAATAGTTCAAACCAAATAACATAGGACTTTTTTAAGCGCAAGAATCATGTTACCATTGTAACAAGGGGCGCAACCGTGTACGTATAAATCCTACCAGAATCGGGAAATGTTAGCGATTGGATATACAAGTGTATTTGTTGTCACGTAATTATTGCTAACTTCTTTTTAACAGAGAAATTGGGCTTTCGAATACAATCTTTACAACTTCCGAAAATCAAAGCCGGACCTGCTGAAGTTCGACATAAGCGGATGCTTTGAATTCAGAAGAAGAAGGAAATTCCAGTTTCTCATGACTAAAAGTATGTTATATACACAGTTAAATGCGATATTTGGTGAAAGTGTGGGTCTGGGGTTAGGAACGGCGGAAAGGGGTAACGCCATTTTCAACATTTTACATGCTATGTGTCCAGTTTTATTAGCGGAGGGGATCTCAGTAGAAAACCGTCCTTCCTGATTCTACTCGGACTTCCAATAAAACTGGATATACCACATATAACATGAAATGTGTTGAAAATCACTGACCTTGGCGTCGACCCCACGACCTTATTGGTTAGAGGTAAATGGTTGACATTGTGTTTAAGCCCGAAAGGGATATGAAATCTACAGATGACCAAATTTAGTGTTAATCATTTTTCCATAAAGCTTTCTCAAACTTGTTCACGTCCCGAGACAAATTTGGTTCCACTAAACTGGATTATCGGTTGCGCTTTTCTTCAAAATTTCAATTTTTTCTCCGCATGAAGCTTTGATAGTTTGCATGTAATATCACCATATTATTCTCTCTCATGTCATGGAAACCCTAACATTAGGGCTGTATTGGTCCCGCCCAGAGTAATCATCAGTTTAACATAGGGGCAATTCATTTTAAAAAAAATCTCAAGAACCGTCTTGCCAAATATGTTCATATTTTGTCAAACTGGTCTATGTGATGGGGATTTCAAATGTGTTCAAATGAAGGGGCTATTGTCTATCGGGAACCCAGTAAGAGGACTTTTACTATAAGAAAACAGAAAATACGTTTTCATCATCTATTGTACGTATTACTGATTCCAATCATCTTGGTGTCTGGAGCATTGCTTAGTCATACCAGTCCTTAAATAGGAATTAATATAAGTAAGGGACCAACTGGGGTAAAAATGGATACTATTGTGAAATTTCTAAAATTTTCTTATAAGAACCTACGAGTCAAATTTGTTCACATTTGATTTGAATTATCCTTATACTTAGGACTTCAAGATTGTTCAAACGAAGGGGTTAGGGTTTAATTGGGTCCAGTTATACGTGTGTTTACAAAATGTGCAAAATACATTTACACCAGTTTTATTAAATTATCCTTATAATTAGGACTTCAAGATTGTTCAAACGAAGGGGTTAGGGTTTAATGGGGTCCAGTAATATGTGTGTTTACAAAATGTGCAAAATACATTTACACCAGTTTTATATGTATGATTGAAAAAGAACAACTCCAAGCAAATATCAATTTGAACTTTTTTAAAGAAAATCATTCCATCAACTATTGCTTAAAGTTAGAAATAAGAATATTTAGATTATAATTTAGTATTATTTCTCAGATATACACTAAGATATACACTAAGACATGAAAAACTTGATCAAGGACAGCAAATGAGTTTTTCTTTTTAGACATTCACTCTTGTTGTCATCCAAGATGGCCACCGGGCATGAGTAATAATAAACATCTTATATGTAAATGAGTTACTATATTTAGAAAAAAGATGGGGCCCGTTTGTTAAGATCCCCTTTACTACCTGTATTTTTGAATCATTGCTTTATCCAGTCAAACAAGCAGATTTAGCTACAATCAGCACCAACGTGGAAGTGTTCAAATACTACATACTCCAGGCCATCATGCAGTCTACAGGGATCTCACCGCTGCGAGTTGCACACCTCAGAGTAAGTTACGTAATCATTTCAACATCTAGTATGTGATCAAATCATGTTTTCCTTTTATTTCATTGGTGTCGCCACACGTAACCAGAGTTAACATTTCAATGAACGTCAAAAGTAATGCCAATCACATTTGTCGCTATAAATGGTTAAAATGCATATATTGTCTGAAAATTGCATTAATAACGATTTCAGAATTGTTAAAAATGATTCAGTGAGTATTTTAAAAGTTGTATTCAGCGTAATAAGAAGTGCATTCAACTATTGGTTTTTCGTGAACTGAAAGGGTCCTAAGTGACCGAGTGGTTTACGGCACTGTGAAAAGTGTAATGACCATTTACCTTTCATCGCTGAGTTTCAAGCTTTGCTCGGTCTAAAAACTTGATGTGGTATAATCCCGAGTTAGAAAACGATAGTTTGTCAGGAGCGTATCTTGGCTGAAAACGATATGTAGGCACAGTTGTAGAGGGGTCCGGGGTTATGCTCCTCCGAAAAATAAATGTAGGTGTGTTTTTATGTATATTTCTTATTTTTTTAGGGGCCTGGTTACCTTGAATTCACTGTTGCATAACCAAATAAATGTAGTTTTTAGGTTTGTTCACTTAAAAAAAAAAGGAAAAATGACTCCAGTGCCTATAGGAAGCTACGCCACTGTAGGTTTCTTACACTAAACACAGCCAATACGTACCTATTTTAAAGACTAACCAAATGAATTAATACAGGTGTTCTTCACCACAAATGTAATCGTGACGTTTGAGTTGCTGGACACGTCTCCAATTGTCGGAGATACACAGAAGGCTGCCAACTACAAGGAGGTGGCCCTGGATTTTGCCGCTAATACATTAACTCAGATGATACAGAACGGACAGTTTGTCGTCACTCTTGGTGGATCAGCCTTTATGAATGTAAGTGCGACTTTTGTCAATGGTCATTTTGTGATTGAACGATCAGGCTGGAACATGTTTAGACATCGTCCCTTGTACGCGTATGCTCTTATGCTGACCCCTGGAGTCGTATGCACCAATTATTCTTGAAAATATTCTTAGTCTCTAATTAGAAGTGAGAGACGAATAATAGATAATTAGACACATTTTTTGTATTCATTGGAGTGTAGGAGTGTTTTAATTATTGGGGTGGTGGGGGCAACCTGAGGTGCAGGGTACTGTACCGAAAACAAGCGAAATGCAAGAAATGTGGAATGTTTTGTACCGAATCAAGTACATATGTATATAACATGAGTAAGCTCACTCCGGAATACAAGATAGTAAATTTAGAGAAACAGACTAATACGGTAGTGTACAGAATAAGCCTTAGGATGAAGAACGAAAGTTTTATCAGACAAATCTGAAACAAGAACGGAGTACTAATAGTGTTTGAAAAACAAGTTATCAAATATGAGATCCATATTAAATACGGACTCAAACCGGTTTATTCAAACACAAGAAAAGAAAGTTATGCTATTAGATATATTAAGAAAGATAGAGAGAAGACAGTAAAATGCGCTCAATCTTCCACGACCGGTGATTGTAGCAATTGTAAGACAACCACATCCCACTGGATGGGTTGACCACAAATCTATGAGGATTTCAAAATAAGACAATCACATCTTACTGGATGGGTTGACCTCAAATCAATGAGGATTTGGCGTTACTAGCAAACCGCCGAGACGCATGCACTCAACATACATATTTCGAGGTATTTTATATTCACCAGCAAAAACTTTTAGTCGGTTACAACGATTTGCATAACATAAAACGTATAGCTAACGTATGAATTAATTCTAGTTCCGGTCAATTGGAATGACACCCCTTTCAATACCTAACAGCTTTTAAACACTATTATTAGGCTCCAAAGAGGTATTTTTGTGTGCGCTTTTGACTGTCACTAAGGATGTCGTATGTTCAAACCGCAGTCAATGCCAATTTTTTTATTGAAACTGTTACCGGTATTCAATTTACACACTTGAAAAATATGTCAACTTTAAGCAACGACAAAATCACAATCTCTCTCGCAATCCTTTGATGTGGAAGTATACATGTTGTGTTTGAATGAAAAGCGATATTATTATGCTGAGGTATCTGATATGTTGAAGTAGTTATTCTATTATATTGTCCTGTTTGACTTTACAGGAGGCACAATCACAACTTTGCAAAGGGTGTCCGGGTGCATGCTGCCACGAAAAGAAATTTAACTCGTGGCATACATTTCCTGCATTTTTCTGATATTTCAGACATTTTAAGCCGTTCAAATCTACGTATAACACAAACTACATTTTATACAATTGCCCATTTTTACACTATTATCTTGAATACACATTGATGACTTTTTAAACCCGACATAACAGTACATATCAACACTTAGTAATACACTGTAAGACAAGCAGTTGCTGGGTATTATGATACATTCATACTGCATATATTATATGTGAAGGATATGTCATATTTTTGCAAAAGTAATTCATATTTTGAGAATTACTTTATTATTTTTGCAAAAACACTAATAAACATGTGAAACTTCACAAATTCTACAGAAGGCAAGTGCCTCCGTTTGCCTCAGTGTGGTTAATATATAATTATAATCTTCGACTCTTAACATCGAAAAGAACGATTATTAGAACAATGTTTTGTCAGTTTGTGACATCGAGGGCTAATAGACGAATAGTATCATGTTAATATTGTACATGTATTACATGAAGAACAGGTAATGGTCTACGAGTCTGAAACAGCTGCGATATGCCATACAGAAAAGTGAGATGGTCGATTATATTTTAAACCGGAAAAAATACTTATTTTATTTGTGAAGTGTAAACAACGATACAACTTAAAAACAACCCTGAAATATATTGACAGTAGTATCATTTATGTTATTAGAATACCTCTAAAGGACACGATACAACGACTTATGTAGTGTACATTACACGAAGCACCTACTTTACATATTAAACAAATTATGGCGTTTAGCAGCCTTATAACATCAATTTGTAATTTTATTGATATCATTTTGGTATATTGATAATAAAACAAATGTTAAACACATAAAGTGGTCCTATAACTGCTTCCGAAGTAATAAATTGAGTTGTTTTCAATCTGAAAATGGTTCAATATGTCACTTTTCTCGAATGTTTGAGGAAACGGCCATGTTCCCATTCTAAAACATGTCCGCCTAGAACTTAAATAGAATGCCGCTCGTATCGGCTATATCTTTGAGTTAAAAACGAAATAATATGCAAATAAAGGTGTTTTCTTACCTCACTGTTCGACTGCGTGCACAAAAATAACAGGAAGTACCGGTGTATTGTGTGTAGTTATCACCATAAATTCGGCGTAGTAGCCGTTATTGTAACGTATACGTTGGATGGGGTGATAAATGCTCCACATCAATAAACGCTCCCCAAAAACGCTCCACATCAATAAGCGCTCACCATCAATAAACGCTCCGCATCAAAGCTGCCTTTGCGTTCCTTGTTAATTGCGATAGATCCTAAATATTTATTTTTTATTTCAGTTACACACTCTGGTAGCCTCAGCCAACAGTATAATAGAGACAACTTACCTCAACACGACAACAGTTGTCCAAGATACCACTCAGGCCGGATACGGAGCAGGTAAACTTTTTTATTCTTCTTTTATCTTTTGACTGGGGTTTAACGCCATTTTCAACAATAAGGTTATATATGACATACTAGTATCCAGTTGTATTGGTGGAGGAAGAGCTCAGAAAGAATTTGAATAGAAGCACCGACCTTCCGCAAGTAACTGGAACACTTTCTCACATAAAGTTTTTGAAGCGAGAATGACACGAACCTACGACCTTAGTGATGATAGGTAAATTATCTTGAGACGGCGCCCTCGACCATTTCGTTAAGGAGGACCCTTCTAACAAAGCACAATTGTTTGATACGATGGAAATCACCCAGTGTGTGGTGCACAAGATTATTTATTCTCGCATATTAGAACCTTTCAAGAATTTGAGGATATGATAGAAAATATTGTCCCCAAGGGTGATTGTTTTTAAACCGAAAGAAAACACGAATGGTTTTATTTCTTGTATACCCAACATATTGAATGATCAATCACAGTGTCGTCACCATGACGACGTATGTGATATTGTTTCCCTTTTAAACAAAACAGTGGCTCCCGACTGAAGGTACTGTATACATACATACATCTGCATGTATTGTTTAGTATGAACGAAACTTATTTATTCCATTTGTCATAATATTTCTGAATGTACCACCCTAAACATATAAACTTTACGTCATTATTCTAGGTCCGATGGCAGCTGTCGGTGTCGCCATGCCATTGCTCGGTGGAGGACTCGGTGTGGTGTTCGCATATTTCTTCTTCAAATAGACATTGTCTAGACATGCCAAGGTAGTTGTATAATCCAATAAAAAGAACATGCACACGTACATCATCAGCGACGGATAGGGGATTTTCTGCTATAGGGGACGGATAAATGAATTAGAAGTTTTATCAAGGCGTACTACATGTTTTACCGTTAAATGGGGTAGGGATATACGCAAATCCTTGCGACGGATTTTCAATTAGTTTCAATTATTTAATGCTCCGACTGTTAAGAGATAATGACAATAAGAGGTCTTATTACAAACAAAAAACCTAAGAAATGTTAAGTATCTTAATTGCTGGGGCATTCCTCCATACATACCATACATACCATACATATACAGGATACGCACACAGCCACTACAGAAGTGGAGCCAATGACTTCTGTAAGAGGACAGTACACATTTTGTATAGAAAAGCTCTTATGTGATCGACTCGGTTTAAATATAGTAAAAGCACTACGCAAGGTTTTGTTGTTGTTTTTTAAAAAGATTAAGTCTGTGTCTAGATTTAAAGCTCTTTGTCCTAAAACAGAAGCCTGCGAGAAAGTATTTAGTGGATTTCAGCCTTAAATGTTACCACACATCACTCCTGGAGAAAGGGGCGTGGTTTGTATTGTCGCTATTTAGTGATCTACGACCTTTATTGGCGTTATGATGCATAGTATGTTCAATGCGCATAATAATTAATGTGGATGGGGGTAAGTATATACTATAACCAGTCTAAAAGTGGATGGGGGTAAGTATATACTATAACCAGTCTAAAAGTGGATGGGGGTAAGTATATACTATAACCAGTCTAAAAGTGGATGGGGGTAAGTATATACTATAACCAGTCTAAATGTGGATGGGGGTAAGTATATACTATAACCAGTCTAAAAGTGGATGGGGGTAAGTATATACTATAACCAGTCTAAAAGTGGATGGGGGTAAGTATATACTATAACCAGTCTAAATGTGGATGGGGGGTTAGTATATACTATAACCAGTCTAAAAGTGGATGGGGATAAGTATATACTATAACCAGTCTAAATGTGGATTGGCGTAAGTATATAATATAACCAGTCTAAATGTGGATGGGGGTAAGTATATACTTTAACTAGTCTAAATGTGGATTGGCGTAAGTATATATTATAACCAGTCTAAATGTGGATGGGGGTAAGTATATACTTTAACTAGTCTAAATGTGGATTGGGGTAAGTATATATTATAACCAGTCTAAATGTGGATGGGGGTAAGTATATATTATAACCAGTCTAAATGTGGATGGGGCAAGTATATACTTTAACCAGTCTAAATGTGGATTGGGGTAAGTATATATTATAACCAGTCTAAATGTGGATGGGGGTAAGTATACATATAACCAGTCTAAATGTGGACTGGGGTAAGTATATATTATAACCAGTCTAAATGTGGATGGGGGTAAGTATATATTATAACCAGTCTAAATGTGGATTGGGGTAAGTATATATTATAACCAGTCTAAATGTGGATGGGGGTAAGTATATACTATAACCAGTCTAAATGTGGATGGGGTAAGTATATACTATAACCAGTCTAAATGTGGATGGGGGGTAAGTATATACTATAACTAGTCTAAATGTGTTAAGTTTTTAAGTATTCAAATAAAATTCTTGATTCTTCCCTTGACTGGCCGCTTAAGACATGTATGACTGTATATCATCAAAATGCATTTATTTCATTATGTCTTTTCAGATTTAAATATAAAAAAGAAGAAAATCAACATAGCGAAATAATATATTGGATACGCTGAGAGAAATGAAAATATAAAACATCTTAAGAACATACATGAAGTCTATAAATACTACCAACATGTGATTATTTCTCATCATTTTCAAATTAACCAAAAACCTTTATTTGTAAACTGTTTTTGTCTGTGAGACACTGTGAGTTGCAATGTGAGTATAGGGGACAGTGTGCTGCCATTACTAAGTGGGTGAAGTTTCACCCGTGTCACCTGCACTGTCTAATTTACGAGTTTGTCACATTCTTGACATTACTACAGGATATTTATATTCAGATAATGTGTGCAATATTTTTGATCGTGCTGTTAAATGTCCATATATAATACTAAACATGTAAATGTATGTCTTTTGTGTTCTTTTTTTCACGTTCCCAAATTGCGTTATTGCTTGTTATAGACTGACACGAATCCGTATAAATTACTAGTTACTCCAATTTAATTAATAGTTTTGTAAAATTAGTCGTTACTCCGTCAGTTCCAAAACTATTTCATGTATATACAATGAGTTACTCCGGCATATCCACTCCGTAAACAACTTTTATGCAACAATAAATAGTTACTCCGGTAAACTTGAATTTAACTTGTGCCAGTTACTTGCGGAAGGACGGTGGTTCTACTCAGATTCATTATGAGGTCTTCATCCATTAATAAAACTGGATATGATATATATAACATGAATGGAGTTAATCCCCGTTAAAAAACAACGTTTTTACAATAATTGATTGATTGATTGATTGTTTGATTGAATATTTAGCGTCATTTTATGCCATCGAGGGCTAAAAGACGATCCGTTAGCCTAACCACTATTTTCTGGGATTAACCAGTACTCGAGCACACCTCATCTCCGCAAGTAACTGATAACTTTCCCGATCGAATCAGTGGTGAGAGACGAATGATAATGAGACACAATGTCGTATATCAATCATCACGGAGACTGTTGCCGGGCGGGGGATTCGAACTCACGACCCCTGGATTGATAGTTAACCCGGTAAATATATTTAGTAAAACAACCTTTGCTCCGAGATATCTATTTAGTTTATTTAAAATACTAGTTATTCCGTTATATCTGCTACTAGCAAATTTACACAAAGAATCATTAGATATAACAAAATATACCATTAATCGTTTCGTCATACAGTGCGGTCAGGTTGGTGGCTGGCTCACTCAAACATGAACACATACGATCTCTACCTGGTGAGGCCGGGCCCAATTAGCTCAGTCGGCTGCGCGTCTGACTATCAATCCAGGGGTCGTGAGTTCGAATCGCCGCACGGCAACAGTTTTCGAGATGACTTATATACGACATTGCGTCTCTTTATCATTCGTCTCTCACCGCTGATTCGAGTGGGAAAGTTATCAGTTACTTGCAGAGATGTGGTGTGCTCGAGTTCTGGTGAATCTTCCAAGATCCCAGGAAACAGTGGTTAGGTTAACTGATCGTCTGTTAGTCATCTATGGTATAAAAATGACGCTAAATATTTAATCAATCAATCAACTAACTGATGATAAATGTTATTCAAACCATGACTAAAATAGAATTACATGTTAATATTATTTTATTTTCATATACAAAATAAGTGACTTAATAAAATAAAACAATTGTAATTGAAATAAAGAAATAAGATTTCATTATGTTGAAATAAATGCTTTTTGAAATATACATTATACTCTCGGCTGTCCCATCGCTTATATAAGTGTGTAAATATACTGAGCCAAAAAAGAAAGTACCCACTTTTATTTTTTTAATTATTTCCTCAATATTAATAATTTGTCAAAATAGGCTGTAAATAATGTACATGTATTCGTTGGAATACCTGTCAAAATTGATTTTATCAATAATCAGTCAAGCGCTTAGCCGAGAGCTCGATTAACTTGTTTTGCACGTGCGCTCCGTGCAACGACGGTCGATATCCGGTGGTGGTATCTGAATGCACTTATTGACCAGAAATGAGGCACAATACAAAAAGATCACATAAAATCAAGTCAAATTGCAATGCCAAGACTAAATAACGACCAAAGGAATCAGGCGATCGGGATGCTGAATGCTGGCTCTACAGTAGCCGAAGTATCCCGGCTGTTCGGCTGCACGAGGAAGACAATTGAGCGCTTGCGAAGACGTTTCCAGAACATGGGAAACGTTTGGGACCGTCCCCAAAGCGGTCGGCCACGTGCAACGACTGCGGCCGATGGTCGGTACATCACGGTTCAACACTTACGTAACCGACGTCTGTCGGCATCAGCAACAGGGCGACGGCATGTAATCAATGCGCAGACAGTTCGGAACCGATTGCGGCAAAATGATGACCCGATTCGTCCGTACAGACCGTACTATGGCCAAATTTTAACCAGACGTCATCGGGCTGCAAGACTCGACTGGTGCCGACGTTGCCGACATTTCCGACGTGCTGATTTGAAATCAGTATTGTTTTCGGACGAGTCTCGATTCAATTTGAGTCATGCCGACGGACGTGAGAGAATTAACCGTCGTCGGGGGGAGCGTTACCCTGATGCGTGCGTCATTGAGAGAGACCGCTTTGGGGGAGGTTCAGTATTAGTCTGGGGCGGAATTATGGATGTACACAAGACCCTTTTAATCGTTATTGAAGGACAAATCAATGCCCAGACCTACGTCAATAATGTTCTCGAACCAGAAGTTGTTCCTTTTATTCAGCGCCACGGACCGAACGTCACACTTATGCATGATAACGCCCGTCCCCATACAGTTGCACTTACTCGTCGTTTTTTGGCGGATAATAACGCCAATGTTTTAGACTGGCCGGCGAATAGTCCTGACTTAAATCCCATCAAACACATATGGGATGAGTTAGGACGCCGTGTTAGAACAAATTATGCAATCAACACGGTGCATGGCCTTTCAGCATCCGTACAGGCTGAATGGGACAATTTACCGGCGTCGTACGTACAGCGTTACGTCGACAGCATACGACGGCGGACCATGACGTGCATTGGGCAACACGGCGGACACATGAGATTTTAAATCTTTAATTGCAACCCACATCACATTTCCCGATGTATGTTTTTTGTTGTTGTTTTTCATTGGTGTGTGGGGGGGGGGGGGGGGGGGGGGGGGGGGTATCTGGTTCTCAAATTATGTTTTTACTTTATGTTGTAACAAGAGCGTAATACAAATTGGCGCATGTTTGGCTACGATACTTAGATTGGCGCATGTTTGGCTACGATACTTAGATTTTGATAAATGGTTAAATTCGTGTATGTTCAAATCATTTTATGAATAGATAACGGATTTTTGCACATACTTTTTCTCCACTTTTCGTCGAGCCCCAGGTACCGCTTACTGCAATACATGCTTAAGGTCTCACTACACTGTAAAAATATGTAAAATAAGGTCAAGGATTGTAAAAAAATAATTCAACATAGAATTTTTTTTATTTTTTTTTTATTCATAGCAGGAATGTAAATCCACATAAAAATGCACAATAATTGGTAGGTTGTCCACGTTGGTTGTTTTTTTAAAAGAGGATGCAGTGACACAATGATATTTTTTGAAAAAAGAAGTCCTCAAATGCTCATAAATACATGCATATGTTGAAATCATATAAAAGTCACTTTTTTTACACCAGTGATGTCTTATTGCAGTATATGCTATACCAACTTTTGATCTTCTCATCTGCAGCAAGAAATCACAACTTCTATGAACCATAATAACTGCGTAATGAGACGTTAAGTGCAAAGTTCTGTTAGCACGTGCTCTGGCAAGTTCAAAGGGCAAAGTTATATTTTGCAAAGTGCTGCTGCTGTTACGTCACCGTTACATTTAAATGACCCATGTGTAGGATATAGTATATACTGAACGGAACAGCTTACCCGCCATTTTTGTATTTCCAATATCTTCGTCAAAAAAATGAGTGTGAAAATTGAGTTGACTACCCATTTCAATAATTATAAAATTAATCCAATTACTGTCAAATTTAACTATACAGACTTAGGTTTTCCTAAATGCTCTTTCTTATTCAAGTTCAAATTTTTAGGAAATTGTTTTGACACTTTTTGAGAAAATAAGTAAAATGTCAGGTGGCAGGTTAGCTGTTCCGTTCAGTATAGCATAGCAATGTGCTCATGAGCCAATTACTGGCGTCAGTATCTTATACATCGCCTGGCATGACGCACTGATAGCCTGAATCGGCAGTCGGAAAGCGGTGACACTGTAGTTTATTTGGCCATGGAAGCCCGTCATACATGTAGCTGTGTGTGTTCTCGCAGTCTCGGAGGACCTCCAGGCATAATTCTTGGCAGGGTATCGTGAATGGCGAGGTATTCCGAACACAAAACGGCATGTAGGTGGCGCACAGAAAAAACGAAAGGTTGCTGTTGCACCCGCTGTTGATTAAGTTTTGGTAATAATCCAGTTCGGTAGTGATTTCGGAGATGCTTCGTTGCAGGAAGTGGTTAGGGAGGGATCCGAGAGAATAAGGTACGTTCTGACACATCGGTATGGTGATCGGTGTACAATACGTATGCTCAACCTGGTTCCGTAGTTCCCGGATCGGTTTCAGACAGGTGGCATCGTTTCGCTTGGATGGGAAAGAGTTACACCTGAAATTAGTGTTCTTTAAATCAATGTTCATGTCACTCAGGCCATTAGTAGCGGATTTAGGCCTGGCTCGGCCCAATGGCATCTCTTAAAGCAACACTTAGTATTAGTTCTACCAAGAAATGCTATGATCTGCTCTATTGGATTAATAAAATCAGGGATGGAATAAAATCAGGGATGGAATTCCAGATTGTTTTGGGATATACAACACATGTTCTAAAGTATATCTTATGTTTCATGTTTCAAATAATCACGAAGATTAAGTGGTGAAATGCCATTTATTATTCTGTATATTAGTATTGCGTTTGATATTTAACTTTATCAGGAAATTCCATCCATTTCAATTCGTAAAATAGTTCACTGGACGACGGTATAACATAGCCACAAATAAATGTTGAAAATGGACATAACGTCTGCATAAATAACTCGATCAGACTGCTGTGCAAATATGCGCATGTCCAGTTTGATGATTATCCCCCAAGTTCTAATTGAAATCCATCAAACATGGGTTCGATCCTCCCTACGGCTATGTATAACTCCCTAAAGCAAGACACCTTTTCCGCATATGCTTAGTACCGGTTCTACCCAGAAAGACTTCGAGCGTTGTTTGTATCAGTTGTAATAACTTGTTCCACAATCAAAGTGAAATAAATAAGTTAAAAAGTTAATGAACTATCAACCTGGCAAAGCCAGACCTAGTTCTGTGTAAGAAGAAGATACATTCCAAGAGTCTTACCTATATTGACGTGGCCATTTTACTCTACTCTGCTTCATTATCGGCTTACATCGGGTTCTTGATCGGCTGCAGGTCTCCTTACATGGACCGGAAGTCGTCTGGGTGTCTGGGTCGTACTTCGGGAGGTACATGGAGCACACAAAGCGTCTAAAGTTCACTGAGCACCCATAGTCCATAAACATCCACATGCCTTGGATATGCCTGGGTTAGAAATGTTAAAGTTATAGCAATTCCAGGAATATGTCATTAGACATTGATATGTATTTATATAGTCTTCTCCGCGGAGGATTATCAGTTTTGGACTATGTTCGGTACCATTAAACAGCAAGCACGTTTAATCCCTGGTTCCCTTAAATTATCGCGTACTGTGTGCCAATATGAGGTTGAGCCAGTGTCTAGGAAATTATGTTAGCTAACGTTAGCAAACGTTTAACCGTACTGAACGCAGCCCAATATGTTGAGTTGAGTACTAATTCTGTACGGTTTTGCTATATTCAATTTGCACGAACAATCGCATTAAAATATGTACTGTAACAAGGACTTATAGATGAAGATGGGAAACTTTCATCTTTTTACTTAAAAGGTTGATAAAAAAAATAGCAGCCAAAGGATGACGTACAGACATTTGGCAAATTCACAGCTGATTCATTTTTGTACACGCATGTAAGTTGTATGCAACCTTGAATTAAATACATCATGTTGTTTTGATCATGCAAAATGATCTTGAACAAATATTATTATGATATTGTTGATGCTTTTCAGAGGCAGCATACACATTTTGTAACCAAATTCAGTCCTGTTGTACCCTAATGTAAAAACATGGATTTCCATTCCTGTTCCACAATGCATGGCATTCTAATACGGTTTTGCCAAACCGTGATGTAGTACATTTTCCGCCGAAGCAACTGACAAATCAGCGTACGCGTATGTCACGGTTACTTCAGCAGTTTAGGCCATAAATACTTTATGGTATTCCACACAGAAAACATTGTGTTACCACTAGGTGGCGCTTACACACTGACCTCTGACCTGTGTCCCAACGTATAAATTCTGGGTTTTGTTGTCTGTAGAACTATTTTATATCAATTTTTTCCTGTAAAATTATCAAGAATATCGCAATGACGTCTTTCTCCCCCGAAAAAATATTCAGTCAATTTCGTCATAATTCGGTATTATTAATGGTATCAATGGTCTTCGCCGAGGTAAGCCGATTTGTATCCGGCAAATGTCGTTATAATTCGGTATTATCAACTGAATCCATGGACTGCATCGAGGTAGGCCGATTGGTAACAAAAACGTAGTTCTGGGCTATTGCCACGGTGTCAGGTTGAAATGATATGGTGGGACAATTTCAGCTTACACAATTAACCGCTCCATGGTGTAACGTATATTTTGCCAGACACTGTTGAAACTTGACTGTTTATTAGTCTATCCTGGTACCTGATAATCCAGATTTAGGGGCTCGTTCCACTAACCTCCATAAGTCTTAAGATGTCTACGATTAAATTGTGACATCTAGGAACGTTTTATTTGCGCAGCGTTTTCGCAAATTTTAGATTTATAATACCAACAAAAGATTGTAAAATAAGTAAGCGACAAAAATGAATTTCTCGACTTTTTTTCATAACTTCAAATTTTACACTTTTGGCTAAGAAGGTCATACACTTACGCACGTTACAATCGTGAAACATCGGGTATTTCCGTATCCTCCGTATAATACACCTCGTGTATAGCTCTAGAATACACCAACGCTATTCGCCTGTCTTACAAGTCTGTGTTCATTCGCGTGAAAGTAACAAATTATGTATCCGTCATTAAGTTATATATATGGCGGTTCTATACAGGTATGAAAGGGAAGTTGATGGTAATCACATTTAAAACATCCGTGTCTTTCTACCTCCCAGACAGTAAATAAAAGTCTCTGGCACAACTTCCACGAAGTTGGCATAAGGAGGGCCGTCATTTTATTTTATCATGTTACTGAAAGTAGTTCCAAAATGGCGCCTTATTATGTCAGAGCAATCGTGAAACATCGGGTATTTCCGTATCCTCCGTAGAATACACCTCGTGTATAGCTCTAGAATACACCAACGCGAATCGCCTGTGTTACAAGTCTGTGTTCATTCGCGTGAAAGTAACAAATAATGTATCCGTCATTAAATTGATTATATATGGCGTTGTTATATCGATTTTTTATTTATACACTCGACATGGGTCATATTTATAGGGAAATTTAAAATATCAGTCTTGATTAACAAACGTTTATATTTTCAACGTACATGTATATAAACAGGTGGCATAAGGGGGCCGCCATTTTACTTTATCATGTGACTGAAAGTATTTCCAAAATGGCGCCTTATTATGTCAGAGGTCTATTGCGTAGCATAAAGGCCGAGGTGATCAGATTGATGTCAGAGGTCTATTGCGTAGCATAAAGACCGAGGTGATCAGATTGAGGCACGTTAGTGAAACGTGCCGACCCTACTACAAAGTTGTGAAAATACATAACACTTATTTACCTGTAGACTTCCACCTGTGTACTATGACCGAGACTGTTGGGAAGCTTGGTCAAGGTGTACGGCACAAAATTACGGCACATCGGCAGTAAAATCTCCTGAACGCCATCTTCGTCTGACGTCACTTCCGTATCCGTTTGCGACAACACGTCCTCTGTGTACAGCAAAATCAGTACCACGGGAATGATATTGCACAACATTGCTCATAGATTTTTACACGAGGCTAAAGACAACACTGTATATGATCAGGTCACACGTAAAATACTTCGTTACAAGTATTTTACAGCGGTTAAGAAGGGAGGAGGAGAGTAAATCTCAATTACTATTGTACGCTTAACAAAAGTATTGCCGTTAGAAGATGTTTTATTTTATTTTCTTGGTTACTTTGCTGCTCCAAAGGAGCCTATTGTCAGATAGTATTGACATTTACAACAATATTTTACGTGCAGTATATTTTGAATCGGTGTTGTTGTATCGTATATATCTATATTATAATTTACCCGGGAACGGTTTCACCGTGCCTTTGTGTGGTCATGTCATAAGACATTAAACTGTCTCAACTTTAATTGAAATAACTATATCCAACGTGTTTTTGTTTAAAGAGGCTGAGGAAGCGACCACTTGATATCTGCGGCCGATTACATTCCATTTGAATAATTATACGTAATGATCACGAATTAAAACAATACAGAATTAATTGGTCAGAAAGATAGGGTAATTGATAGAGTAAACCTTTGTTTGACCCCGATAAAAACCTGATCCTATTGATGTAGTCCATCTCCGATAAAAGTAACAACAGTATATATATATATAAAAAATTGATGTTTTCTCAATTTAATATACGAAACGGAGCATTTTATCGAAGCTGTGTTGTAATACATTGGCCGCCCACGTCAGTGGTCGTGGATTCTTTCCCAGGCTCGAACTGAACAGCTGAATGTCTCTTAAAAGCAATGCTGGTTTTACCAATGACTCAACAATGCCGGTTCGTGTAAAGAAACAGATGGCAATTTTGATTAATGTTCACGTAAAATAATTCTTGAAAATAAAATATCAGTGCAATAGATACCAAGTATGTGGTATACATATCCTAGAAAATAGTCTCCATATGGTTAAATGTTCAAATGTGTAAAGCTGTATGAATATCTCCATATGGTTATACATTCATATGTGTAAATTGTATTAATATCTCCATATGGTTATAAGTACACATGTGTAAAGCTGTATTAATATCTCGATATGGTTATACGTTCACATGTGTAAAGCTGTATTAATATCTCTATATGGCTATACGTTCACATGTGTAAAGCTGCATAAATATCTCAATATGGTTATACGTTCACATGTGTAAAGCTGTATTAATATCTCCATATGGTTATATATTCACATATGTAAAGCTATATTTATATATCCATATGGTTATACGTTTATATGTGTAAAATGCATTAATATCTCCATATGGTTATACGTTCACATGTATAAAGCTGTATCAATATCTCAATATGGTTATACGTTCACATGTGTAAAGCTGTATTATTATATCCATATGATTAAAACGTTCATATGTGTAAAATGTATTAATATCTCCATATGGTTATACGTTCACATGTGTAAAGCTGTATTAATTTCTCCATATGGTTATACGTTTACATGTGTAAAGCTGTATTAATATCTCAATATGGTTATACGTTCACATTTGTAAAGCTGTATTAATATCTCCTGATGGTTATACATTCATATGTGTAAAATGTATTAATATCTCCATATGGTTATACGTACACATGTGTAAAGCTGTATTAATATCTCGATATGGTTATACGTTCACATGTGTAAAGCTGTATTAATATCTCCATATGGTTATACATTCACATGTGTAAAGCTGTATTAATATCCCCATATGGTTGTACGTTCACATGTGTAAAGCTGTATTTATATATCCATATGATCATACGTTTATATGTGTAAAGCTGTATTAATTTCTCCATATGGTTATAAGTACACATGTGTAAAGCTGCATTAATATCTCCATATGGTTATACGCTAACATGTGTAAAGCTGTATTAATATCGCTATATGGTTATACGTTCATATGTGTAAAGCTGTATTAATATCTCTATATGGTTATACGTTCACTTGTATAAAGCTGTTTTAATATCTCCATATGGTTATACGTTCACATGTGTAAAGCTGTATTAATTTCTCCATATGGTTATACGTTCATATGTGTAAAGCTGTATTTATATCTCCATATGGTTATACGTTCACATGTGTAAAGCTGTATTAATATCTCCATATGATTATACGTTCACATGTGTAAAGCTGTATTAATATCTCCCTATGGTTATACATTCACATGTGTAAAGCTGCATTAATATCTCCATATGGTTATACGTTAACATGTGTAAAGCTGTATTTATATCTCCATATGGCTATACGTTCACATGTGTAAAGCTGCATTAATATCTCCATATGGTTATACGTTAACATGTATAAAGCTATATTTATATCTCCATATGGTTATACGTTCACATGTGTAAAGCTGTATTATTATATCCATATGATTAAAACGTTCATATGTGTAAAATGTATTAATATCTCCATATGGTTATACGTTCACATGTGTAAAGCTGTATTAATTTCTCCATATGGTTATACGTTTACATGTGTAAAGCTGTATTAATATCTCAATATGGTTATACGTTCACATTTGTAAAGCTGTATTAATATCTCCTGATGGTTATACATTCATATGTGTAAAATGTATTAATATCTCGATATGGTTATACGTTCACATGTGTAAAGCTGTATTAATATCTCCATATGGTTATACATTCACATGTGTAAAGCTGTATTAATATCCCCATATGGTTGTACGTTCACATGTGTAAAGCTGTATTTATATATCCATATGATCATACGTTCATATGTGTAAAGCTGTATTAATTTCTCCATATGGTTATAAGTACACATGTGTAAAGCTGCATTAATATCTCCATATGGTTATACGCTAACATGTGTAAAGCTCTATTAATATCGCTATATGGTTATACGTTCATATGTGTAAAGCTGTATTAATATCTCTATATGGTTATACGTTCACTTGTATAAAGCTGTTTTAATATCTCCATATGGTTATACGTTCACATGTGTAAAGCTGTATTATTTTCTCCATATGGTTATACGTTCATATGTGTAAAGCTGTATTTATATCTCCATATGGTTATACGTTCACATGTGTAAAGCTGTATTAATATCTCCATATGATTATACGTTCACATGTGTAAAGCTGTATTAATATCTCCCTATGGTTATACATTCACATGTGTAAAGCTGCATTAATATCTCCATATGGTTATACGTTCACATGTGTAAAGCTGTATTTATATCTCCATATGGCTATACGTTCACATGTGTAAAGCTGCATTAATATCTCCATATGGTTATACGTTAACATGTATAAAGCTATATTTATATCTCCATATGGTTATACGTTCACATGTGTAAAGCTGTATTATTTTCTCCATATGGTTATACGTTCATATGTGTAAAGCTGTATTAATATCTCCTAATGGTAATACGTTCACATGTGTAAAGCTGTATTAATATCTCCATATGATTATACGTTCACATGTGTTAAGCTGCATTAATATCTCCATATGGTTATACGTTAACATGTGTAAAGCTGTATTTATATCGCCATATGGTTATACGTTCACATGTGTAAAACTGCATTATTATCTCCATACGGTTATACGTTCTAATGTGTAAAACTGTATTAATATCTCCATATGATTATACGTTCACATGTGTAAAGCTGTATTAATATCTCTTTATGGTTATACGTTCACTTGTATAAAGCTGTATTAATATCTCCATATGGTTATACGTTCACATGTGGAAAGCTGTATTAATATCTCCATATGGTTATACGTTCACATGTGTAAAGCTGTATTAATTTCTCCATATGGTTATACGTTCACATGTGTAAAGCTGTATTAATATCTCCATATGGTAATAAGTTCACATGTGTAAAGCTGTATTAATTTCTCCATATGATTATACGTTCATATGTGTAAAGCTGTATTAATATCTCCTGATGGTTATACGTTCACATGTGTAAAGCTGTAATAATATCTCTATATGGTTATACGTTCACATGTGTAAAGCTGTATTAATTTCTCCATACGGTTATACGTTCATATGTGTAAAGCTGTATTAATATCTCCTGATGGTTATACGTTCACATGTGTAAAGCTGTATTAATATCTCCCTATGGTTATACGTTCACATGTGTTAAGCTGCATTAATATCTCCATATGGTTATACGTTAACATGTGTAAAGCTGTATTTATATCTCCATATGGTTATACGTTCACATGTGTAAAGCTGCATTATTATCTCCATACGGTTATACGTTCTAATGTGTAAAACTGTATTAATATATCCATATGATTATACGTTCACATGTGTAAAGCTGTATTAATATCTCTTTATGGTTATACGTTCACTTGTATAAAGCTGTATTAATATCTCCATATGGTTATACGTTCACATGTGTAAAGCTGTATTAATATCTCCATATGGTTATACGTTCACATGTGTAAAGCTGTATTAATTTCTCCATATGGTTATACGTTCACATGTGTAAAGCTGTATTAATATCTCCATATGGTAATAAGTTCACATGTGTAAAGCTGTATTAATTTCTCCATATGGTTATACGTTCATATGTGTAAAGCTGTATTAATATCTCCTGATGGTTATACGTTCACATGTGTAAAGCTGTATTAATATCTCTATATGGTTATACGTTCACATGTGTAAAGCTGTATATATTTCTCCATACGGTTATACGTTCATATGTGTAAAGCTGTATTAATATCTCCTGATGGTTATACGTTCACATGTGTAAAGCTGTATTAATATCTCCATATGGTTATACGTTCACATGTGTAAAGCTGTATTAATTTCTCCATACGGTTATACGTTCATATGTGTAAAGCTGTATTAATATCTCCTGATGGTTATACGTTCACATGTGTAAAGCTGTATTAATATCTCTATATGGTTATACGTTCACATGTGTAAAGCTGTATTAATTTCTCCATACGGTTATACGTTCATATGTGTAAAGCTGTATTAATATCTCTATATCGTTATACGTTCACATGTGTAAAGCTGCATTAATATCTCCATATGGTTATACGTTCACATGTGTAAAGCTGTATTAATATCTCCCTATGGTTATACGTTCACATGTGTAAAGCTGCATTAATATCTCCCTATGGTTATACGTTCACATGTGTAAAGCTGTATTAATATCTCCCTATGGTTATACGTTCACATGTGTAAAGCTGCATTAATATCTCCTGATGGTTATACGTTCACATGTGTAAAGCTGTATTAATATCTCCCTATGGTTATACGTTCACATGTGTAAAGCTGCATTAATATCTCCCTATGGTTATACGTTCACATGTGTAAAGCTGTATTAATATCTCCCTATGGTTATACGTTCACATGTGTAAAGCTGCATTAATATCTCCATATGATTATACGTTCACACGTTCATAATGGTTATATGTCCACATGTGTACATCTGTTATAAAATCTCCATATGGTTTTACGCTCATGTTTTTTTATATAAATATAGTTTATTTGTTTAAGTTAAGATAAATCATGTTATATATGTAACAACTGTAAATATCAAATACCTTTGATAAATGACTTTTAATGCATTACTTTCAAAAATGACTTTACACATTATGTAAAAAATCGCCGCATAAATCTCATTAAACTGAAAACATAAACCAGTCGGACAATACTTAAATGTGTTTTTTTTTCTTTTAAAAAAAAATAGATTGATTACTTTGTACCATAAGTTGAACTGGCGTTAGAAAAACACCCAAATATCCCCCACAACAACGTAGTAATAATACACAACACAAACATATCATGAAAATTAAATACGTTTAATGAATCATTCATGGTTGCATTTCACAAAACAATTTACAATAAAAATAGCTCGTAAACGTAAAGTATATATAGTTCATAAAATTTTAAATATTATTCCAAATGAACCCAACTTCGGATTGAATAATTCAGAAAAAGATATGTTTTTTCTGAAAATACAATATTAAATGCGGATGACTATGCAAAATATTATGAATAGTTCTTACTTTACGTTTACGACTGAATTTTGTCGTAAGTTTTTTTGTGAAATTCAACCTGGACAGAACTGTAGCGAGCATTATAACTAAGCCATGGCATTAATTTCTTTAAAATATATATATATAGAGATTTTAAAAAAGTGAGTTAAAGTTCGTATGTTTTTATAAATATATTTATACAGATTCAGTAAAACTCAAAATGTCAGTTCCTTAAAGCAGGAGTCACTGTCCCGGTACCTAGATTGGCTTATGTATTGAGATGTTCTTATTGTAACATTGAAGCTAGTTCGACATTCGTTGTTTTCGTCTTTCGATATTTAAGTTTAACGTACGTAACTCTCCGGGCCCGAGCTCAGTCGGTTACGCGTCTGACTATCAATCCAGGGGTCGTGAGTTCGAATCCCCGCCCGGCAACAGTCTCCGTGATGATTGATATACGACATTGTGTCTCATTGTCATTCGTCTCTCACCACTGATTCAAGTGGGAAAGTTAACAGTTACTTGCGGAGATTGGGTGTGCTCGAGTACTGGTTAATCCCAGGAAACAGTGGTTAGGTTAACTGATCGTCTGTTAGCCCTCGATTACATAAACATGACGCTAAAGATTCAATCAATCAATCAACGTAACTCTCCAATACTTGATGCTGGGACGGTCAGAGTTAAGGTTATTGTCAGCCGAAACAGGAATACCAATATAACTTCAGTTTTCCTTGGTATCACCAGCATTGACTCCAATGCATTACAAGCTAAATTGTCCTTGTGCGTCAATTTTATTCCTGTGTGCCCATGCGGTCCTTTTTGCCTTTCTGTCACTCTTCCATGTCGATCCCATCAATCGGAGAGCTTTTTCCTGAAATACATTATATAACACATGATGCATGATGCATGTGTAAGGGCCCTCATGGAAGATTTATTTGTTAAAATGAGTGTTTAGTTAAGTAAAGACTTTATCATTATGATTATCACTATCATTAACATTATCATTGTAATTATCATTATCATCATCAACATAAGCAGCAATAGCAAAAGCAACAGCAACAACAACAGCAGCTGCAAAAGTAGCAGCGTCATGGTCATCGGTACCGTCGTCATCATCAATCCTCATCATCACTCTTCACAACTGACGTCCTGGGGTCGATAACAGTTCGGGCTAAATATTTATATGAGTAAGTTGCAAACAGAAGGGTCCTTCCGAAAGTAACTAATTACAAACACTTACCTGATATTGTCTTTCAAGGGCTTCTATTCGATATCCGCGTCGCACTCTCTAAAATAAGTAAAAAAGTAAAATAACAAAATATAATAATAATCTTTTTTTAATCAGCAAGATCTATCAACGCTATGGTAACACATGCATGCATATAACCTTTAGTTATGTTTATAATACTTTCATAGTCAAAATGCATCAAGCATTTTCGGTTTAAACTGTCTCGGAACCGCATATAAATTTGATTTATATAACATTTTTTAATGTGACTTATGTGGTGTTCTTGAGCAAAACATACTGGATCTACCCAGGAAGACTTAGAGCGTGATTTGTCTAAGTTGTAAGAACTTGTGTCACATTCAAATTAAAAATAAATAAGTTTAAACTAACATTTCGGTAATGGAAGTACAAAGAGTCGTATACGATACGTAACGGTAGTCGCGCCAAATACTGCACGCAACACGTCGTCATAGTTATGTTGAAGCTATGTTATTTGAAATAGCCAGCGGACACAAAATTGTGGTCACACAGACGGACGGACTGGACGGATAAAACGAACAATCCATTATTTTTCAACAGGTACGGCACTAAAAGGCAATATACAGTCAAACCTGTGTAAGCGACCATCTCTATTAAGCAGCCACTTGTCTTAAGTAGCCTCAATTGCTGTTTCCAATGTCTCTGCTTTTAGAGCAAATTAACCTGCATTTAGCAACAACCTGTATTAAAAGACCACTTTTGCGCCTTCCCTTGACTGGCTGCTTAAGACAGGTTTGACTGTAACGGGATTTAAATCGTCAGTTTTGAAACACTCACAGTTTGTAAACAGAAATGTTTGTTACATCTGTATTTTTGTATCAACTGCAAGTGCTGTGGGTGGAAAGAAAAAAAATACTGAATCTGGCGGTCAGCACTAATTTCATTAAATGGACACTAGGCAATTTTGATAATCTTTACCCATTTTATTTTCATTATATAACATATAACATCTTAGGCTCAAAATATGTATAAACACGTTTGCTCAAATCTAACAATGCCTGGGATCAGCTTTCCTCTTTGTAACCCACGTTACAGATTTAACAGTATACGCTGAGAAACAAAAACAAATTGACCTATCCAATCAACGTGCACCAATAAAAGTCACGTGATTCACATTCTTATATGCATACTCACCGAAATTATTATAAGCGAAAAGACAATAATGTTGAACAGAGTGTAGATGATGATTAACGTGATGAACGCCCAGAAGTCCATCGTGCTTTGGTAACTTTCCCCTTCGTATTGGGAGACAATCGCGTGCCAGATGCACACCAACCAGTTGAATCCCATGCCGCCCAAGATGAGTCGATCCTGAAAATGTATTAAGTCAGTGATAGTAAAGCTGAAGTACAGTAAATAGAGTGTTGGCCGCCCACGCCAGTGGTCACGGAAGTCCAACTTTCTCACGTAAAGTATTTTGACCGAGCGGGACTCGAACCCACGACTTCAACGATGAGAGGTAAGGGGTCATTAGACGACAGCACCTTTGACCACTCAGACATGGTTCGATCCCCGATAATCTTTTTTTTTAAAAAAACACTCATTCTTGTTTCCATCCAGGAAACGGACCCGTGACCGATTCAAATTAGCTCAGAGGTTTTTTTTGCAGTCAAGCTAAAATAAATTGTATAAATAAATAAAAGTAAGTAAATAACACCATTTTCAACAAATTACGTGTTATGTATGGTATTTTATTGTACATAATTATAATGGTGGGGGGGGGGAAGACCTCTGTGTTGCGTTATTTAATTATACAGTTTACTTCATATGCAGGTATTTACACAAGGGAGCGCCGAATGATGTCCAGAACATCGGGCCAAGGACCGGAAGCTCGTATATTCGATACCTCTTCACGGCGCCATGTGTGGTGCCCGTAGTTTATACTATACTTGTATTATACTAGCTCGCTTACGAAGAATGCTTTAATGAACCGCCTTCGAGTCCGCTTCCTCGGTAGAATCAATACTGAGTTTTGTTTTAAGCTTTGAGAGGCATGAGGTCGAGCTGGTGGTCGGACCCGCAACCTCTGGTGTGAGCGTTCAACACTCTATCAATTACACTACCGCACCGCTTATACACCATATTTTATACGCATTTGCTTAGTGCTGGTTCTGCCAAGGAAGAATTCGAGCGTGATTTGTCTAACTCGTGAAAACTTGTTTCACAACCGATGTAAAATAAATAAAAATCTAAACTGATATAAAGGAAACAAACGATAATGGTTCAATGAAGCATACCAGATGTGTTAGATACGGAATCTTGGGAATGCTCTGCACGGATACCATCTTGAACGTGACGCCGGTGAGCAGAATGATGAACGAAAGCTGAAGTCTGTTCTGGGTCAGGTTTATATTCACCCCGAATGTCGTGAATGACAGTGTTGTTATCATCGTCTGAATAACAAAATAAAACACCGGTGTTCATTTATCGAACTTTGTAAAAATAATACCATGTACGAATTACAGCAAGTGAAGTGTTAATAAAATAATATAAAACATTAAAATGCTTTAAATATAACTTTAGTCGTTTGGTAGAAACCATGTTTTAAGAATTTATGGAGGTAATCCAAAAATTAACAAACACGTTGACATACAAGAAGCTGTCAGAAATGTGAAAATAAACATTATCATTTGACATACATATATATTTTTATTTTTAAAATAATTTTAATTATCATCATCATTATTTTTTTGGTGGTGGTGTTTTTTGTGTGATTTTTTAATGGGGGGTGTTGTTGATTTTGTTGTTGTTGTTGTGTACTTGCTGTTATCGTTGTCGTTATCGTGATCCTCCTCCTCATCATCCTCCTCCTCATCATCATCATCAGCAGCAGCAGCAGCAGCAGCAGAAGCATTATCATCGTTATGAGTACATGTAGTAGTATTAGTATTGCTTATTTAATTTTACTATTAATATATTGCCGCTTTCCCTTTTTAAAAAAATATTCGCAACTAAACAAATCCTAAATATGTACAACGCAATAAATAATCCGGCGAACAGACAAAACAGAGTTTACCATGATAAGTATAATATTGTACAAGAAGAATCCGGCCTTTCTTTTAGCGATGCATTTCACGAGCAATGCCGGATTTCTGAATTGTGTCTCCGCCACCTCCTTGTTGAAGGTCCGGGGTTCGGAGTATATCACGTCACATATAGCCCACTCCGTGTCGTCAACAAAACACAACACATTGACGGCAGACATCTCTTCGTCATCCTCCAGTATGTCTATGTGGTCTTCGTTCAATTCTGACGAGACGACGATCGACAGGTCCTGTAATATACATGTAGTTTAGAGAGGCATCGAGTATACGTCCGATATTTTAAGGATAAAATACTTAACGTTGGTCGATAAATGTTCTGTTGCCGTTCTGATAGATATATACGTTTAAAATATATTTCTTTCTTTTCAGAAACATGTACTCTTTTCTGCCTCTGTAATGCGTGTTTTACAGTCAGAATGTGAAGTGTTGCTGTTGTCGAGTAAATCGCGTCCCGCTCTAAATGCTACAACAACAACCATCCGATAATTCCCGAGCGACAATAACAAATCAATCACCGAAGTTGCGTTCCGAAACTACCTGGAATCAATTACGAATACAATTGTTTATAGACGATCTTTAAAACACTAATTTCTAGAAGGTATCACGTGTTGTTGTTGAAAATATAAGTTACATGGGTTTCTTCCAGACAAGGTACAGTTGGATCATTTCGTGGACATACATTTTATAGGCGATGCCCCTTTAATTACAATAACATAACACTAGCAAGGCGTTTATTAGCATTCAGGTTTTCTTGGGACTGTGCGTAGAACGCACATTATGGGAGATGGGGTGATGACAAACATAATTCCAAGACGGATATCCAACCTTTATGTGTTTTAAATGAATGTTTGACTGTCTGTTTGGATGGTTAGGGTCATTTTATGCCATCGCGGACTTACAGGCAGTTAGTAAAACCTTGCCATTCTTATATGGAATCGGGAAGGTTAACCGGTACTCGAGCACACCCATGTCCCACTTGAATCAGCGGTACGAGACAAATGGTAATGTGACGCAATGTTGTATATCAATTATTACGGGAACTATATATTGCCAGACAGGGACTTGAACTCACGATCCCTGGATTGATAGTCAGCCGCGATCCCGACTGAGTTATTATTGATTCTTGGACAATTAATGAGATATTTTAAAGTATATGTCTATATTCTTTCTAGGGGTTGTTATATTTGCATATCTACATATGGGAAATGGATTCGTGAATAAAACATAACATAAATAACATGCCTTGTTTGAAAATCTCACCTGTACATCAAACGGGAATTCTACCAGCTCTAGATTTTCTGCAAACGCACCTTTTATGCGTCTTTTTTCGATGATAAATCCTTCCCCATTTTTCCCGAGTCTAAGTGACCTCCATACTTTGCACGTGGCGTTCGGCGCACTGTTGCTTATGACGATCTTTGGGTTCCAATATTTGCTGAAATCACTCAAGGACTCCTGAAAATGCAATGAAGGAATGAACATGCATGCACGTGTTTTCCGGTTAAATATGTCAATAATAGATACATTCCATAACAACCGTTAGAAATTAGTATTGACTATTCGATATTTAAGTCTGTATCTCTTCAATGTTGGAGGCTGAGAAGTTAGAGGCTGAGAAGGTCAGCGTTCTGACAGTTTCATGGACAGGCTTAAATTCCTGCATTTTCATTGGTGGTTGATAGACCTGATTCGGGAGATATCAAGTTCTGGGATAGACTAGTAAATATATTGATTGAAAATAAATGTTCGGTCAGTTGCTGACCATTAGAGTATATGCTCAGTGTCTTTTGAACCAGCACAATTGTATACTGACCTTCTGGTTGTCTAGAGATGGTTCGTGCCATCTCGTCTGTACAAACACGTCCGCCTGGAACACCTCCTTGATCGTATCTATGTCAGTGACCTTCAGAAAATTGACCTTCACAAATACCTTGCGCTGTGGAGAAATGAAAAACAATGACCTCAATAAAATAATTCAACTGCCTGCCTGCCTGCCTGCCTGCCTGCCTGCCTGCCTGCCTGCCTGTCTGTCTGTCTGTCTGTCTGTCTGTCTGTCTGTCTGTCTGTCTGTCTGTCTGTCTGTCTGTCTGTCTGTCTGTCTGTCTGTCTGTCTGTCTGTCAGCCATAGGGTTTTCGCAATCTGTAAGGAGAGAAGAATATGCAGTCCGGAATTCGGAGCTGGAAATTGTATGTATCCAAATCAGGTACCGGTAAATATTGTAACGAACATTGGTTTTAATACCTTCTCTAGCTAGTCTCCGATCTTGATCCGCCAGATGATTATAATGTTTTTTCATTATGTCACATGGGACAGTCATACTCAAATAATAGATTATAGTGTTAACTGTTTATTTCCAGTTTTCCTCATTTTCATTTCAATAATGTCTTCCCCATAAAAGAATGGGAGAATTTCAATTTTATCTTATTCGCTCAATTATTGAAAAACGGGCTGTTCCAAGGGCGCGAGGTAAGTGATATTGAGGCAGTCCCGAGGGTTCGAGGTAAGTGATATTGAGGCAGCCCCAAGGGTTCGAGGTAAGTGGTGTTGAGGCAGCCCCAAGGGTACGAGGTAAGTGATATTGAGGCAGTCCTAAGGGTACGAGGTAAGTGATATTGAGGCAGACCTAAGGGCGCGAGGTAAGTGATATTAAGGAAGCCCCAAAGGTGCGAGGCAAATGATATTGAGGCACCACCAAGGGTTCGAGGTAAGTGATATTGAGGCAGCCCTAAGGGTGCGAGGCAAGTGATATTGAGGCAGTCCCAAGGGTACGAGGTAAGTGATATTGAGGCAGCCCCAAGGGTGCGAGGCAAGTGATATTGAGGCACCACCAAGGGTTCGAGGTAAGTGATATTGAGGCACCACCAAGGGTTCGAGGCAAGTGATATTGAAGGAGCCCCAAGGGTTCGAGGTAAGTGATATTGAGGCAGCTCCAAGGGTTCGAGGTAAGTGATATTGATGCAGCCTCAAGGGTTCGAGGTGAGCGATATTGAAGCAGCCCCAAGGGTTCGAGGTTAGTGATATTGAAGGAGCCCCAAGGGTTCGAGGTAAGTGATATTGAGGCAGCCTCAAGGGTTCGAGGTGAGCGATATTGAGGCAGCCCCAAGGGTTCGAGGTAAGTGATATTGAAGAAGCCCCAAGGGTTCGAGGTAAGTGATATTGAGGCAGTCCCAAGGGTTCGAGGTAAGTGATATTGAGGCAGCCCCTTAGATCACTAGACCACGAATAATTTATACTAAAATATAACTATGAAAAATGTATGTTGATAAAGTTTGTCAGTTACTTGTTTCTACACAAGATCCGTACTGAGGGCATACGGTCACCAAAAATTAAGAAATGGATATGCCCTATATATCCTGTACTGGGTGGGAAATAAGATCACCCACCAGTCTATAAGACGTTAATAACTGTAAAATATAGTATTTTTTATTTATTAATATATATTTAATACACTAAACAGTTGCACATAAAGTTATATTGTATAAAATTGACCTCATTTTCACATGTACTATTATATATAAAATAAATTATGTTTAAACTAAACTAAACTGTCAAATATATCACAATGTTTCACGTGGAAATACCAATATTATCTTAACAAATGGAAACTAAAGAAATAGTATTTTTTATTTATTCAACTAACAGTCTGTCCTAACATGTATATACAGAGTTCAATTAAATATGCCTTGCTTGTTACTAATACGGAAACTATTTCAAGATACCATTTACATTCATCAAAGCGTAATGGCAATACGACCAAAATATACTTTATAAAAATACATACAACTTGGCATTATTCCAGTACATGCATATTCAGCCCTGCTGTCATATAATGTAAAAAATTGTTATGTACCGTTGTACTTGCCTACATATTTGCAATTATCTTTGAGCCGGATCCGGTTAGCTCAGTTGGTAACGCATCTGGCTATTAATTCAAGGGTCGTGAGTTCGTGTCGACGCCTGGTCAGTCTCCGCGATTATTTTTAATTTTATTCTGTGGACAAACTTTCTGTGTCAAACCTATTGCCTTTAAAATGTGTATCCAAGCGGTCCAATGCTCTGTCTATATATCACGTAGCTCATGTCATATGACCGTGGGCTTGAGTCGCGCACGCTCCAAATAGTTTATTTGAGAATGTTTGACAGTTACATATGGAAGGACGATGGTTCAAACGGATCCATTCTACAGCATTTCTTCACGGGATTAACTGCATCCAATATATAACATACAACGTGTTGAAAATGGCGTTAAACTCTATTTCAAAACAAATAATTTAATTGATTGATTGAATATTTAGCGTCATTTTTATGCCATCGAGGGCTAACAGACGATCAGTTAACATAATCACTGTTTCCTGGGATCCTGGAAGGTTTACCAGTACTCGTGCACACCCCATCTCCCAAGTAACTGCCAACTTTCCTGCTTGAATCAGCGTGAGAGGCGCATGGTAATGAGACACAATGTCTTACATCAACCATCACGGAGACTATGGCTGAGCGAGATTCGAACTTATGATCCCTGGATTTTAATCAGACGAGCTACCGGCCGAGTTAATCGGAAATAAGATAAAATAAAACAATTAAGATTAATTGTATTATCATCTACAATAATGTCAAAGGGTCCTCCGCGGCCGAGTGAACTAATACGCCGTCTCAAGTTCACCGCTTAGGCTCGTGTCCCGCTCGCTCCAACAACTTTATGCGAGAAAGTTTGGCAGTTACTTGCGGAAGGATGGTGGTTCTACTCAGTCTGACGTCTTCCTCCAACAGTAAAATCGGATATTCAATATATAAGCCGAAATGTGTTAAAATGGCGTTAAACCATATTTAAAAAAATGTGAATATTGAAAATTAGATTAAATGTCTTAAATGAATGTTGTCGTTAAACAAGTTGTTAGTATTATTATTTTGTTTATGAACTAAACATTTAAATTTTAAATGTATTACCTTATGCTTCGATTGAGTATCGTCGGCCATGTTTATGTCTTCACAATAAAATAGTTTTATTCAATAACTTTTTTATCTAGTTCCACATTTGATTGATATAAATTACGAATTGGATTAAAGCTAACAAATCCTTACAGTTGTGTTGTATCGTGTTTAGTGTCGGTTTCAACATTGCTTCAGTCATATCGCGACGGTTTCTACTTGAGACAGTATTCTGAGCGCTGCCACACTGTTTGATACCCCAGCCCGTCATATTATATCGACGCTGATCCGGCCAGACCTAGAACTACGTGTGTCCGCTAAGTGCCGAGTGCCTCCTTACAGCTACACCTTCAGGGTTCCATGTTGTGGGTACGGGGCCTAGATTGTCTTCCAATTTTCAATACGCGTGTGGGCGGGTACTTATTTCTTGAGAAAGCATATATACAATTTTGGCTCGGGGTAAGAAAGTAATAGATTTTATCATTTTAAAATGGATGAGTGGTGTTCGACGGTTTGGGCACCGCATTTTCAGTCATCAGTCAATTCAATTATCAATCAATTTAGTTACCAGTCAATTTAATTATCAGTCAATTCAATTATCAGTCAATTTAGTTATCAGTCAATTCAATTATTAGTCAATTCAATTACCAGTCAATTTAATTTTCTGTCAATTCAAGTATCAGTCAATTTAATTACCAGTCACTTCAATTATCATCAGTCAATTTTATTACCAGTCAATTCAATTATCGATCAATTTCATTATCATTCAATTTAATCACCAATCAATTCAATTATAATTCAAGTATCAGCCAATTCAATTATCAGTCAATTTAAGTATCCGTCAATTTAATCTTGGTTGGCAAAGTTTTTTGTGTCCGCTGTAATTCACTCGTGAAGACTACGGTATCCCAATTTTATGTCCATATTTGATAACGTTGCCAACTTCACATCGCAACATTGAGTTTTTGTCACTATAACCAGAGACATAGACATGTGTCTATGTCTCTGCACATGTGTCTATGTCTCTGCTATAACAAAGTTAATAGAAAAAAGAACATTCTTTTAACACCCATATAAAAATCGGACTTTATTTTGGTAACACTGCGTATGTAGCTTTAACATTAACAATAGCTTGTGTTTAGTTTACTGGGGTATCGTGTTGCCTTTAATTGTGACGGTGTATAGAAGACCTTCTTAATTCTTTACAACAAATATATTATCGATTTTTATGTCACATGAATAAAAGGTTCGAAATGAATAAATGGGAATTATGCCTTTTCTCTCTCTCTCGCGCACGCTCTATATACCTATCAATCTCTCTCTTTCTCCCTTCCTTCTTCTCTCTCTCTCTCTCTCTCTCTCCATTTCGCTCTCTCACACATGCACTCTCGTTAAACACACCCACCTAGCCATCCGTTCGTCTGTTTGTCTGTCTGCTTGCCTGTGTGCAGTTCCATATGTTTACGTGCGTCCGTCCGTGTGTGCGCGTCTGCATGTCCGTTTGTATGTAGGTATATAAGCTATGAAGCTTGTAGTGTTATAGATGATTAGAAATAGTGTTAATGAAGTGGTCGGCTCTGATAAAGGAGTGCACTCATCGTATTTAAATTTAAATGGAATACACAACAAAAAAATATTTAAACACGTTGTAAGTGCATCTGTCATATACTTACAGACATGTCAATCACCAATTAATATTCCTTTGTTATCAAAAACCAATTAATGTAACTGATAGAAGATCGGTATCCAAATAAATCTACACCAAAACATACAACGGCCACAATACCAATAAACCTGCACCAAAACAGAGAGAGATCAATACAGATTAATACCACAGGATTAAATTATAACATTTAGTCGCCAAAACATGGACATACCGAGTGACTTAATACACTATGACATGGGCCACTTGATGACAATGCTCGTTAAACATATACCGGGACGACAACAGAACATTTACCGACCAACGTTGTTCATCTAAAACCTAGTTGTGTTATATATTTATTATTTTTGAATGGGATTTAATATCAGTTACCTCTCTACACCATAGCTGTAGGTTCGAATCACGCTCGCTTTTTGTGAGAATGTTGCCAGTTACTTGTTGAAGGGCAATTGTTCCACTCCGATTTACTCCACTAGATATACTACACGATTTGAAACAGAGCAACAAATAAAATGAAATGTGTTGAAAATGGCGTTAAAACATTGATCTCAGATCTACATCAGCCCAAATAATCTCATCAGAGAAGCAGATGGTTTTATGAATTAATGTTTAAATATTTCGTTACAATTGATCCATTTTTGTAACATATTGCAGTTGTATAAATACCGGGGATCAACATCCGACTCCCCAACGGTTGTGTGTTCTGATTGATTGATTGATTGATTGAATATTTAGCATCATTTTTATGCCATCGTGGGCTAACACGATCAGATAACCTAACCACTGTTTCCTGGGATCACGGAAGGTTAAACAGTACTCGAACACAACCCATTTCCGCAAGTAACTGATAACTTTCCCACTTGAATCAGTGGTGAGAGACGAATAATAACGAGACACAATGTCGTATATCAACCATCACAAAGATTTTGCCTGGTTGGGGATTCGAACTCATGATCCCTGGATTGATAGTCAGACGCGCTAATGACTGAGCTAATCGTGCCTGGTTGTGTGGTCTGGTCATACCAATTAAGTAACAAACCAATGTCGCTTTCCGCAGTCGTTCAGTCACCATATCCTAAACGTGACTGCTCGGGACAATATTATAAGAACTGCCATAACAAAGTACCGTGCTGTAAGTAGTTCTGTGGTACAGTAGTTTGGGTGTTGGCTCAGTATGTCTGAGATTGAAGGTTGAAGCCCATTTTCAACCCGATGGCCTCTAAAAAAACACCATACCTGAAAATGGGCTAGAGAGCAATTCACAAAAGCTCCGAGCTGAATTACCATCAAACTCATATAAAATAGTATATAACTTGGAATGAGACCATGGAACATGGATGCTAGTGCTATATGTTAGTAAATTTTACTAAATATTTAAACCACAGCGTTCGTCTAGAGGCAGAACATCCGCCTCGCATGCAGAAGGTCATTCGCTCAATCCCTGGCTTGGTCATATCAAATACTTGAAAAATGGTAATAGAAGCTTCCTCACTTGGCATTTACATTATAGTTTTAGGTCTGATATGTCTGGTGTCAGTATAATGTGCCTGGGTGGGGTATCGTACCATGTGTCTGCAGCATGACTCTCCAGTCTGGCAGCGATTAGAATGCAGTCTTAAGTAGACACAGTTGCGACACAACTGAAAAATTGTTGAAAGTGAGGCTAAACGCCATATAACCTATTCAGTAATTGAAAATTGAAAAGAGACCATAACCCTTGTACAATATGACTGATGTTGACCAATACTGAACAGTAAGATAAAACTTATTTATTTCACCTGAATTGTAAAACAATTTAGACAAATCACGCTCAAAGTCTTCAAGAGTACGAACCAGTACAGAAAAAGTATCTTGTTCAAGGAGACCACACATAGTTGGACGAAGGATTGAACCCATGACCCACCACCTTTTCAAATCCACCGAGGATTTTTTGTCCATGTGTACATTTTTGCCCAGCTTCTAAAATCTGCCACGGGGCTTTTGTCCATAATTGGACGGAGGATTGAACCCATGTCCCTCCACCATGTCAATTTCACCAAGGGACTTTTGTTCAAGGGGCTTTTATCCGTCTACCTCGAGATACATTTACTGTTACATAAATCATTTTACATTTATCAGATTTGATAATAATCATGCTGAATGCTTGTGTTTTTTTTGTCTTTTATAGCATACTAAACATGCAGGCTTGTAATTAATTTCTACACTTGGAACTGCATACATGGCCAAGTTTGATAGTTTTCTGTATTTAATATTAAATAAAACAAGAGTTGTCAGAAGACAACAAAGCTCGCCTTTGGGATAAAACTTACCACCCATGCAAAAAGTGAGATTTGTGGCAAACACCAAAACTTAAATGCAACTTAACACAAAAGTTTAACCTGGGTGTCTACAAATGACGCCGACGATGAGACACCGGGGTCATGGCAAAACTCTCTACTTGACATTCGTCCTGGCGAGCTAAAAATTAAGATATGGCAATTTTAAGAAATTTGAAATCTAAAACGGCTGTGACATTAGTATTATATCATTTCTTGATACATAAATGTTTCAATAATGTGGCATATATAAATAAAGAAAATTTACACACAACATGACTTTTATTGTTAATTTTATATAATTTATTCTCATATTAATTTTTTCTCATAAAAGATATCATGGGCTCCAAGGAAACTGATTCTTGAACATTACATTTTTTTAAAAAAAATTTTTTTAGTACAGTTATGAAAAGATCAATGTAAACGTTGTTTTCATAGTTTCCGGTAACCATTATTGTGTATTATGTTACCATTATTGTGTATTATGTTAGTGTTCTTGTGTATTATTTCACTTTTCTTGTGTATTATGTCGCCATTTGTTTGTATCATATCACCATTTGTGTGTATTATGTCACCAATATTGTGTATTGTGTCACCAATATTGTGTATTAATCAATATTGTGTATTATGTCACCAATATTGTGTATTAACCAATATTGTGAATCATGTCACCAATATTGTGTATTATGTTGCCATTTGTGTGTCACCATTATTGTGTATGTTGTTGTTCTTGTGTATTATGTCACCATTATGTTACCATTATTGTGTATTATGTTGTTGTTCTTGTGTATTATTTCACTTTTCTTGTGTATTATGTCGCCATTTGTGTGTATCATGTCGCCATTTGTGTGTATTATGTCACCAACATTGTGTATTAGGTCACCAATATTGTGTATTATGTCACCATTTGTGTGTATTATGTCACCAATATTGTGTATTATGTCACCATTACTGTGTATTATGTCACCATTATTGTATATTATATTGTTGTTCTTGTGTATTACGTCACTATTCTTGTGTATTATGTCACCAATATTGTGTATTATGTCACCATTTGTGTGTATTATGTCACCAATATTGTGTATTATGTCACCATTTGTGTGTATTATGTTGTCATTCTTGTGTATTATGTTACTACTCCTGTTTTGTTGCACTAAAATCCAGCATTTTCACGTTGTTTTCATCAGATTTATTTCTTTGGATTTCCTTTGGGCTATAAACCTCTGTCACTGTTTCAATGGTTCCATCTCTTGCACTGTTTAGAATGTTTTCAACAAAGCCAGTTGCATCTCCTGCACTGGTTTCCTGCTTTTCCTGAATAGATTCACTATCCAGTTGACTCAAATCCTGTTCACTTGTTCCCTGCTCAATTTCGTCCAGACTGCTTACAGCAAATTCGCACCTTCTGGTATGTCTTCGCAGACTGGTTCTATATTGAAATGTCTTACCACAGGCACATTTCTCCAGCTGTTTAGCATTGTGCATTGCCATGTGCCCATGCAAATTTATCAGATTACTGAATTTTTTCCCACACTTCTCACACTCAAATTTACTTGTACTAAAGTGAACATTATCAATATGCTTTTTTAACTCGTGATGCGAGTCACACATGATCTGACAATAGTGACAGGTAAAGTTCACATCTGCCCCTCGGGAATCATCTATACTTTCATTGTACTCACTGTACATGGTATTCTCCTGCACTGTTTCAATATTGTCATTCTGCTCCACCATTTTACATCCGTCCGCATCTAATTCTGAAGATTCCAAGTACAGAGTATGGTTGTCACAAGACTGGTCAATGGGAATTTTTCTACTCTCCAACTCTAACCTCGTACTGTCAAGCTGTAACATAAAGGACAGTTAGATAGAATGGCCTTTAACATCATTTTCAACACATCACAGTTTATATATGACATATACATTATTGTCAAATGAAGACCACTAAATGAAGTAGAACAATCACCAAGTAACTAGAAAATTTCTTACATACACATTTACACGCTCACCTACATAAATTACATTTACACTTACCTTCATACACATTTACACGCTCACCTACAATTACATTTACACGCTCACCTACAATTACATTTATATTTTCACCTACATAAACTTTTACAGGCTCACCTACATTCACATTTACACACTCACCTTCTGCACATTTACACGCTCACCTACATATACATTTACACGCTCACCTACATAAACTTTTACATGCTCACCTACATATACATTTACACACTCACCTATATTCACATTTACACACTCACCTTCATACACATTTACACGCTCACCTATATTCACATTTACACGCTCACCTACATATACATTTACACGCTCACCTACATTCACATTTACACACTCACCTATATTCACATTTACACACTCACCTTCATACACATTTACACGCTCACCTACATACACATTTACACACTCACCTACATACACATTTACACGCTCACCTACATACACATTTACACACTCACCTTCATACACATTTACATGCTCATCTACATACATATTTACACGCTCACCTAAATACACATTTACACGCTCACCTTCATACACATTTACATGCTCACCTACATACACATTTACACTCACTCTTCATACACATTTACACACTCACCTACATACACATTTACGCGCCCACCTACATAAACATTTACACTCACCTTCATACACATTTACACACTCATCTACATTCACATTTACACACGCACCTACATTCACATTTACACACTCATCTACATACACATTTACACACTCACCTACATACATATTTACACTCTCACCTATACATACATTTATATGCTCACATACATATACATTTACATGCTCACCTACAAACATAATTTTATTGACATGATCACTCACCTACATACATATTTACACATTCGACTACAAACACATTTACACACTCACCCACATGCTCCACATTACAGTTCTCACCTTATGCACAGTTTTCTCATGCCTGATCATGTTGGACCTGTACAGTGACTTGTATGTACACAGTGTACACACGTACTGTACAGAGGGTGACTGTACTCCATCTAGGTTTATTCCATGCACGCTACGCTCGTGTCGAACTACGTTTGCCTTGAACTTTGACATATAACTGCAAATACTACATTTGTGGTGGCCTTTAGGAACTATGAAATTTTGAACTGAAATATATAAAAAATATATATATTAAACTAGAAATAGGCTTGTTGACATGAATGCAACCACTACTGATCAGAAACACATTATTTAATTCAAAAAGGGGACATAACTGCTGTAAATTTTTATCAACATTTACAAACATCAAACCTGCCTAGTATTTTATAATTATACAGGAACACACGAAATATTCATTAAATACACACAACCCTTCAGAGGTATTTGATTGGAAAACAATTTCTACCTCTGACCAAAAAACGAATGAATGAGGAGGCCGACAGGAGTATTACATAATGTCCCTTGAGGGGTCATAAAAATACAACCATTGTTTGAATTAAAACACCTTACAATTTCAAGTACACAGTACTTTTGATAATTCTTCACTTTATAATATTTCTGAAAATTATATATCTACAAGATGCAAACAAGCAGAATGCAGGTGAGTGAATGGCGTGTTGGAGGCTCAGGCGAGATGTTGCGTTTTAGATCCCAGGAAACTGATTTCAAAAGCAATTGACCTCATGCGGCCTGTCAATCAAACCAGTGATTAATATTGGTTGTTATCTGCCATTTCCCTTAGACAAGTGAGCCATCTCTAAGTAAACACTACATCTTATTACACTGTATTTACTTTGACAAACAATGTCACATGGTCAGTCAGCTGAGTGGTAATCGCTCTCCCATCAGGTCAATTCATATAAGCTCTGAGCTTACTTTCCAATCAATCTAAAATAAATGATTGATTGATTGAATATTTAGCGTCATTTTTATGCCATCAAGGACTAACAGATGATCAGTTAACCTAACCACTGTTTCCTGAGATCCTGGAAGGTTAACCAGTCCTATGGACGGGTCGGGATTCAAACTCACGACCACTGGATTGATAGTCACATGCGCTACTGAGCTAAATGGACCCGGCCAAGCAAAAATAAATACATGTTAGTATAACCATATAATTATGAACTTATAACTATATAAGAACCCAATATGTAAGCAGATATTTGGTTTTGTTTCTCATTTGGAAAGAGCATATAAAATATAAAACAATTAAAATAGCAAAGGGGGAGTGACAAGTAATTTAGGATGGTTTTTTTTTGGTCTCTACTAGTCCTACAAGAAGGGTAGTCTTCAATCTCATTAAAATCAGATCAACTTTAAGCTTCCATACTTTATGCACAGTAGATCTGACGGCATCACATAGAAATTCACCTTAGATTGACCTTTCTGCCAGCCAATCAGAGCATTGTTTTCAAGGTTTTGAAAGTGGAAGTACAAGTTTATTTTAACTGAAGAAAAATCTATACTTAGATGGAATACCAGTATCGTGTGCGATTATCACGTGTTTATAATTGTTATGACAAAATATTATGGCTGTGCTCATGTTAAATGTAAATGATTTTCAGAAATTACAGAAATTAGGACGATATCGGGACATTTTTAATTATACACCAACATAGGAAGATCACTAATCAACACCCAGGACTTTGTAAGAATGTATCAATCAACATCATGTTGTAAATCTCAACGAACTGCAAATGTAATGATTAATCTTATTGGCTGAATTGTTATGAATATTAATTGCATGAAAGGTCAATCTGAGGTAACCTTTAATGCAATGCTGTCAGAACTACTCTGTGCAGAGTATGGAAGCTTAAAGTTGATCTGATTTTAATGAGGTTGGGTGGTCTTTTAAAAATGATTACACCCCTGGTTTTGACATGTTCAGCTTTGACAATACAATCTATTTTCTAAATGATTATTTATCATACTATTTTCTAGAGCAGGATGGTGATTGGGGCTGGTTTGATCCCTAGCTCAACTCGATATCTCTCAAAAAACAACACTTAGTACTGGTACAACCCAGAAAGTGGACAAGTTGTTTATCAGTTGTGAAAACCTGTTATATGCACCTGTTGTTATGAATTTACCAAACTGTGGTCATGACTAAAATAGAAATTTCATGGACACTCACTCACCTAGCTCATTATTTAGTTTTGCTGGAGTGACTTCCCTTACTTGTGTATCTGTTTCAGGCTCTACTTTGACCTGAAGATCTATTTTGGGTCTCTTTGCATCCGGAGTTTGTAATTCACTAGAAAACAAAAGAAAATGGTATAAGTATAACGTGTTGGACCCCCATGCCAGGGGTCATGGGTTCAATTACTAAACAGCACTTAGTACTGATTACTGATACTACCCAGGAATATATCTGATTCACAATACACATGGTAGTCATACATTCAATATACACATTAAATAATCAGTGAAACAGATTCAGAAGAAAGCTATAATAATTTATATGTATCTGGAATAAAACTGAAAATGACCACAGTGATGGTTGAGGGGTAGAACGTAGTCTTGCATGTGGAAGACTGTTGGTTCTATCCTGTTGGTTAAATTTAATGAGAAAGAAAATCCAATATCAAACTAATTCTGGCGACAGCCAATTTGGTAAGTTGCCGTAATGGGTGTTCTACAGTTGCCGCCTTCACTAAGACAACAATCACTGTTCCATTTATATCACAGGAAGAAGCAAAACTTGAAAACTTTTGTTGGTGTCTGATGAGTGCTTTTGACAGAATAAAGACTATAATAACACTTCCATTTATACCGTGGAAAGAGGTATTTTATAACATGGTTTCATAACTGATGTAAACTAACATGTTTTAGAAATATTCAAGCATTAAACATCAATCTACCATGCTATCTATAGATTCTATACATATAAAAAAAAAAAATACTGTTACTTAATGGCATACAGGTATTTAATGTCATTTTAAACACAAAATATGAGTTATATATAATATCATGTATGTCACACGTTAATGCACCAGTCTATCTATAGATTCTATACATAACAAAAACATTATTGTTACTCGATAAAAATACCACACCAGTATCTAACGTCATTTGAAACACAAAGTATGGGTTATATCTATAAATAGCATCCAGTTAAATTGGTAGAGAGAGAACATATATGGATGTACATGAATCTGTTGTTGTTGTTGTTGTATGGTGTTTAGCGTCGCTTTCAACAATATTTCAGTCATAATGCAACGGTGTCTTCTTGAGACAGTATTCTGAGCGCTGTCACACTGGAGTATCATGCCGCAGACACATGGTATGATACCCCACCCAGTCACATTATACTGACACCGGGCCAACCAGACCTAGAACTCTCCTCTAAATGCCGAACGTCAAGCGAGGAAGCATCTAGTACCATTTTTATAGTCTTTGGTATGACCCGGCCGGGGATTGAACCCGCGACCTTCCGCATGCAAGGCGGATGCTCTACCACTAGACCACGCTGCGGTCTACATGAATCTGAAAAGAACCACAGTCCTGTATGTAAAAGGCAAACTTTCTCACATTAAGTGCTTGGCCCACTCAGTTACCATCAATATTTTTCATATAACGGTATTGAAAAATGACACCAACCTGTTAGCAATCTGTTCTCCATTCATTTCAGATTCCAGCTTTCTTTTTAGCTGCTCCAAATTTTGGCTGGCGGTCAACTCACTTTTGTGTATCTCTGAATAAGGTATCAAACAGATATTATACACTGTAATTGATGTACTATACCAAATTTTGGGCAGGTCAACTCACTTTTGTGTGTGTATATATATACAGTGTTGTTTTTTTTACTTTAAGGTGAAGGGGGTCGGTGCCTTTTGAAGGGGGAAAGGGGTATTACAGTGCTGGACATCGGCAGTTTCACAGCAATAAGACCAATTAAAAAACTGTCAATATTTCAACATATGCTTTCTGTTAATCAATTTTTTCTACCCAAATATTTGGGCTTGTCAACTCACTTTCATGTAGTTCGGAAAACAGTATTTAAAAAATTTATAACTGATGTACAGTCAATCCTGTCTTAAGCAACCAAAAAAGGGATGGACTTTTAAAAGACAGGTTGTTGCTTAATACAGGTTAATTTGCTCCGAAAGCATAGAAATGGAAAATAGCAAAGTTGGCTGCTTAAGGCAAGTGACTTCTTAATAGAGGTGACCACTTACACAGGTTTGACTATATTATTTAGTCTATCTAAGACCCTGATGGTCTATTAACCACCAATGAAAAAGACGGGAATTCTATGCCTGTCCAACAATTCATAGCAATTGAATGCTTACTAAACTACGACGTCATTTAAACTTCCAGCTGAAGCAACTGACCAATCAACGTGCTCAAATGCCACTTTCCCAACATTGCTATTTAACTGACCCAATCTGGAGAGCTGGGTCTTTACTACAGACTACTACATGTATATTATTAGAATACAAACAAGTATGTCTGGGATCATTCATACCAGGAAGCCGACGTAATACATGTACATGTATATCCTGACTGAATAAAAAGAAGTTAAAGTGTATCTAGTGAAAACTGAATCTGGTAATGCAGGTAAGGATAGGTAAAAGAAAACTGCAGACCATTAACGGTTACAGCCACATGCACCATGCATCGGCCTGCACTTTTCCTCGGAACAATAACACATTCAAGATTGATACATTTTACATAGATTGATTGATTGATTGAATATTTAGCGTCATTTTTATGCCATCGAGGGCTAACAGACAATCAGTTAATCTAACCACTGTTTCCTGGGATTAACCAGTACTCGAGCACACCCCATCTCCACAAGTAACTGATAACTTTCCCACTTGAATCAGTGGTGAGAGATGAATGATAATGAGACACAATGTCATATATCAATCATCACGGACACTGTTGCCGGGCGGGGGATTTGAACTCACGACCCCTGGATTGATAGTCAGACGCGTAACCGACTGAGCTAATCAGGCCCTTCTCAATTACACAGAAACAAATACATACAAAACCCCAAACAATGCTCCATTGGGCATTTACATAATATATTCAAAAATTATATCTAAGGGGACAACTCCCCACACACCCCATAAAATGTCAGAGCCTGCACTTTTAAACTGGTCATGAACACAAACATTTCCCTTTAATCCGATTCTTGAAATTGCATGGCATAATATAATATAACATAAGCCAGGAGCTGGAGTTTATATGCATGTGTATATATCAACAAACTTCCAAAATGAATATTTTCATATACTTGATAATTATTGAAATTCATTTTATATCAAAATTGAAATTACAAGTTTTTGTTTCCCTATAATATTAAAATTTAGTCTTAGTATTCATCTATTATTGCTTAATGCACATCGAGACAACATTGCAATTTTAAATAACATGGCCAATGGTGTTGCGGATAGGGTGTTGAGGTCTCACTACACAATCGTGCCCCTTTTTTGTCATGGTAGCAAGATTATGGCACTTTAATTGTAATATGGTTTGAAATATTTTCAAAATGTTATATAGGCGCTGTGATTTCTTGCTGTAGATGAGCAGAGCAAACGCTGGCATAGCATACACTGCATTAAGACATCACTGTCGTTAAAAAATGACTTGTATAGCATTTTAACAGATGCATGTATTTATGAGCATTTGAGGACTTCGTTTTTGAAAAAATTATTAGGGTGTCACTGCACAAAAAAACAAGCTGGTTAACCTAACAGTTACTGTTCATTTTCAAGTGCAGACACTTTCCTGTTATGGAAATTTTTTTTTAACAAAAAATGTCACTGTTAAGTGTCACATGCCCCCCAACATGTCATGATGTTATGTTGATCATTTGTAGCAAGTATCATTAAAATTCATCTATGCATGACAAAGTTACAGGCCAGAAACGAAATCTCACATAAACTCAAAGTGTTGTCAAACAAACTCAAATTGTGACCTTGACCTTTGAGGTTCGGGTGTGGGTCTTACTCGCGACACGTCTTCATGTTCTGTTAATCATTTGTTGCAAGTATCAACAAAATCCATCTATGCATGACAAAGTTACAGGTTGGAAACAATACCGGACGGAAGGATGCTGCGATTACTATATGCAACCCAAAAATTTTTTTGGAGGGCATAAAAAGATGTGGATTTTTTTACCTTGGAAATCCTATACTCATTTTATAAAGAACAAAGTTAAAAATTCAACCGTGCAGTGAGACCTGTTGACAGCTCATGCTACAGATCCTAGATTTTATCCAAGACTCGACCTCATTGCCTCTCAATTCACCAGTACCCCGGAAACAAATTTGAGAATGATTTAGATAAGCTCTTAATTTACTATGCAATTAAACTAAAATAAACAAGAACATGTATTATTTCTTCAATTCCTTACAAGTATAAACCTGTCTAGCTGAAAGTTAACTCCTTTTGATAGAAAACTTGAAAAACAAACGGTAAGCCTCTGTAACAATAAACATTCTTTTTTTTTCCTATGAATCTTACTTTTGGAACAGTAATCTCGGAAAGTCCACACAACATCTGAATGATCGTGCAAGTAACTTCGTCCCAGATCAGAGCCAAGAACACTTTCATCAGCAAAACTGGTGTCCGTTATGCAAGCTGTCAATAGTACACTCTCTTCACCTGCATTCGACAATTGTCCCATCTACAAATAGATAAATGATTATCAAATTCCTGTATCTGGTACTGAACTCTCTACTGGTTGAGTTTAACAAGTTGAAATGAAAGCTTAACACCTTAACATCAGGTGTTAACTGAAACTTCCAATACATTGGGATGCAATGCATTCTTTAGACCTACAATGCATTGATATGATTGTCAGACATCGGGCATCGCAATTTCATTCTTGATAAAACATAAAAAACTAGCTAATAAAAACTAACAATCAAAAAGAGTGGGCTTCTTTAAAAAGCAAGACAAATTTTCAGATATAAACTGGCTATACACATGATGGATATTATGGACAGCATCTCCTTCCCATTAGGTATTATCCAACGATGTTTCTTTCATCACTTTCGCAGTTATGCAATGTAAAAAGTTCTGTGGTTCTCTGTTAACAAAGATACGTTTAAGCTGCATACAAGCATAGTATTACATACACCTTATTAAACAAGCATGGTGATTGCATAAGATTTAACAAGTTTATATGTGTATGTGTTCATTCCATCCAGAGTTTCCCAATAATCTCCGCTATATAATAATGATAGTCCATATACAATAACTTAAAATTGTTCCTGTTCTGAAGCAATAATTCATACAAAAACATCACATATTAAATAAAAATGACATGCTGAACTAAAGATTTTTATGTCACAGCAACACCAACTGCCCTCATCTGCCAATGTGTTGTTTTTTGTCCAGTTAATACAATGAACTGTTTACTTACAGACTTTTTACTTGTCTAAGGAAAATGGTGTCCTTGGAAACAATATCAATCACTAATAATATACCACAAACAAGAGGCCCAAGAGAGTCTGCGGATGCTCTATTAACTCATAGTAGTCATAGCACTTTTTGAAATTTCACAATATTTTAGTTATGAGCAGAAATGATTCAAATTTAAAAAAAAGTTTTTTTGTACACATGGATGCAGAATGAAAAAAAAAATCAGTTTTCCCTATAATATTCCTATGTAAATTTAGCCCCTAAATTCTTATCTGTAATCAAACCCCTACACATAGGGATAATTTATACCAAATATGAACAAATCTGACATACTGGTTCTAAGAAAACGATTTTTGTAATTCCCAATTTTTACCATTTTGGGGCCCCTCCTGACCCCTTAAGACATTTTTATAAATCTGAACCTCCTTCACCAAACAATGCGTCTGTGAAGATAATGGTAAAATCATTTCCATTTAAAAAAAAAAGGGACATTATTTGAACAAATCTAACAAAACTATAGTTGGTCAACATTACTACATAAACATTTTGAAAATCTGTTGGGCAGTTCATGAGAAGATTTTTTTAAGTTTTGGACTATTTTTAATAACGGTGGCCATCTTGAATTTCAGTTCGAAAAAAAAATCTCCTGTATAGTCTCCTATGCAATAGAAACATCCATGTGAAGTTTTAGTTTAATTGGCCTAGAGGTTTCAGAGAAAGTGCTGCTAACACACTTCAGAGACGACGGACGCGCCATCTCATAAGCACTTTTGGCCTTTGGCCAGAAGAGCTAAAAAAACCCAGCTTTATAAATTATAAGTGGGGCAGTGGATAGAGTGTTGGCAGCTCACATTAAAGTTGCAGGTTCAATACTCAGCTCGACACATTGGTCTCTCAAAAATAACACTCAGTACTGGTTCTACCCAGGGAGTCGACTCAAGAGCATTTCATATAAGCTTTGACTTTAAACTACACCAGCTTGATTAATCTAGCTGTTTTGTAGATAACTAGATGAATGATTTTTTAGTAGCTATTTTCATCAGTGTTCTCCGCAGGAAGGAATGCAAACGATGGAGTAAGAGCGCGTAAACACTAAGGCCCCAAGATATAAGCGTCCTAACACAGAGATGGCTCCTCACAACACAAGTGCAGAGGAGTTCACACTTATGCAGAACACTTTAGAGGACTTATCAGGGGAAATGAAAGAAATCAGGGAAACTCTCAACACACTCATGAATAAAAAAGACATTGAAGACTTTGTAAAAAACGCAGTGAAAGAAATTCTGGAGGATTTTAATAAAAACTTGGAGTTCACCGTAAAATCAAAGGTAGAAGAAAAAACAAAAGATTTAAATAAAAAAGTAAATCATCTTGAAAAAGAAAATGACATTTTGAAAAAGGAGCTTATCCAACAGAAATCCTCAATAAAGGATATTCAGCAAAAATTAGAAAAGTGTGAAAATCGCTCAAAAGATGCTGAAAACAAGGCAAATTACAATGAGCAATACAGCAGAAAAAACAATATCAAATTCATGAATGTAGAAGAGATACCAGAGGAAACTGAGGAAAAACTCACTAACAAAATATGTGAAATAGTAAAGCAGAAGGGAGTTACGCTCAACCCCTTAAAGATAATGGCAATCCACAGAATCCCAGGCAAATCAGGACATGCAAAACCAGTTCTGGTTAAGCTCATCAACAACAACGAGAAAACAAAGGTAATGAGACACCGATCAGCGTTTAAAGCCGCAGGAACCCGCCTGGTGGATGATGTCACCAAAGCAAATTCCCAGCTGATATCCCGTCTCCAAGCCCATGATGCTATTGAATCTGCATGGTACTATAACGGATCAGTGTATGGGAAGACAGTTGCAGAAATACGGCACAAGTTTGAAATCCATGATGTTATATCCCAGGTAATAGCTCGTTCATAAACATTGGACAGTGATAACAGCCCCCCATGAAGAAGTGTAATAATTTTTAATAATTTACAAGTGTGATAATATAGTTAGTTTTTTTGTTGTTGTTTTTTTTTTTTTTTAACCATTGTTGCTGCATTAGAACTTGATGGGACTTTCATGCACCATACATTAAGCAGCCTAAATTTAAAATAATGATCTACAGAATATAATAAAAATATATACAGCTGTAGCTTGTTAATATTCTGTTGACAGTGACAACCCCATGAGGAAGTGTAATCATTTTTGAGATACATCTCAGGATAATTTTATGGTGGTAATATAGTTTTAAGTTTGGATTTTGAACCATTGTAGCTGCATTAGAACTCAGTGGGACTTTCATGCACCATATGCAAAGCAGCCTACATTAAAGTGTTGATATACGGAATATCTTTTAATATATGTACATTATAAGGATTACCGGGTAAATGGATTTAATCATTATAAAAATACATCCATAGGTGAGTTATTACCTTTTGTAAATAATGTAAATACCAGAACAATTGCTAAGTTGCTATCCTTTTTAAGTGTATAGTACATGATAAATACATTTAATAAGATGTTTTGATTGCTTCACAGAGTGCATATGTATATGAGTAAGTGAGTTCATGCAAGTGTGTGTACAGGCCAGTAGCATTTTTCCAAATTAAACATAAAAACAGTCAATGTAAATATTTGGTTATTATAATTAGATAATAAGTTCTAAATTGAACATAACAAAATATTTTTTATCTGTCAATAACATTTGTTTGCATTATTTCTAGGAGACTTTGCCAAAAGTGTGTTTTAAATAGATTTTTAGATTAAATGCAGATATATTTCTATCTGCATATATTTAGTTTTTTTCATAAAATGCATATGTGTGTGTGGGTTCAAATTTACTGTACTATTATTGGTAATGACTGAAATTGAAATATTGTCTGTAAACTGTCAAGGTCTGGGCTCTCAAGAAAAACGTATTGATGTTTTTAATTACCTGAAATCAAAAAAATGCGATATATATTGTCTTCAAGATGTACATTGCACAAGTGAATCAGAAAATTTTATTCGCACTCAATGGGGCAGTGAATGTATTTTAAGTTCAAAGTCATCAAATTCAAGGGGGGTTGGTATACTTTTCAACAAAAATGTAGATTACAAAGTACATGGCTATATTGGGGATAATGATGGTAACTACATAATTGCAGATATAACTGTTAATAATAAACAATTTACTTTAATCACACTGTATGGCCCAAATAATGACTCACCTAAATTTTTTGAAAGCCTGATTGATAAATCGCACCAATTTAACAATGATACACGAGTGATATGCGGGGACTTTAACTGCGTGCAAGACATTGCACTGGATTACTATAATTATAAGAATATCAACAATAAAAAAACACATGAAAAAATTAAAGATTTGAAGATTCAATGTAATTTAGTTGACCCATTTCGAGAATTACATCCAGAATTAAAGAGATATACCTGGAGGAAAAAAAAACCTTTAAAGCAAGCTCGTCTTGACTTTTTTTTAATTTCAGAAAATATTATTCCTTCTGTAACCAAATGTTCAATAGAATCAAGTTACCGTTCAGATCATTCAATGGTAATATTAGGCTTAAAATTTGATAAATTCATTAAATATAAACCACTCTGGAAGCATAACAATAGCCTATTAAGTGATGTTAACTATCTAAACTTAATTAATAAAAAAATAATGGAAATTAAAACTCAGTATGCACTACCTATTTATAATTTAGATAACATAGACAATATTCCTAATCATGAAATCCAATTTGTCATAAATGATCAGTTGTTTCTAGAAGTTCTCTTGATGGAAATACGTGGCAAATCCATATCTTACTCTTGTTATAAAAAGAAACAGACAGATAACAGAGAGAAAGTACTTATCTCACAAATAGAAAAAATAGAACAAAACTTAAATCAAAACAATGTTCAAAACCTAGATACTTTAAAAGAAGAACTATTACAAATTCGTAAACACAAATTAGATGGATACTTAATTAGGTCTAGGGCACAAATTATTGAAGATGGGGAAAAACCAACTTCTTTTTTTTTGTAACCTGGAAACTCACAATTATACATCTAAACTAATTACAAAATTACAGAAGTCAAATGGTGATATAATCACTGATCAAAATGAGATACTTGATGAAACTAAGATCTTTTATGAAAATTTATATTCGAGCAAAGATAATGAACTTCAAGATATCGACTTGGATAATGAACTTAATAATTATGATATTCCAAAACTTAGCATGGATGAATCCAATTCTTTGGAGGGGTTATTAACGTATGAAGAAGTCTCAAAATCATTAAAATCGATGGCGAACAACCGCAGCCCTGGCAGCTCAGGATTTGGAGCAGACTTTTTTAAAACATTTTGGAAACATATTGGACATTTTGTTGTTAGGTCTATCAACTACGGCTATTCAATAGGAGAATTATCAATATCTCAAAAAGAAGGTGTTATTACTTGTTTACCAAAAGATGGTAAGGATAGAATTTTACTTAAAAATTATAGGCCAATATCTTTGCTTAATTGTGTATATAAAATTGCATCCAGCGCGATTTCAAATAGGATTAAAAACACTTTAGATAAACTAATAAATAGGGACCAAACTGGTTTTATCTCCGGAAGATATATGGGGGAAAATACACGTCTCATATATGATATTATGCAATATACTGAGGTTAATGATATTCCAGGTCTTATTTTATTAATAGATTTTGAAAAAGCATTCGATTCCGTATCTTGGAGTTTTATCTTTAAAGTATTGAAATTTTTTAAGTTTGGTGAGTCATTAATAACTTGGATAAAAGTTTTATATAAAAATGCAATGTTAGCAGTTAACCAAAATGGTAAACTTTCTAATTTTTTTAATATAGGGCGTGGCTGTCGTCAAGGCGATCCACTGTCTCCATATATATTTATTTTATGTGCCGAAATACTAGCCATAAATATTCGAAATAATACATCTATAAAAGGCATTTCAATTGATAATCAGGAAATTAAGCTGTCTCAATATGCAGATGATACATCAATAGTCTTGGATGGATCTGAGTCTTCACTTAATGCTTCTCTTTCAGAACTATCTAAATTTGCAAAATATTCTGGTCTAAATATTAATTTTGATAAGACACAAGTGGTATGGATAGGGAGAAAAAAATACAGTACAGACACTATAAAGACAAAGTGGAAATTAGTTTGGGGAAAAAATAACTTTAAGTTGTTGGGATTAACTTTTCATGTTAACCTAGATAAAATGATTGACTTAAATTATAAAGAAAAACTAGATAAAATAGAAAATTTGATAAAAATTTGGAAGAGACGATACCTAACTCCATTAGGAAAAATAACAGTTATTAAATCTCTACTCCTTTCCAGATTAAATCACCTTTTTATTTCTCTTCCAAATCCCAATAAAAACATTATAACAAACCTAAACAATATTTTCTATAACTTTCTATGGGAAGGTCCAGCAAAAATCAAAAGAACAATTATTGTAAAACAATACATAGATGGTGGGCTTAGAATGATTAACATAAATGCCTTTATACAAAGTCTAAAATTAACATGGATAAGAAGAGCATTTACAAATAACAGTTCATGGAAATTACTGTTTGACAATTGTATTAATTTAAATAAACTAGTTAATTTTGGACAAGGGTATGGTGAATCTATTATAAATACATTATCAAACAAATTCTGGAAAGATGTCTTAATATCTTATGTACAACTGCTTAAAGTTTGTGTTCCCCAAGGGGCAGAAGAATTTTTATCAAGTCCTTTATATTATAATAATAATATTCTTATTGGAGGGTCACATATTTTCTATAAACTGTGGTATGAAAAAGGGTTAATATATGTAAATGACATTTACAAAGACAATGGGTCATGGTACTCTATGCAAGAGCTTCAAGACATATATGGAATTAAAACAAATTTCCTAACATACAATGGGCTGATTGCAGCCATAAATTCATTTAAATCATTAGTACCAAATATTTTAGACTTTAAAAAAATGAAATATCCTTTCAGACCAAATTATTGTTGGCTATTTTTCAAAAGTTCTAAAGGCTGTTATGAATTTTATGAACTGCTTAATAAAAATAATGAAATCCCAACATCAAAAAATAAATGGGAAGAACTCTATAATATTGAAGACAACACATGGAAAGAGATATATTACTCACCATTTAAGTTTGCAATAGCTTCTCAATTACAGTGGTTCCAAGTGAGAATTAACCATAGACTATTGCCAACTAAAGCTTTTTTATATAAAATTAAAGTTAAAGAAAGTCCCCTATGCAGTTCCTGTCAACAGGTAGAGACAATTACGCATATGCTGTGGACCTGTCCCGAAACTAAAATATTTCTTCAAGAAATAAAAGAAACCCTACTGTCGAAAAATATACCATATATATTCAATGAAGAAGAGTTCATTTTTAATATTGGAAAGCATTTTTGTGAGGCAGACCTGTTTTTTTCACTCCAAATTAAGTATTATATATTCTCCACAAAAAGATTAGATATCCCTCTATCCATAAATGCTTTTAAAAATAAGGTAGCTTGGGCTTTTAAAACATATAAACACCTTGCAATAAAAAACAACAACTTACAATGTTTCGAAAAAGATTGGCAACCAATTATGCAAGCAGTTAGTTAATTATTTCTGTAAGATGTACAGATACTTGGCCAGTTAGTCAGAAATGATACCATAAAATAACTTAGTTTAAAGTAATAAAAAAATATAATATATTCAAAACCCACACAGACACATGTATATATATATTTTTTTTCTTTTATCCATTATCTTCTCTCATCGACAAATATGTCAAGCTATAAAAAAAAAAGAAGAGACGTTTTACCTGAAAACTCATTTATATTTCCCTTTGCCTTATTTTTATTATATTAAAGAAATATAGAAATGTAGAAACAAAGACAAAATACATATAAAAATATATATTGTATGATATTAAGTTCACTGAAGGTCTTATTTTTAGAATATTAAGGACCATAGAGAAACATACAAAAACAAATTACAAATACACATGTGTATTTGATATAATATATATTTATATATGTAATAAGTTCTTTTTAAGAATGAGAGTGTTGCGTGCACGTAATTGTTTTTTCTATATTTATATGCTGACAGTGTAAAGTGTGCGGTGGGATGTTCCTCCTCGAACCACAACACACTCATTGACGGGGAGAATAAATGAGTTACTGTAAGGTAGCTGAAAAAAAAAAAAAAAAAAAAAGTATACTTTTAAAAAAAAAAAAAAAAAAAAAAAAAAAAAAAAAAAAAAAAAAAAAAAGAGCGCGTAAACATATTTTCAAGCGCTGTGTGAAGCATTCATTGAAATATATTTCACTAATAAAACTTGTATTAATAAGTTAATATTTAGTATGTTTCATTTTAGGCATTAAAATGAGAAAAGACATGCAAAGAAAGAAAACGATTAAGAGGAAAGTAAGCTTTTGCAAAATTTTGTTAAAAGAATTCAAGTGTTAGGGGAATACCATTTCTGAAAGTCAAGTGCTGGGGTGCCCCTGTGCTAGGGGAATACCATTTCTGAAAGTCATGCTGGGGTGCCCCTGTGCTAGGTAAATTCCATTTCTGAAAGCCAAGTGCTGGGGTGCCCCTATGCTAGGTGAATACCATTTCTGAAAGTCATGCTGGGGTGCCCCTGTGCTTTAATGGCCTGGGGAGAAGTCTGGTCATGGCAGTCATATTTTCTACAGCACTTCATTAATTATTTTCACATTCGTTTGTACACCTTGATTTAGTTCATTAAGATATTAAAGCGGCTCATCAATATAATCTCATTTATAATCATGTTTACCAAGTTTTGTATTTGATTCTTTATGATATCCTTGAACATGGCCTGGTATACAGGAGACTCTCTCAGCTTGTCTAAGTCTCTTCCAGTTTTCATTTTGCACTTCTTGACTGTTCAACTCTAAAGGCAATCTGAAAATAATTAAAACATGAAAATTTAGAATTAATTTATAATTTTTTTTTTTTAAAGAAATTAATTATTTCGTCATTATTTACAGCTGCAACAATTCACAATTCAGCTAGATTGCAATAACACAGTATTTCAGAAACTGATCTAGAGTTATCGAGAACAGTTCTTTGAAAAGCAAAACTAAAATCAAAGTTCAGTCAGTGGCTGTGGGTTCTATACTCCACCACGGCTTTGTGTGGTGTCCTTGTGCAAGACACTTAATCTGCATATACTTAGTACTAGTTCTACCCAGGAAGACTTCAAGCATGATATGTCCAGGTTGTAAGAACTTGTTTCACAATTGATTTTAAAATAAATAAGTTTGAAATTAAAACCTTTTCATTATGCAACGAAAGTGAAATTCGAGTCTTAAGTTCAGTGCCGCAAAGGCAGTAGTGGTCTCTTGGTAATTTTTTTAATAATTCCTCTAGGTTTATTAAAAATCACTCAGTAATTAATTTGTGAGCATACATATTTGGTTAAAAATCGCTTGCAATGAGTCATATATTTATTCAATAATTTCTAGAATTTTGTCATCAGAATGTCTATTTAAAGCAAGATCTACTGTTCCTATTGATTGATTTATTTTGGGTCTCATTTTTTTCTAGCATAATTAAAGTAATTTTCACAATGCAAGAGATAGCGTTGTATTGTTTCGGAATGACAACATTGATATATATTAGAGTCAAGAACTCCTGTCTTTCTCTAGTCACCAGACTGTGGAACAGCCTTCCAGAGAACTTTGTGACAACCGACATCCTAGAAACTTTCAGAGGATGGCTGGTTTCTGCACCTTGGAGCAAGGCATCGTTTTAATCTTAATCTTGTACATTCGCGTGCTTCACAATCACTTTGTATCATACAAGTTGTAAGACATTGCCCCAGAGCGTAAGTTTGTGCAGTAACAGAAGAAGAAAAAGAATTTTATGCAAGTAGTAATTTAGTTTTGCATTACCTATTCCAATTTCTATTAGGGAATCCAAGGTAATCTTTACAAAATACATTATGTTTATGGCAGTGTAGAAAACTACCTCTGTCGGATAATTCTCACTGTCGTTGCCATCTTACTGTACATGTTTCCTCTCTATTTAATTCCTTACATTGTATACATTTGGAACATGGACAATCCGGCCCCACTCCAAAACGGCCATGGAGAATCCGGCCCCTGGACAATCCGTCCCCTGGACAATCCGGCCCCATTTAGCATGGTCAATCCGGCCCCACTTTTTATTTCTGTTTTATATAGCAATATCAGTGTTATTTATTATATTATTACATACATAACAATTATTATATTCATGAAATATATGATGCAGTTATTAATCATTAAAATATTCATGAAATAAACATGGTAGCGTTAAACTTGATACTTTGTGTCGCACATTGTAATAACAAGTATACGGGTTTTTTAATGTTTAAACAATTAAGTTAACAGTTTTCAAAAATTAAAGGTAAATTTGATTACTCGGGTCGTACATTGTGCAAACAATTACAACAATTATTTGAACAAGTAAAACACTTTGCGTTTGATTGAAAGCGTATCGTTTAAACGATTAAACCAAAGACGTAACAAGAAAATCAATTTGTGTTTGATTACAAATATCTAAACGCCAATACAGACGTCACACATTGTGCAAACAAATAAACATGTTTTTCATACATCCCAGTTATTAGAATAATTAAATCAATTTGCGTTTGATTTAAAATTTTATGTTGGGAATATGCAAATATATAGACACAATGTTGACACAATGTAAATCAATTTGCATTTAGTAAAACATATATTTTGATATTTAAAAACTGTGAATTAAAAATATTAATTTTATATACATGATATTGTATGTTCACTTAAAACGACTTTTGAATATGAGGCATATTTATCAATCATTGTTTCTTCAAAGCTTAGAAAACTAATTACGCGAATGCGTATATCTGCAAACAATTTACGCATAAATACAGCTTGATTTAGGACGAGAGTGCCACGAAATGAATGATTGTGTCAGATATGTCCCCGAATAGTCCATAATGACATTGAGGATGAACTACATTTTATGCTCAAATGCAAATGTTTTGCAGATCTAAGAACAAAATACATAGGGAGATACGTCTATGTTCGTCCTAATATGATTACATTTTTACAATTATTAAATACGAAAAATATGTAAGAGTTGAACAGTTTGTGTTTTTATATCAGACTAGCCACTGTCAGACGAGACAATCTATTTCACAAACTTATTTTCTGATTCATACTCCGCTTTTTTCTACTATGAACCATTTGTATTGCTTCAAATTAAAATATAATATTACATCTGTGTGCGAGTTTTTGTGCGCGAGCGTTTATACGTGTGCGTGAGTGTTTACATGTGTGCGTGTGTGTGCGTGAGAGTGTGTGTACGTGTTTTAGAGAGAGTGTGTTGAATATGTGACATACTATTTGTAAATTCATTGTTGTATGACTATGTACTATCATGTATATGTCAAATAAATGTATTTCTGTTCTGTTCTTATTAAATTGAATTATAAATCATAAGTGTGTTTTGTCCAATTTAATCCCGCAAAACAGGTACTTTCATTAACAATCATTGATTATTATATGTGTACTATGTAATTCCCGTTACCAGTCATTTTTTCAATAACAATCGCGCAGTAATTATTATGTGCATTTCAAATTATATAATAACTATTCAGTATATTACTTTTTTAATTAGAAATACCAAAAAAATAAATGCTATAATTTATAAAATAAAAGTGGGGCCAGATTGACCATGCTAAATGGGGCCGGATTAACCAAGGACGTTTTGTCTAGGGGCCGGATTGGAAGCGGGGCCGGATTTGCGTGGGGCCGGCTTGTCCATAACTCATACATTTTACCCCACCCATTCTTTAGTCTATCAAATTAGAAAATATTAAAGAATTGAAATGTTAATTTAAATAATTCAAGGACAATTATAATTTGCATGAATATTCATATTGCAAGCATATTCTTAATCAACCATACATTACTGAAATTATTTAGATATTTACTAATTGTTCGTGAAAAGTATTGTTTTTGTTCGTCTTCATCGTATGCGACGCTTGCTACAATTAACTTTCTCCGTATGCGCATGCGCGTTAATCAATCATGAGAACAACAATGTTGTGATATTTTAAATATTGCATTAGACCCATAAGTTTTCGGAATTCCCTTCAAATTTTTACCCATAACAGCGATAACAATGCTTGGATTTAAAAATGATAAAATCATGACTGAGATATATAGTAACTTTCACTAACTACCCTTTAGGTAGTTTACACGGTAATTTATTTCAGTCACTGCCTATATAACCCCATTACTGGCATCAAGGACTTGAATATAGCCAGATCAGTTTCATATCTCCATATGAATCCTTGCTAATGCTAGTGATATAAGTCACTGTTAATGTGTTCTATAATTGGGACGAGGTCGTTTTTACCCCCAGGGACACCATTTGCACAAATCGAATAGAGCTATAGTTTGTAATCATTACTACATAAATGTATTCAAAATATATTTGTGGTTCATGAGAATTTTGTTTTCATTTTTTTTACTATTTAAAGTAAGGCTGTCATTTGAAATTTATCTTGTGTGTAGTCTCCTTTTCAATAGAAACATCACTGTGAAGTTTGATTAACTGGCCAAGTGGTTTCAGAGAAAACTGAAAGTGCTGCTAATAGACAATGTTCAGCCAGAGCATATTGCGTAAACTTTGATAACACGGCTGGCCAAATCTGACAAAGTTTCATAGTTTGAACAAATTTACGAGAGTTCCATGCAACAATTATTTACACCAAATTTGTTGTAAATCTGTCAAGCGATTTCCGAGACGTTGTTTGAAGCAAAATTTAACTACGGAAGGACAATGGACTGACGGACGAAGGATATAAGGCAATCACAAAAGCTCGCCTGTGAGCCTTCGCCTCAGGTGAACTTAAACCTAAAATACATGGAGATAGGTATTGCCATGTACTTTGTATAACAATAAATGGCTAAAATTGGATAACTAAATAATGTCTGAGTTCCGGCCCTTGAATGTTAAAACTCGTACAATATGACCTTACATGCACTCTAACACCTTCATTTTTAACATGTAAGAACATATAGTTTTATCGTGTAACCATAATATCTTGAGCAAGATACTTTATTGGTGTAATTGATTTAAATTTGTAAGTTAATTGACATCATACAGTGTTGCACCTGTAAGTTTATCTTATAGTGAACTTATATGGGAATCGTTTATTCAAGTTTAAAAATAATTATCATTTACGTAAAATCATGTATTAATGTACTTGTTTTATCAGCCAGGTACATTTCTACACGTTAATCCGTTAAGCAAAATCTATCCGCTTTATCGTACATGTGATGACAACTTTATTAACTTACATGTTCTTGTTTGAAAGCTACCAGCTTTACAATTAATCCATACGGCTATTATCAGTTCAAAACTTGTTACTAGCGGAGTGTTGCCAAGATTAAAAAAGACCCGCCAAATGTATTGTTTTTTAATTTGTTACTATAGGTCACATATGCTAGTAACATGGTTACTTTATTAAAGCGCATTAAATTGTTTTTAGTTATGAAATAGGAGTTAACGAGTTAGGAGTAAGTCGCAGAAGGCGTACTCTAGTTTCGTTCTTCAGTGTTTGTGTTTCAACATTCGCAGGAGTGCAGCGGCTTCGTCCGATAGGCGCGACGTATGGTGCCTTTAAAGCAGGGCTTCTAACTAACTCCTATGTTTTGTTTTAAACTTATTTATTTTACTTCGATTGTGAAACAAGTTCTTACAACTTAGACAAATCACGCTCGAAGTCTTCCTGGGTAGTACCAGTACAAAGCATATGCGGAAAAAGTGCCTTGCTCAAGGACACCACACATAGCCGTAGCGGAGGATCGAACCCACGATGCGTATGCGTATGTTAACTATGTTTAATCTTAACATTCTTATAACATGGTAAAACTAAAATGACCTAATTTGAATACTTCACCAAGTATTTATAAATGTTTATACATGACCATTTATTAATATTTTCTACTATGATGGCCATTTGGATGTTGTTGTTTTTTTTAAAATGCATGTGATTTACTAGTCTAAGACAGATACCCCAAGGTGTTTTTCAATTAAACCCGCAGCGGTGGTTTAGCGGTAGAACATCCGCCTCACAGAAGGTTGTGGGTTCTATCCCCGGCCAGGTCATACCAACTTCCTCGTTTGACGATCAGCATTTAGAGGATAGTACTACGTCTGGTCGACCCGGTGTCAGTGTAATGTGACTGGGAGGGTTGTCATAGCATGTGTCTGCAGCATGATACATCAGTGTGAGAGCGATTAGAAAACTGTCTCAGGTATATAATTTAAAATAATTTTGGGCTTTTAAAAGAAATTATATTGATCAAACTTACTCTACAGGTCACATACATTTGGCAACAGGTATAATATGGTTTTATACAGCACCAGCACTAAAAACAGTAAATCTGAGCAGCTTTTTTCACAAGCTGTTTTGTCCTTATATTTTTTAGCTTGATTGCAAAGCACACTAAGCGCTTTCTTGTTTCAATATCAAGTCCCTTACCTGTATAGAACAAGTACTTGGTGGCGGCAAGTCCATCAAGAACGGCATACTATCTGGTATATATTCATACTGGCGTATGCGTGGTGCGAGAAAGTTTATAAAGTGATTTTTAAAAGTAGAACATTCTACGGGGTGCAATTTAAAATAACGCTGACCAGAACTGTCTATCTGAGGACTGTTGACAGCACTTCCCTCCTTAAGCCGTCTATAGTAGGGCAGCTCAGACATGTCTGGGGAAGGCTATTCCATAACCTGATGGTATCTGGGGGAAAGGGACTTCTGATATAGTTGAGTCCGGGCGAAGGGTACCAAGAATCTTTGGTCATGATCTCGAAACGTAGTCATCGGGTTGAGGTATATGGTCGGCACATCTACCAGGTGATGGACGATCCTGTACATCACTGACACCTTCGTCTGGGTTCGTCTTTCTTGCAGGGTTGGCCACTGAAGCTTGTGCACCATAGGCGACACACTGCTGGTTCTCCTGTAGTCAGAATAGACCATCCGTGCCGACCTGCGTTGCACCATCTCCAATTTCTGTATGTTCTGTTGTGTGTGCGGATCCCACACCACTGCAGCATATTCCAGTAGCGGTTGCACCAGGGTTGTGTAGCAAAGTGCTTTTGTCTCTCTGGTGCACTGTAGTCGGTTCCGGTGGAGAAAGGATCTAGTGATATTCGCTTTTCCAACTGAGTGTGAGATACTTTACGTTTCCTGCTACGTTGGGGAAACAAAAGTATCACGTGACCACAAATGATGTCGCAATACCAAATATCTGATGAAAACGGAAAAAAATAGGTAAGAAATCGCTCATAACTTTTATATTAATGAAGCAATTTGCAAGCAATATAGCGCAAAAAAGATGTCAGGAAACAAAGATAATATTTCCGAAACAGCACGGGTGTTGGCCACACTTCCCACATTTCTAGATCTGAAATCGCGTTTAAGCTTATCTTTGCTGAGTTTTAAAATTAATTGTACATTTTTTTCAGTATTTTAGTCTCAAATACGACTTCATTTTTTATAAAAATGCAAACTTTTTAGTAAACCATTCTATAGCTTAATGCCCATATCATGGGAAGCCATTTCAATGCTATATATACAAACGCTGGTTGATTGCGAACACCGTAATAACGTTTATGAAACGTTATTGCGTTATTACGTTTTTAGGCAGAAGCGTAACCGACTGATCTAATCGGGCCCGGCTTTTATCTATGAACCTCATGAGCAGATCAGAACAGGATCCCTTTGTATTTGGCTCCTGTCACATCCATTAATGACTCAGAATGTGTAAGATTCTTGCAATATCAAACTTTACATATGGCTGCTCATATATTTAGTTTAAACATACTTTATTACCATAAACACGCATTACAATATATATATATCATAAGTCAAATACAAAAGGGTCTGGCCACAAATTCTCTCAACATTAGATATGGCCATTCCTTTGCTGGCTACCAGTCTATGTATTTGCAGTCAGTTTTTCAAACCGGTTAAATTAATCAGTACTGTAGCTCTTACTGGACGTGTCTAACGAGCATTTTGACGTTTATTTTATAATGGGTCTCCCGAGATATAATGGACAGCATGTCGATTATCAAATTAATAAAAAAAAAAAAACCCGTCAAACTACTCTAACATTAAAATTTTTAATCAGTCTAGTGGCAACGTAGACTTATCAAGAAGTTGTTGGCAAGATCCAGACTCATTCCGTAAACTCTCGCATTTTAATAAAATCCACTCTGTTTCTACTGAAAAAAACATGTGTGCCAGCTCAGTTTTTTGGTGTTCCCCCTGAAAACGTCCTCCCCTCTACACTGAACTCCTAGATCCGCTCCCTACTAAGTGTTGTTTGTTGTAGTTTTTCTGTAGATCCAGTTACCTTTGACTTAATTAAAATAACATTGATTTGTCTCCTTTTTGAGAAAAATGAGAGAGAGAGAGAGAGAGAGAGAGAGAGAAAGAGAGAGAGAGAGAGAAATAATTGAAAAGTGATAAAAAGTCGACGATAAAAGTGTGCAGGACCGTAGCCAAGTTTGATTTTACGGAAGTTTTCTAGGGGTGTCCGGGGGCGTGCTCCCATTAACGGCCCTGTTGTGAATATGATTTGTTTTGCCAATAGTTTGCCAATATGTATTTACTAAAATTAATTTTAACATTGGTTGCTGTATGACCCGAACGGTTAGAATACTGAACTTGTGTGTATCAAAGCGGGGGTTTTTTTGATTTTCATAAAAGTGCAGATAATTTTTGATCGCCAACCTTCTTCAGACGCTTGATGATAGTTTGACGATGACGTCATTAATCTTCACGGAGGGGCGTTTAGATCCGCCATTTTGTTTGTGTTGAAACCAACTTAGAATTATACTTTAAATCCGACTTAATATCGTCGCCATCCGAGGATATTTCTGACTAATTTGATACCATATTGCAGATATAACAATCAATCCGAAAAATTACGTGTACATTTTAAATAGACGTGGAATAGAATCTCCGCAGATAGAAGTCTCTAGGTGACGTCTTCCCGGAAGAGAGTGAAAAAATGGGTACAAAAGACGACGAATACGACTATTTATTTAAAGGTGAGTCCTTCCTCTGGTACGCATTCTTCATTTGAAAGTTTACTTTACCTTCATTATGTATATGTCTTTTATATAATGTTTTCAGTTTTCTCTGAAATGGGATTTGTTTTGACAGATGGGAGGGGTCATTTGAAGTGTCAAAACTGTTGAATGTCGTTCATAATTTTGTAATGCGTCATTGTTAATGCATGTTTATAAATGCGCCATACTTCGGTGAGGATATAATCACAAGCTGTTTGAGTTGCAAACGATTTAAAAAAGCATTGTGATTACTTAGTGTAGCTTGCTGGTCATTTAAAATGTCGATTCACAGTCACAGGAAGTTATTGACATTGTTGACTTGGGATTCTTTCCTGTTGACCTCTTGATTATTTTTTAAGTATACATAACAAGTAAAAGGGTGAATACACAGTGTCAGCAGCTACCAGCAAGATATAAACAAAGCATCCTTTGTACAATACAAATGAATACAGTACAGTACTCCTGTTCTTTGTTTATAACAGGACATAGTGGTTTCTAAACAATCAAAATAAATTTGTCTCTTCCACATGAAAACAGATCTCTCTCTCTCTCTCTCTCTATATATATATATATATATATGTACATGTAGGTGATCAATTCTGCTTTTTTCCTCGTGACTTAAAAGTAAATTGGTGAGCAAAGTTCATTGTTTACATAAAATTTACATGTGTAGATATGTATTTATAGCGCTAATTATAGACATGATGTGCTAAGTATGCAAAGCCAGCCTGGCAGAGAGTGAATAATAATTTTGTTTTGCAAAGTGAGTCATTGCCATACCCAACAACCAAGCTATAGATATTGGTTGATCTTATTTTTCATTCAAATTTTGTCATTAAATTATTTTTGAACATTAGTTGACAAGTGGTGTGATCTTATCATTTTATATTTTCTTATGTTTAGTCATGATATAAATTGTTTTGTAGTTTTATATTTCTAAATCTTACATCATAGGGCACATATAAATGCTATTGAATTTTTACTGCATGTCAGTTGTGTGTATTTTATTGCGTTCAACAATTGTTGTAAGCTTAGTTGGATTTGAACTCATTCAGTAAACTGACTATAGTGTTTACGTTATAGTGGACTTTAATTTATTGTGCTCAACTGTGTCCTTGTGATTACATTATGTCTCGTTACACAAGGTGTAAGTGTACACACTCCGATATGGTCAGTCATTATTGCGATGATGAATACGCCTTCATATTTAAAGGTAAGATTCCAAACATGCTGAAGTTGCGGCAATCAATCAAGTGGATTTTCCTCCGCTGGTTTACAAGTTTAAGATTTGTGTGGTGATGTGGTGGATGAGTTTGGTCTATATTGACAGAAATACTAACAGCTGCAATTTTCTCTCTTTTTAACTAAAATGTCCTATTTGCCACATAAAGATTTTGTTACCTTACTATTTCAAAATGACATCAAAATGACATCTGATCACATTTTGTAACCAGAAGAAGGATGTTAAAACATGTAAATGTGATATTATCACATCTACTGGTTTTGTAGATTATGTGTTTTGTTTTTGCGTTAAATCTTCCTTGTATTTTTATAAAGATATGTTAAGCTGAAAATGAAGATAATTTTGTTTAGTTGATGTGTTCGGCTGATGATTTTAATTTTCTCACTAACAGAGATGGTTCACCTTGAGAAAGTTTTGGTTGTCAAGGATATACTCTTTAATATAGAACTAGGCACTAAAGTCGATAATACACTGCCGTGCTAAGTGGCCTACAACTTGTCACAATCACTTTCATTTCACCATTGATGTTGCGTAATCAAATCCAGTTCTTTCCCAGTATTTCAAGTAGCAAAGTGTAGCAAATTAAGTTCAGTACTACAAGCCTAAATACAAGCTAACGCTCCGTATTTATTATAGAAGGGCTTCACCACTGAAGAATCATACTGCGGATGTAAGATATGAAACCCTGCCCCATTTTCAACACAGAACAGCATATATATATATATATATATATGGCATGTACTCCATATATCGTGTTTCATTGATGGAGGAAGAGTTCAAGGCCTCTGAATGAATCTTAGTTATTTAACCGCCCTTCTGCACATAATTTGCAAACTTTTCTTACATCAATCTTTTTGACTGATACCAGGGCTCTTGCTAGCACTTTTGGGAACGGGAGCAGGGCCCCTGACTTTGAGAAAATTAGCATTTTCTTTAAAAGAAATTGGGAAAACTACATAGCACAGGTTTCTTCAATATATGTAAGAATGTATTGTGTAATGTACATTGAATGTATAAAAATTTGATGTTCTTGTAGAAGACTACGTTAAAATCATAATATTTGAAAATATCAGAATTTTACTCCCTAAATTTTTTTGACTTCTTTGCATTTTGAAATTGGGAATTTTGTTACTATATTGCGTAAAATAAGATACTATTTGCCATTGGGAAAAGAGCTGGAAACACCCCCAAAATTGGGCAAACGAGCCCTGGAAACACTCAGATCTCGGCATATAGGTAGACGATGGCGTCTTGGACCACTTGGTCAATGGTTACCTTTGTTACTGTTGAATATTATATGAATTAATTGTGTTTTGGTTTAGGGGTGGGTGGGTTTGGATTCCTTCAATAGGGAAAATTAATATCAGAATTATGTAAATGAAGGGTGGGGGTTAGAACAATGCATTTTAAAAAAATCTTATATTTACATGTTATCTTTGGGTGAATGGGGCCCAACTTCGGTCCCAAAATTGACAAAAAGAAAGATTAATATTGTTATATTGTTATAAGTATTTCAGGGCTTAAAATTTGCAATCAAAGCTACTCATTCTCCCTGTCATATTATTCGTTTTCAAATGAAATAAATATAAGGTTAGCTTCTTAATTCTTACTCGCCATAGACAAATGGTTTAATTATGTAGAATTTTCCGTCGCTGTAATGTATTTATAAATGATCTCTTTATTTTTTTTGTTTTCAGTTGTACTAATTGGAGACAGCGGTGTGGGAAAGTCCAACTTGCTGTCACGATTTACCAGAAATGAGTTTAACCTGGAGAGCAAGAGCACAATTGGAGTAGAGTTTGCCACAAGGTATGTAGTTAAAAAGTGCAAATCAGAAATACTGAAATGTAACATTTTTGCTATTAATTAGAGTTAGTTATGTATCTATACAGGTGATACAGTATTAATCATACCTCAGCAGTGGTCCAGTGGTAAAACATCCCTGACCAGGTTGTACCAAATACTTGATAAATGGCACTTGTGCAGATAGGTGTGTTTGAGTACTGGTTAACCTTCCATCTCCAAGGTTTAACTGATTGTTTGTTAGCCCTCTATAGCATGAAAATTATGCTGATTATACAATCCACCACTTCAGTGATACCGTACCGATATCTTACACATTATCTGATGAGATTTAACATCATATATGTTGGATGAAAAAGAGAAAGCAGACATTTATTGATTTTTGTGTGTGGCGTTGTAGCATTTATTCATGACTTAGATAACATTTCAAATTGATATTCTTGTCTAGCAGGTACAGCGCTCGAGAAAATTTAAAGAGCTTTTAGTAATAGATTAAGTCTTACCAATAAGGGGTTATTTGAGAGGGTGTGGCTGAAGGTAGGGATCTATTTATATGCTGTAATGGAAATACACAAACAAATACTTAAAATTGATATCAAGGAATCTGGTATTCCTATATATTGTTCTGAAAAAACATGAAATGAAATGTCACTTTTGGTTTGGTACATTGGTGAGCATGTAAGGTGTGAGTTTGGGTTAATCAAATGGAATATACTTGCTGTACACGAAAATAAAAGAGGTTAATAACATGTTTGTGACACTAAATTAGTAATTTCTAATTTTAATAAGCTGTGTTGTTGTGGTTTCAGGAGCATACAGGTTGATGGTAAAACCATCAAAGCCCAGATCTGGGACACGGCTGGTCAGGAACGTTACAGGGCCATCACTAGCGCGTAAGTATACACATGTAAATAGTTGTATGATGTCCATCTGGCAGTCACTTCAGTCTTCTTATTCTCGGATATATTTACAAGATTTTCATATATGATTGATATAGAGCCCTTTTTTCCAAATATTGAGAAGATGCCCAAGCCTTCAAGATTTAGTGCAATTCAGGGGAATTTGAAAATTGTTTTAAAGAGGTTTTAACGCCATTTCAACACATTTCAGATTATGTATGGCATATCCAGTTTTACTGGTGGAGGAAGACCTCAGATTGAGTCAGACTGAGTAGAACCACCATCCTTCCGCAAGTAACTGGAAACTTTCCCACAAAGTTTTTGGAGATAGCGGGACTCAAACCAACAACTTTAGCGGTGTTGTTTAAGGCTTTAGCAAACTGAAAAATAAAGAGTAACACTGTTAAGATCATGTTCTAACAAATAATAATCAGATATTACAATAATACTTCATATCAAGTTGAGTTATTTTATCCCCTAGTGTAAATTTCTTTTTAAAGATTTTTTTTTAAATTTTGGGACATTTTTTGGCCTCAATTGGGGGAAAGAAACATATTTAATTAGGAGTCACCGAATTTCGACCTATTAAATAATTTAAAAAAGCCCTGTGCTATGACCTATAAAACTGGGTGCCAAGTGTAACATGTGACATGTGTAAAAAGCCGTAGTATATGTATATGACTTTTTAGCTCGCCGGGACGAAGTCCAAGGAAAGCTATTGCCTTGGCCCCAGCAACGTCTGTAGACACCCTGGTTAAACTTTTGTGTTTAAGTTTAGATATTTATGCAACCACTCATTGGATGTGAATGAAACTTCGCATGTGTGTTCACCATCATCAATGGAACACACACAGACAAGAACCATAACTCTGGATTGAATTATGGCCCTTTTTGGACTTAGACACCCAGAGACGACCTTTGTTGTCTTCTGACAACTCTTTGTTTTAATATGGTTTAACACCAGTTTAGAGCAGTGAAGAACAGGGATGTTGGCCGGAACTGCTTTGAAAACATACGTAATATTTGTGTTGCTTTAATTTCCCTTTATGATAAAGCCAAATGAAAGAAATATTTTTGTTTCCTGTGACATGCTAGAATGAAAATTGGATCGGTAGGTAGGAATTTCCTTTTTCCATCATGATTCATGGTTCGAAATAAATATTTTTGGCTCGATCAGGTCACAGGAAACAAAACTTTTTTTTAATAAGACCTATCTGCAGGGTGGTCTTGCGATAGTATTTGCCTTACATGTGGTTCTATCTCCAGCTGGGTAATACCAAAAAAAATGGTACTCGAAGCTTTCTTGTTTGGATTTCAGCATTTAGATGATTGTTCCAGGCCTGGTCAACCCAGTGTAATTATAATTTGACAGGGTGTGATATCCTACCATGTGTCTGTGGCAAGATACTCCAGTGCGGCAGCACATAGAAAACTGTCTCAAGTTAACATTGTTGCGATATTAGTAAAAAAAAAAATGTTGAAAGTGATGCTAAAGGCCATACAAAAACATCCTTTTATAGGGTTACTCCTCTAAATCAAAGTAAAACCACACACTAATTTCATTCTGACAAATAACCTCAATGTGGTATTACTTATTTATTCAGATACTACCGTGGTGCAGTGGGCGCATTGCTAGTGTACGACATTGCCAAGCACTTGACATACGAGAACGTGGAGAGATGGTTGAAGGAACTGAGGGATCATGCTGATAACAATATTGTGATAATGTTAGTGGGAAATAAAAGTGACTTAAGACATTTACGTGCTGTACCCACAGATGAGGCTAAGGCATACTCAGGTAAGAGTTCATATGATTGCCCATTTTTCTGCTAATGCCACAAAAATACAGAGCTGGAATATTCCACTCACCCGCTCACCATTAAACATTTGGCCAGGACGAGTAAGATTAAAAAGAAAATCTTATTATTTGTTCGAATCGTAAAAATATGGAAAGGCAGAATGAGTAACTTTGGAAACAGTTTCAAGCCCTGAAAGATATATGAAAATAATTAAATTTTGTCAGGCCATCCAAACAAAGAATGTTTATTTTTCATGTGGGTAGGTAGGTAGCTATTTTTTTGGGGTCAGATTTTGATTTTGCAGTCATTTTAACCCTTTGCTCCATAAGCATTTTCTTGGACTCTTCCAAATTGAAAGCATTAATTCACCATGTATCAGTAATGGGTGAATTATGTTTATATTAACTGACAGAGTGGAAAACAGTGCAGGAAGTGTTCAGATTGATCACAAGCAATCTTAACTCTTCCTGCACTGTTTTCAAAGGCCTTCTGTGATTGGTGTGGGAAAACGCCTATCTATGGAGTAAAGGGTTAAAGAAAAATCATGAAAAAAAAACCACTTAGGAAGGCAATAAAAAAGTTTGGATAACTACAATTTTGAGTTAGTTGGTAGGAGCATGGCTAACAATTTTTTTTAAGGACGGCCTCAGTCGTCTGACAGACCTGTCAGTAATTGGGCTGGCACGCAAATTTTAAAATATATTCATATTCTACTGCATTTATTTTAGCTTTATTGTGATGAAAGCTCAGAACTTATATGAACCGCTCTGGAGTCCGGTTCTTGGGTAGAACAATTGTTTTATGAGAGTTATCAGGTTGAGCTGGGGATCTAAACTGCAACATCTGGCCTAAACAACCAATACTATCCATTACACTACCGCCCCTCTTGAATTCTATTAGACTAAAACTTGGCATCAATAAAGTTCATAAAGATCCACCTTCCGTATTTTCTGGATGGACCTCGGCTACAAGCATCCTTTTATATAATTTTGTCCTTATCTGTATGTTACTTATGTATTGTTTTATTATATGGTGTTCACATCTTCTGGTCTGTTTCAAATTGTGTGCATGTACACAAAACATATTTCAACTTGTGCTGGAAACAGACACAAGATTTAATACATGCAAGCACGTCTCCTATACAGTATATGTTGTGAAAAGTGTAGAAATATTTTATATTTACTATTGTCATTGCACGTATCTTCTCTAAGATATTTGTGACATAAAACACCAAGAAAATACAAAATGATTTAAATATTCTTGCACTCTGGAGTAATTTTTAATCAAAACAGAAGGAACTTTGTCATTTCGAGGGATCAAAGGGGCCCATAAAAGGAATAAAATTATTGCATTTAAAATTACGAATTTTATCATTTTTGTCTTGTTGCGACGAAGGAACGAAAGCGAGATTAGGGTGTTGCTTTTCTGTCGACAGTGGGGGAGTAAAACATTTATACTTGGCTCCAACGTTAAATTTTTCGTTGTTTTTTTTCTCTCCCATGTGTGTTTTAACGGTCAAAGCTAACACAGCGAGACAAATCATTCCGCTGAATTATTGTTGTTATTAATGATCCATCCATATGAGCAAGGGTTTTTCATCATAACAATGCCATTTCGTCCCAGTTCAAAAAAAAACGCACCAAAAAGTCTTTTAAAAATTGAAATGAGTACAAAATTTATTTTAATTGATTGATCTAGTCATATTTCATATATGCAACCATTCATGGGGTCTTAGAATATGTATTGAATATTTACCGATATGAAATCCTGATATCAGGAGGGTTTGAATACATTTATAAAGTAATTTTTAATTGATTAATATTATTTTGTTTCCAGAAAAGAATAATCTGTCATTTATAGAGACATCGGCGTTAGATTCCACGAACGTAGAGACTGCCTTCCAAAATATATTAACAGGTAAGATGCTGAACATAAATAAATTTACTCATTCATCGAGAGCCAAGTCTTGAATGTTTACACATTGGTATACAATCAGTTAATGATATGCTGATAATCGATCAGAAGTACTCATCAGATTTAATTATCAATGATGAAATTGACCCATACCATTTAAAGACATTATATCAGGAATTTTCAAACTTTGATTTCAATTTGATCCATTGTACTGGTTTACGCATAGTTAAAATTGTTTCGTCTTAGAAAGAGTCTGAATGACGATGTGAAGGTCATCAAATACTATTTAAGTACTGTCTATTTTTAGAATGGGGATTTCAACTCTAATTCAAGTATCGATTTTGTCATGTTTTGGCAGATTTTACATACTTAACCATTCGAATTTCTATTTATTAATGATAATTAGATGCTTTTTATCCATTTTACTTATTATTTTAATTTTAAGATATTTATAGTGTATTTCCCTGATATTCTCCCTTTAAGGGAATGTAGGTCAGTTAATTTTTTTTGCAGTCGGTTATATCTCTCTTAAGAACACTTAATGATTGAACATATTTTGAACTGAGTTTTATTAACACCAGTTGGGTTTAGGGTCGGCCGGAGGCAGCAAACTTAACAATATTTTAATTTGGACCTTTTAATCAAAAATGTTTTTAGTTCCTTTTGGTTTATAATGTGATAGTAGGAGACTTGGTATTACTAACAGATTGTATTAAAAGAACCATAATAAAATACATGAATTGTGAGTATAAATAAAGACTGTATTAGAATAAAGATAATAAACAAGACTATCCTGTAAAAAGATTGATTGCAGTGCCCCAACCCAGTGTTTATCATGTGGAGTTAGCTAAAAAAATTGTTAGATTTTGATTTTGTATAGTCATTTGAATATAATGGACAGAAATCATGAAAATGTAATAATGCATTGGAAGTCAATAAAAAAGTTTGGGTAGCTGCAATTTTGAGTGAGAAGGTATGAGTATGGCAAACCCAAACTTAATTTTTGAGCATAAGTGATACTGTAAAGTTTAATCGTCCATAAGTAAACCTGCATAATTAAAAAAAGTGAGCCTAAATAATTTCATAAATGATTTGTCCAATTATACAATCTTAGTTCACTCGCTCACGGAGGCATTGCATTTAGATAAATTTAAATTCTAATTTTCCTGCAATACACCCAAAACTTGTTGTTGGCTATTTGTTCAAAGCTTACTTTTCACATATTTACTGTTGTGTTGTTTGGAGTATTGATTGTAGTCAATCACTGTTCGATTTATTAATCCAAAATCTGCTGATAGTTTGGTATCATTTGTTTGTTTAGACTAATAGATTTGAAGAAGAAGAAAAAACTACCTTGAAACCTGGGGTCGTCCGTGGCTGAGTGGTCTTTGGAGCAATCTCAAGATCACTTATGTCTCGTCATTAAGGTTTTAGGTTCAAGTCCAAGTTGTTCCAAAAACTTAATGTTTGTCAGTCACTTGTGGAAGGACGGTGGTCAGTATGAGGTCTCCTTCCACCAATAAAACTGGATATGCAATATATACCGGGTAACCTTCAGTGTGTTGAAAATGGTGGCATTTAACCCCTTAAAAAAAGTATTTGAAATTCAACATAAACAAACCGATTGCACTATGGACAGTCAACCCGAATGTTTTCTGATTATCAATAGTACATTTATCTCCAAGCTGTAGTTATTCATAAATGTGTTTATTGTCTGCTTTGAGGCTTTGCATATTGTAGATTGACAACTTCCTGAGCAGTCACTTAAAACACAACTGATTAAAATCCCATCTTTGCCAGTATTGTTGTTTTTATTAAAGACACCCTTTATTACCATCATCAACACGAAAGATTTGTGAATAAATGATACCGCTTAGCACAATGACAATGCAAGATTCTAATTGATAATTGTGGAAGTTGAGCACCGGGCTAAAATTCATAAAACTCGAGACTCATTCAAATTTGCCTATGTTATATGTACTTTTAACAGCAAAATGTTATTTAAAAAATACAATTTTAAAGCTATTTTCTGATAATGTAATATTGAATTTTTTTTTGAAAGAACATGTTAATTTTTTTAAAAATGTTTTTTTATGGGCCATTTTTGTGTTGTTAATATTGATTGATATTTTCTCAATAATAAAGGGTCATTTTTTATAAAAAAGGGGGACTATTGCTTATGATGATCCCATTCGCTTCCGAATCTCTGTTTCAGATTTTAAATTTGAGCCTTTTTTTTAGACTAAAAAGTTGGATGAATTAAGCCCAGTTTTCAGATTTTTTAATGTCTGTAGGTCTTTTTTTTTTTTTCCTTTGATTTTGTAACACTTTAAATGAAGTATATCGTGGATAACAGGCTAGAAATGTCTAAAAAATAAACTATTTATTAAAATGGTCAAAAAGCATCTCATTATCATTAATAAAACCACCAAAATGTGACAAACATTGGAGCAGTAAACTTGGAACGAAATCCCCATCTAAAAATAGACAGCACTTAACTACTATGTAACATCATTCTGACTCTTTCTAAGATGAAACCATTTTTTCTACGTGTACACCTGCACCAACGGTGGATCTATTCTTTAAAAAATCCAGCATACATGTCTCCATGTATTTTATATATATGCAAAAAAAATTGTCATGGCTAGCTCTGTGTTACTGATGTTTGAGTAGTACTATAATTTAATGCTTCTGCTTTTTCTGTTTCCAGAAATATACAAAATAGTATCACAAAAACAGATACGTGACAACCCGGATGACGACAATTCACCGAGCAACAATGTACAAACTATAACTGTAGCGCCTACAGATAACAACCCCTCTAATAAAAGATCGTGTTGTAATGTGTGAGGATGACACACCTCCTCATGTTGCTGCAAATTTGTCCTGTGTGTGTGCGTAAATGGGGGGTGGGGAGAGGGCATCTACAGACACGATGGCGGTACAACCACAATGGCTACACTTGGAAAACGACTGCCATTTGTGCTGGAGATTAAATATACACCAAGTTTCGAAATGTCTTTTCCGATCCGCAGGAGGAACTTTCGAACTTTACATCAATACAAACTATTTAGCGAGTGTTACATACGATGACACTTTTTATGGTTACCATCCTGGGGGTAAGGAGATGTTTCAAACTGCCTTGGTGTTGTTGAGGTGTCTTTTTTTTTTTTTTCTTTTTATTTCAAATATAGTTAAAAGAAGTGAATGATGAAATGATGAATGATGGTCATAGTGATAATATGAGTTCAGAGGAACAGGTGATATTTGTGGACAAATAAAATAATGTTGCAATTGTTTTTTGTGTCGTAAAATATTGTTCATTGAGACGAGTATTTGTGACACAAAATTTAGAAGTATGTTTGAATATTTTTGTTTCATACAATTCACAATTTTTCGTAAAAATTTATTGTGAATTTTATGACTTCAAAAAAAAATGTAATGAATTGTATACATGTATATTTCTTATGGTGTAAGTGGATATGCTTAATTTTCATTTATTGCATGGATCAAAATTGCAATCATTGTTCGTAATCACTCAAGTTTTTGACACCTGCTTAGTACATATAACTAGAAGTATCTGCGAATGTCGTTACATACATACATATGCTGTTATCGCAGCTTTAATTGAAATATTGAATCGCATTATTGATGTTGAAGATGTTTCACATTGCCGAATTACTAGATAAAAGTGGTCATAGAGTTCTAGGGACAGAGTGAAATGTTATGTGCTCATTCTATATTTTGCTGTCGGTATGACAGTGTTGCTTATAAAGGACTAATAATGATTATTTTAGCAAGATTTCTCTAATTTTAATACAATAACTTGCTAACTTTCATATAAATATATATGTTATCAGAAATTGATAGTTTACCATGATACTTTTTAACCTGGGTATAATAAAGACATTTGTATTACATGAGTGTTTGTGATGAAAATATAAAAAAAAACATAAATTAAACTGACTTTAAGGGTCACACATTTGCTTGATCGATAAGTTTCAGAGAAAACTACTTAAGGTCAGTACTGGGTGCTTGGTCCCCGATAGGACCTGGTCCAGGAGCTAGTACATGCTCGAAGTTACATTTGTGATAAATTTGTGTCGGAATAAACCAGATTTCTAGACAATATTTTTTCTAAACAATATTGGATGGTTGAAAAATATCCTATAAGGAGTTAATTATAAAAAATGTTTTCTGTCTGAAAAGATTACTTAATCTGCATACTTTTGTAAGTATTTTTACTGGCTGCTTGCTCTTATTGAAAGTCCTAGACCTAAATTCATCAGTATTAAGACTCGGACTCGAATTTTCAAAAATTTAACATTTAAGTAACAAGATAATTAATAGATTTATTTGCAGAAACAAGCTGTTTGATAATTGTTTAACAGAAAATGTTGCACAATCACATTCATTACCCTTAATTGCATGTTTACAGGGTTTTTTCAAACATGTAAGAATTGATTCTTATTATTGATGAATTTAGGCCCTGGTCCCCTTGTTTCACTAAACATCTTAACTTGAGATTTTCCTCATTTCGATTTTTGAAATGTTTTGACTTCATTTGCATTGATCATTTTGCGTGTTATGTTTTACTAATGGATGAAGATGTGTTCCAACTTCAGTTATGTGTGATCATTTAATGTGTAATGAGTTCGAGTAACAATCTAGAGTTTTTGAGTTGAGGAAAGTTTTCATTTCGAGCTGTTTAGTGAAACCGGCCCCTGCACAGTAAGCGTTGTATTACATATCTGAATTCCTGCTGGTGGTCATGAGGTGTTGATTGTGGATGTGAGTCTGATGATGTCGTGATGTGTTTTATGACACATGCATGTCGTGTTGTTGGTGTTGTCAATGGCGATATGGTATGTCGTGCCAGTTTGATGCGTGTGTTTGAAAGCGTGTGGTGTCGTCACACACTCGCATGTCATGTTGTTATTGGCGGTGTCAATGACGCTCACCATTCTCAGTTGATGTCATGTGACCATTGTTTTCTTACTTTACTTTTGTGACAATTACCGAGGTCATCCATAATCTTGTATCAAACAAAAACTTTCCTACATTTATATTGTCTGTACGGCATCTTTCTTAAACTGATGTCCATATGTAATGTACACAAGATAAGTGCTGCAGGCTTGGATTGCTTAGTGAAAGTGATAGATGTACATTTTGTTAATATTTTCACATACTTATTAATCATTGTTATATATATATGAAATTTTGTATTTATGACTGTAGTGGTGGTTGATGCAGGATGCGTTCACTTTGTGTATACTATCTGTATATTTACTAAAATTTCAATTATACAGGTTTAAATACATACAGAATGTTTGATGACAAATTTATGGAAACCGTATGCATCATTATGTATAATTTATAAAGGGGAAGTTAGAAGAGAATATCTATAAATTATTGTTAAAATTAAATTCTTTTTACAGTGAAATGATTTTAAATTAAAGCCTTCTAACCCTAACACTGTTTTTTGTTCGTTTCTGACATCTTGAAGTCAAACCTGATGTGTAGTTTAAATTATCACCCAATATAATGTCAAACCTGCGTTAGCAATCTCCTCTATTGTACAGCCACTTCCCTTTTTTCACATTTCTATTCTTTTAAAGCAACAACGTGTCTTTAAGGCCAGTTTTGGTCATTTCCTTGACTGTAATGTCAATTTCACTTTTTGCCATGTGTTTTCCGTGGCACCATTTTCTAATGATACTCATCTCAGCCGTCGTGGGTTCAAGTTATGCTCTATCCAAAAACTTTGTGAGAAAGTTTGTCAATTATTTATGGAAGGACAGTGGTTCTACTTGGGATTTATTCCAAGACCTTCCTCCACCAGTAAATTGTGCGTAATGAGTTTAAACCTAAAAAAAATCTACAATATAACCCTGAAAACTGTGCTGAAGATGGGAAACTAATTCAAATACATGTATGTTTATCTGATTTCTCTGTAGAGGGTCCTCTGTGGACAAGTGGTATAAAACACTGTCTTAAGATCTCTTGCCTGTCACTGTTTAGGTTGTAGGTTCTAGTTTCACTCACTTCAAAAACTTGATGTGAGAACGTTATTCCCGGGAGGACGGTGGTTCTACTCGGTCTGATTCATTCCGAGGTTTTCTTCCACCAATAAAACTAGATATGCCATATATAACCTGAAACGTGTTGAAAATGGCGTTAAACCCCATTAAAAAAATGTAAACAGCTGAAATGTACACGGAAAGAGTTTTAACAATGTGCTGTCGTCAGATATCAACACTGAATTTAACATGTAGCATTAGCATGTATGTTAATTTCAATTCAAAATTGCAAAAAAAGAAAAGTGCGTTTCAGTGATTATTTATACTTAGTAACTGAATAATAGAAAAAAGTTGGTTTAAGTGTTCAAAACTAGTCTCTTGGAGTGTATGCTTGGTATGAATATATCGGTGATACATGGTTGCATACAGATATTAATATATGTCCTAGAAATGGTAGTTTTAAGTTTGAATAAAATGTATGCCAAACAGGTTTATTTGGGCATTTACATGTGCATCCAATGACAGATTAAGAAGTTGATTTGCCAGTGTCTTGCTGACAATAGTATTCAAATAAAGGAGTCTGTTTCACTAACAGTGACTACTTTAATATTGTTGGTATTTAAAAAGCCTGCAGAAATGCACACTGATTTAGGTAGAATATCCAAATGCCTAAATATACAGTCAAACTTGTAAGCGGTCACCTCTATTTAGCAGCCACTTGTCTTCAGCAGCCCCATCTGATATTATTTCAGAGCAAATTGACCTGTATTAAGCAACAACTAGCCTTTAAAGGTCGCTTTTGCTCCTTCCTTTGAATGACTGCTAAAGACAGGTTTGCCTGTACATTAACATTTGGTAAAAAAAAAAATTGGAATAAAGAATCTGCTTAGCTAAAATTTATGTTATGAAACCAGACCAAGATGATTATGTTGATTTGTGGACGGCATATTTACAATGTTGTTAAATACAGTCAACCTTGAACATGGAATCTTTGCTGGGATCCTATACTTGTAATTTAACAGCTTTATCACATAATTTTGGGTTTAGTTTAATCACATTTTATTGCCATATGAACATATTAGTCTACAATAAATATCATGCATATATGTCAGATACAATTTAAGACAAAAGGGTAAAGCCACAGTTTCTCTCAGCATTAAAGACGTCCATTCCCTTAACAATAATAATTTAGGATGCAGGAATGTAATAAACCCGTGACTTACTTTTTATATCGTTCTAGTGTAATATCACTTCCAAATCATTGTTCTGCGTTTTCAATACAACTCGTCTCTCGCTCGTAAAATGCAGAGCTACCTTCCGACTTGCTGGAACAGATATGACATTATTTTGAGACTTGTCAAATAATTACTGATGGAAACTAATTTGCAAAATTTTTCTTCGTTCCTTATAGAGGAGACCTGAAAAATGAACGGTAAATGTGAATTTTGCAATAAAATGAATCTTACATTCAAGCTTATTTATTATTTAATTTTATTAAACTTGTTTGCAAAAATATACTCGTTTAATAAATGAGTACTCGTGTAATATCCTTTATATATGTACAGTTTTTTGATATTTTTCAACACCTTTTAAGCTTGACTATTCGAAGAATAAAGAGAGCTATTCTACTCAACTGAGCGTCGGCATCACGCCTTGGTTAAAGTGTTCCATGCAAATCCCTAATATGTCTCGGGTCATCAAACTTACTACAATAACTAAGTTAGATAACTTGCGTGAATAAGTTTTGTGTAAGTGCCATGAAATCTATATCTCACCAACTACTGAATTTATTTAATTAAAACTCGACACAAGACTTACCAGTCATCAAACATACTAAAATAATGAAGTAAGATAACTTGCCTAACTAAAATACAAACTATTGTCCTTGTTTGACTTGGGAATTCTGGTTTAAAGCTTTGCTTGCGAGTACCACCAAGTCCTTATCTCACCAACCACTCGATGTATTTGATTAAAAATTCACACAAAACTTCCCAGTCATCAAACATACTAAAATAATGAAGTAAGATAACTTTTGCCTAACTATAATGCAAATTATTTCCCTTGTTTGACTTGGAAATTCTGGTTTAAAGCTTTGTGTGCAAGTACCACCAAGTCCTCAAACATACTAAAATAATGAAGTAAGATAACTTTTGCCTAACTATAATGCAAATTATTTCCCTTGTTTGACTTGGAAATTCTGGTTTAAAGCTTTGAGTGCAAGTACCATCAAGTCCGTATCTCAGTAACCATTTCTTGCATTGGATTGAAACTTCACACGATACTTACCAGTCATCAAACATACTAAAATAATGAAGTAAGATAACTTTTGCATTAATATAATACAAGTTATTGCCCTTGTTTGACTACGATATTCTGGTTAAAGCATTGCGTGCAAGTACCATCAAGTCCCTCAGTCAACACTTCATTTATTGGAATGAAACTTCACACAAGATTTTCTTGTCTTCAAACCTAAGGTAGATAGCTCTTGCATGAATATAATAAAAATTGTTGCCCTTGTTTGACTTAGAAATTCTGGTTTAAGTTTTGCATGCAAGTACCATATCTCACCAACCACTCGATGTATTTGATTAAAACTTTACACAAGACTTTCTAGTCATCAAACAAACTAAAATAAATAAGCAAAATGACTCTTGCCTGAATATATAAAAATTATTACCCTTCTACGACTTAGAAATTTTGGTTAAAGTTTTGCGTGCAAGTACCATCAAGTCCTTATCACAACAACCACTCGATGTACTTGATTGAAACATTACATTATGGCATTGTAGTCATGAAACAAGCTAAATTAATCAAGTGGGATAACTATTGCCAGATTTTTTTTGAAATTATGGCCTTTGTTTGACTTAGAAATTCTATAACTCAATGGCCACTGCATGTATTTGATAGAAACTTCATACAAGGTATTGCAGTTATAAGACCTACTCAATTTGGTATAGTTAGAGAACTCTTGTTTGCTTGGATTTGTGTCAATCAAATTTGTTCTTTTGTGACAAGTAGTCGAGCACAGTGTTTTATTGACTGCTTGTTTTATTATGATATTTAGTAGTGACTGCTATGGGCAATGCCAGGCACGGAGAATATTATTAGGGGCTTAACCCTTTACTTCATATAGACACCTTTGAACACATGTAATATAGATGCCTTTGGACACCCTTACTATACAAGGCTTTTGAATTATTGGGTGGATTATGTTGATATTAACTGACAGAGTGGAAAACAGTGCAGGAAGTGTTCAGATTGCTCGTTACGAGCGTGATTGGTGCGGGAAAACGCATATCTATGGAGTAAAGGGTTAAAGGATTTTTGTCTGTCATGAATATCAAATTCGGTTGACCAAAAGAGTGTAATTTGATTGAAATTGTTAATTTGTGTTTAATTGAATATTGTAAATGTATTTGCTTCATAGAAAAAAACAACATGTGACAGATTTACTTAAATTACTTTTTTCTTCTATTCATGTAAATTACGCTTAATACATTATAAATAGATGAATATTTTTATTTGAAGTCAATCGTGTATTTTTCTTTTATTCCTATCCATAACTGATTGAATATTTAGTGCCATCGAGGATTAACAGACAATCAGTTATCCGAAAGACTTTTACCTGAGACCCTCCATAAGGTAATCAGTTACATACACACATTATCTCTGTAACTCACTACTACTTCTACACATTCAGAGGTGAGTAATACACGGCTGTAAAACAAAGTTCGGATTCAATCATTACAGAGAGTGCAGTCGGGCATTAACTCACACTCGCAATCCCTGGAATGACAGTCAGTTTGTTTCTTTGAATTTTTAGCATCATTTTTATGCCATCGAGGGCTAACAGATAATCAGTTAGCCTAACCACTTTCCTGGGATCCTGGAAAGTTAACCAGTACTCCTGCACACCCAATCTCTGCAAGTAACTGATAACTTTCCCACTTGAATCAGCGGTGAGAGACGAATGATAATGAGACACAATGTCATATATAAATCATCACAGAGACTGTGGCCAGGAGGGATTCGAGCTCACGATCCCTGGATTGATAGTCAGACATGCTACCAACTGAGCTAATCAAAGACTGGCTATTGTTTGCTTGTGTTGGGTTATATCATACTGTACCCCTTTTGCTTAAATTGTTGATAGTTTGGTGAACTACTATGGAAGTGATATTAGTCTTGATTGTTTTGTCAATACGTTCAGTGTAGTATTATCTTCCCATGGTAAAACGTCCATAGTGTAGTATTATCTTCCCATGGAAATACGTTCATAGTGTAGTATTATCTTCATATGGTAATATGTCCATAGTGTAGTATTATCTTCCCATGATAATACGTCCATAGTGTAGTATTATCATCCCATGGTAATACGTCCATAGTGTAGTATTATCTTCACGTGGTAATACGTCAATAGTATAGTATTATCTTCATATGGTAATACGTCCATAGTGTAGTATTATCTTCCCATGGTAATAGGTCCATAGTGTTGAATTATCTTCACATGGTAATTTGTCCATAGTGTAGTATTATCTTCATATGATAATACGTCCATAGTTTAGTATTATCTTCACATGGTAATACGTCCATAGTGTGGTATTATCTTCACATGGTAATACGTCCATAGTGTGGTATTATCTCCATATGGTAATACGTCCATAGTGTAGTATTATCTTCACATGATAATACGTCCATAGTGTAGTATTATCTTCACATGGTAATGCGTACATAGTGTAGTATTATCTTCTCATGGTAATACGTCCATAGTGTAGTGTTATCTCCACATGGTAATACGTACATAGTGTAGTATTATCTTCACATGGTAATGCGTACATAGTGTAGTATTATCTTCACATGGTAATATGTCCATTGTGTAGTATTATCTTCATATGGTAATACGTCCATAGTGTGGTATTATCTTCACATGGTAATATGTCCATTGTGTAGTATTATCTTCATATGATAATACGTTCAGTGTAGTATTATCTTCACATGGTTATGCGTCCATAGTGTAGTATTTCCTTCCCATGGTAATACGTCCATAGTGTAGTAGTATCTTCACATGGTAATACGTCCATAGTATAGTATTATCTTCCCATGGTTATACGTTCAATGTGTAGTATTATATTCACATGGTAATACGTCCATAGTGTAGTATTACCTTCCCGTGATAGTACGTTCATTGTGTTGTATTATCTTCATATTATAATACGTCCATAGTGTAGTATTATCTTCACGTGGTAATACGTCAATAGTGTAGTATTATCTTCCCATGGTAATACGTTCATTGTGTAATATTATCTTCATATGGTAATATGTCCATAGTGTAGTATTGCCTTCCCATGGTTATACGTCCGTAGTGTAGTATTATCTCCACATGGTAAAACGTCCATAGTGTAGTATTATCTTCATATGACAATATGTCCATAGTTTAGTATTATCTTCACATGGTAATACGTCCATAGTGTAGTATTACATTCCCATGGTAATACGTCCATAGTGTTGTATTAACTTGACATGGTAATACGTTCATAGTGTGGTATTATCTTCATATGGTAATACGTCCATAGTGTAGTATTATTTTCATATGGTAATACGTCCATAGTTTAGTATTATCTTCACATGGTAATACGTCCATAGTGTGGTATTATCTTCACATGGTAATACCATCATTGTGTAGTATTATCTTCACATGGTAATACGTCCATAGTGTAGTAATATCTTCACATGGTAATACGTCCATAGTGTAGTATTATCTTCCCATGGTAATACGTTCATTGTGTAGTTTTATCTTCACATGGTAATACGTCCATAGCGTAGTATTATTTTCATATGGTAATACTTCCATAGTGTAGTATTATTTTCATATGGTAATACTATGGGCGTTGGAGCGTTTCGATTATTGGGAGTGGGGTGGCAACCTGGGGAGAGAGTGTATGAGGATGTACTTCCAGGCCCCAAAGTATATTGGTTATTGGGGAAGGTGTGTGTGTGTGTGTGGGGGGGGGGGGGGGGGGGGGGTTAAGCCTATGAATACGTCCGTAGTGTAAATATTGATTATACAGGGCGGTAATATAATGGACAGAGTGTGTGACGCTCACGCCAGAGGGTATGGGTTCGAGTAACAATCTCGATCTGATGCCTCTGAAACCCCCATTCCGAAGAAACAATTACAACAAAACAACACTCAGTACTGGTTCTACCCAAGAGAGCGGGTTCACATAAACTGTGATATTTCTTCGCAAGTGAGCTAAAAAAAATGGTATCAATTAAACTAAACGATTAATATGAGTAAAATTCCATTTCCACACCGCAGCGAGTCCCGTTTTAAAGCGGGAGAGAAGAGTTTCCACAAAACCTTTTCAAGTTCGGTATCAAATATTGAATATATTCTTTAAAGGTATTATATTGGCATATTACAGTCAATTCCCTGTCCTAAATACACACACCCAGCAAGAAGATACACTTATAACTTAGAGATATACGCGTCTTAAGTGTCTTATTGCATAAACCTCTTTATTACAAACCTCGGGTTTCTCCAGCCACGTTTCTGTTTTTGTTTTACATTTGCCATTTTCAACGAACCGCTTTCGGGTTTCAGATCAATCACCGGTTAACATCGTGAAGACTCGTTCCCAATCTCGTTTTCGAGGCTTTGTTCGGGAAGTTTACGGAGTTCAATGGAAATATTGCGCAATACTTTATTGCGGGACGTATTAAAGTTTGGCAAATATTCAATTACTGTTAAATTTGATAACTTTCAAGTAAATAAAGGTTATACGTCAATACATCAGCATTATTTTGTGCACACTGCATACAGGAAAAGTTTGGATTAACAGCGTGTTTGTGTTACTTGCCAATACAATCTCTTTATAAAAAAAACACAATAACTTGCGTACACCACCCCCACCCAAGCGACCTGCTCTTTTCTTTCATATAAAAGTAAAATAAAATATGCGAAATTGCCTGGTTTGCTCAGTTGTTAGCGCGTCTGGCTATGGATCCGGGTATCGTGAGTTCGAATCCACGCCTGGCCGCAGTTTCTGCAATTCGTCATTGACCGCTGATTAAAGCGAGAACATTATCAGTTACCAACGGAAATGAGCGTGCTTGGGCAACCGTCCAGAATCCAACTTATCGTGTGTTGAGCCCTCATTGGCATTAAATGACGCTAAATATTCAAACAAATTGGGTCACCTGAATAAAAAGTGTATCCAGTAATTATGATCGCTTTTCTTATGCAGAGTGATAAGGGAACAAAGGAATGTCCATATCGTTTTTTTTGATGCCCCATGCATCGTAAGTGAAACAAAAAAGCACCCATGGTGGCCAGAACATCATCAACCAGCAATGGACAGAAATTCATGCGACATAAAAACCGTTGTCAGACAGTTTTTGGCCATGATCTTTACCTGTGGTGCTTGGAATGACCATTGTTAATCCAGAAAAAAAACTGATGCTCGACACGGTGATGCAACATGGGAAGGTTGGAAATAACCCCAGAGTGCGTAGTCAACATTTGTCAAATGTGGTTACCAAATCTAGATAAAATGCCTTACATGGGACACAAATGATAATACAATTCCTTGAATTTGTCCAAGTTTTAAATATGAGTTTAATAAAAAATCTGCTAAAATTTCAGTATAGATATTTATATATTTTCTTAATAATTAGCACTCAATCATAAACTACAAAGCCCGCACGAGCTATGCTTAGGCACGACCTAAGCAGCGGAATATCCGCACAGAGTTACATAAATAGCCCGTTAAATGACGTTTAACACCAAGACAGTTAGATTCCATAACTTAATTGTTACACTTTTACTTTATGAACACTTACTATTACTTAGTGATACAATGACGCAACATTCAAACAAATTATGTGTTTTCAACAATTTAGATCGATACCCTTCACGATGTTCACTGAGGTTGTACAGGATTGTATAACCTATGATTAACAGTTTTATTAAAATTAGCTGAAATATCTGTTTTGTGTGTATCTTATCTGATACATTTACATTTATAGGGAATATTGCAAAAGTAAACAACTAATTAGTTGATTGTCGTCAATTATTGGCATGCTAGCGACGGCGTAGTACACATTCAGATGTCCGTAACTAGAGTTATCGACTCCCAATTGACTACAGTGATGTGTATTTACCTGAATTTCTAATTAGCATAATTGAGACCCGGATGTAATAACATCCGGGCTTAAATTATGCTAATTAGATATTCAGCAGACGACTGCAGACGACACGGCGAGAGCACCGAGGAAAGATGTGTATTTTTTGACGATGAGTTAATTACACAATAACATTTAAGTACACAACCAAAGTTAGTCAAAATGTAAGTTTGCATTACATTAAATTACTTTAATTACTTTCGGTGGCAAACAGATTTTGATTTAAACAAAAACTCACTTCTAAAGACTTCGTCCAAAAGAAAATCGAACATTGTGATTGATATTTAATCGAAGTTTATTTTTATTTTTTTAAATATTTATTATTTTATTTTAAAGCCATAATAAATTAGTTGTTAGGTTATCAAATTATGCTTATTTTTATGCTGCCCGAAGACCCTTTTTTATTTTCCAAAAAAAAAAGAAATTAAAATTATTAAAAAAAAAAAACAGAATAAAAAATGCCTTTCTCGTTTTTACGAAAAATTTGGATGATTATCAATTAATTATATAATGGCCTAATCTAAATATTTTATTTCTTTAAAAAAATGATTCTAGTAAATATTTAGCGTCATTTTATGTTGGCTATGGCTAAAGTCCAAATTATCTTCTTTTAAAATAAGCAGACGAACACGGACGACAAAATGGGAGATTTTGGAAAGACGTAATTTCCCCCACCCCAACCCCAAAAACATTTAAATACACAACCTACATTAGTCAAAAGGTAAGTTTGTATTACTTTAAATTAATTATTTTTAATTTAATTTCGATGGCATGTAGATTTTGATTGAAAAACCCACTCGCTACTATAAACTTGGCCGAACATTCAGCAATGTCGTATATCGTCACGGAGGCTGGCTGGGCGGAAATTCGAACTCGTGACCCTGTATTGATATTTCGACATGCTACTGAATGACCTTACCGGGCCTGGCTCCATCAATCGAATGGCATAATTATACAATTCGTAATTATATGTTGATATATGTTGAAAATGACATTATGCTGGTTATACATATTACCGCGAGTCTAAAACTTTATCAGCCATGTAAATGATGACGTCATTAATAAACAGCAATAACGTCAATTCTAAAAGTTATTTCTGTTAAATATACCTTTGAAAATAATAAACTGATAAAAATAGGTAATTTATGATGTGTTTCATTTTGAAATCATTTTGATATTTTCCTAGTGTACATATTACCGCGAATCGGCCGGCCAGAAATGGTGTAATCAGGAAAAGTACTGGCAATGAACTAAATTAATAAGTCCTAAATGACAAATATAATTTAAAATTCAAATCAACATAATCAAGACTTAAGAATTTAATAATGATGCTAATGATATTGCTGATACTACTACTATTAACTACTATTACTATAATGGCATTAACTACTACTACTACTACTACTGATGATGCTATTGGTATTGCTGCTATAACTATTACTACCGCTACTACTGATGGTACTATTGATATTGGTCTGCTGCTGCTACTACTACTACTACTACAACATCTACTACTACTACTACTACTACTACTATGACAACTATTACTGATGATACTATTGCTATTGCTGCTGCTATTAATATATTACTAATGAGTAATGATGCTATTGATATTCCTCTACTACTACTACTACTACTACTACTACTACTACTACTACAACTACTACTACTACTATGACAACTATTACTGATGATACTATTGATATTGCTGCTGCTACTTCTACTACTGCTACTGCTACTACTGTTGATGCTATTGATACTGCTGCTATTACTAGTACTACCACCACTACTACTACGACTCCTATAACTAATGATACTGTTGATATTGCTGCTGCTACTATTACTACTTCTAAAACTACTATTGATGCTATTGGTATTGCTTCTACTACTACTACTACTACTACTTCTATTATAACTACTACTACTACTACTACTACTACTACTGATGCTATTGATATTGCTTCTACAACTACTACTTCTACTACTTCTATTACTACTACAACTACTACTACTGATGCTATTGATATTTTTCTTCTACTACTACTACTACTACTACTACTACTGATGATGCTATTGATATTGCTTTACTACTTCTTCTTCTACTTCTACTACTACTAATACTACTGATGATGCTGTTGATATTGCACTACTACTACTACTACTACTGATGCTGCTGTTGATATTGCTCTACTACTACTACTACTACTACTGATGCTGCTATTGATATTGCTTCTAATGCTTCTACTACTTCTACTACTACTACAACTACTAATACTACTACTACTACTACTACTACTACTACTACTGATGATGCTTTTGATATTGCTTCTATTACTTCTACTAAAACCACTTCTACTACTACTACTGATGATGCTATTAATATTGCTTTACTTCTACTACTACTACTACTACTACTGATGCTGCTATTGGTATTGCTTCTACTACTACTACTACTACTTTTACTGATGATACTGTTGATATTGCTACACGACTACAACTACTATTACTACTACTACTACTGATGATGCTGTTGGTATTGCTTCTATAACTACTACTAATACTACTACTACTACTACTACTACTACTAATGATGCTATTTGTATTGCTTCTACTACTACTTCTACTACTATTGATGCTGCTGTTGATATTGCTTCTACTATTACTACTATTACTACTACTACTACTAATGATGCTATTGGTATTGCTTCTTCTACTACTACTACTACTACTACTACTACTACTACTACTACTACTGATGCTGCTATTGATATTGCTTCTACTACTACTACTTCTACTACTGATGCTGCTATTGGTATTGCTTCTACCACTACTATTACTACTGACGCTTCTATTGGTATTGCTTCTAATACTGCTACTACTTCTACTGATGATGCTGTTGACATTGCTACACTACTACTACTACTACTACTACCACTGATGATGCTGTTGGTATTGCTTCTACTACCACTACTAAAACTACTACTACTACAACTACTACTGATGCTGCTATTGATATTGCTTCTACTACTACTACTACTACTAAAACTTCTACTAATGGTGCTATTGGTATTGCTTCTGCTACTACTACTACAACTACTGATGCTGCTATTGATATTGCTTCTACTACTACTATTACTACTACAACTACTACTTCAACTAGTGATGCTGCTATTGGTATTGCTTCTACTACTACTACTACTACTACTACTACTACTACTACTTCTACTGATGCTGCTATTGGTATTGCTTCTACTACTACTACTACTACTACTTCTACTACTGATGCTGCTATTGATATTGCTTCTACTACTACTACTACTACTACTTCTACTACTGATGCTGCTTTTGGTATTGTTTCTACTACTACTACTTCTACAACAGATGATGCTATTGATATTGCTTCTACTACTACTACTACTGATGCTGCTATTTGTATTGCTCTACTACTACTACTACTACTACTGATGATACTATTGATATTGCTCTACTTCTACTACTACTACTACTACTATTCCTACTACTTCTACTACTACTACTACTACTACTAATACTACTACTGATGCTGCTATTGGTATTGCTTCTACTACTACTTCTTTTGATGATGCTATTGGTATTGCTTCTACTTCTACTACTACTACTGATGCTGCTATTGGTATTACTTCTGCTACTACTACTACAACTACTGATGCTGCTATTGATATTGCTTCTACTACTACTATTACTACTACAACTACTACTTCAACTAGTGATGCTGCTATTGGTATTGCTTCTACTACTACTACTACTACTACTACTACTGCTACTGATGCTGCTATTGGTATTGCTTCTACTACTACTACTACTACTACTTCTACTACTGATGCTGCTATTGATATTGCTTCTACTACTACTACTACTACTTCTACTACTGATGCTGCTTTTGGTATTGTTTCTACTACTACTACTTCTACAACAGATGATGCTATTGATATTGCTTCTACTACTACTACTACTGATGCTGCTATTTGTATTGCTCTACTACTACTACTACTACTACTGATGATACTATTGATATTGCTCTACTTCTACTACTACTACTACTACTATTCCTACTACTTCTACTACTACTACTACTAATACTACTACTGATGCTGCTATTGGTATTGCTTCTACTACTACTTCTTTTGATGATGCTATTGGTATTGCTTCTACTTCTACTACTACTACTGATGCTGCTATTGGTATTACTTCTACTATTACTACTACTATTACTGATGCGTTTGGTATTGCTTCTACTAATATTACTACCACTACTACTACAGATGCTGCTATTGATATTGCTTCTACTACTACTACTACTACTGATGCTGCTGTTGGTATTGCTGCTACTGCTACTACTACTGATGCTGCTATTGATATTTGTTATATTACTACTACTGATGCTGCTATTGGTATTACTTCTACTACTACTACTATTACTGATGCTGCAATTGGTATTGCTTCTTCTACTACTACTACTACTGATACTACTACTGATGCTGTTGATATTGCTATCTACTATTACTACTCATGATGATGTTGTATGTATTGCTTCTACTATTACTACTACTACTGATGCTGCTATTGGTACTGTTTCTTCTACTTCTACTACTACTACTACTAATGCTTCAATTAATATTGCTACTACAACTACTACTGATGCTGCTATTGGTATTGCTTCTACCACTACTACTACTACTGATGATACTATTGATATTGCTTCTTCTACTACTACTACAACTGATGATGCTATTGATATTGCTTCTACTACTAATACAACTACTACTTCTACTACTGCTGATGCTGCTGCCATTGCTTCTACTACTACTACTACTACTACTGATGATGCTATTGATATTGCTCTACTTCTACTACTACTACTACTAATACTACTAATGCTACTACTACTACTGATGATGCTGTTGATATTGCTCTTCTACTATACTACTACTACTGATGCTGCTATTGCTTTTACTACTACTACTGCTACTACTACTGATGCTTCTACTGATATTGCTTCTACTACTAATACTACTACTACTGATGCTGCTATTGGTATTGCTTTTACTACTATTACTACTACTTCTACTGATGCTGCTATTGGTATTGCTTCTACTACTACTACTACTGCTACTACTACTACTACTACTATTGCTTCTACTACTACTGATGCTGCTATTGTTATTGCTTCTACTACTATTACTACTACTACTACTACTACTGATGCTGCTATTGGTATTGCTTCTACTACTACTACTACTACTACTACTACTACTACTGATGCTGTTGATATTGCTATACTACTACTACTACTACTACTACTACTACAACTTCTATTACTGATGCTGTTATTGGTATTGCTTCTGCTACTACTTCTCCGACTACTACTACAATAACTGATGCTATTGGTATTGCTACTACTTCTACTACTCCTACTACTGTTGCTGATATTGGTATTGCTTCTACTACTACTGATGCTGCTATTGCTATTGCTTCTACTACTACTACTACTACTACTACTACTACTGATGCTGCTATTGGTATTGCGTCTACTACTACTTCTACTACTACTACTATTACTGATGCTATTGGTATTGCTTCTACTACTACTACTCCTACTGATGCTGCTATTGATATTGCTTTTACTACTAGTAATACTACTACTACTGATGCTGCTGTTGGTATTGCTGCTACTACTACTACAACTACTACTACTACTACTACTGATGCTGCTATTGATATTGCTTCTTCTGCTACGACAACTACTACTACTGATGCTACTATTGGTATTGCTTCTACTACTACTGATACTTCTACTACTTCTATTACTGGTGCTACTTTTGTTATTGCTTCTACTACTTATACTACTACAATTACTACTACTGATGCTGCTATTGCTTTGACTACTACTACTACTACTGATGCTGCTATTGGTATTGCTTCTACTACTAATACTACTACTACTACTGTAACTGTTGCTGCTATTGGTATTGCTTCTACTACTACTACTACTTCTACTGATGCTGCTATTGGTATTGCTTCTACTATTCCTACTACTACTACTACTGATGCTGCTATTGATATTGCTTTTACTACTAGTACTACTGATGCTGCTATTGCTGCTACTACTTCTACTACTACTACTGATGCTGCTATTGATACTGCTTCTGCTACTACTACTACTACTACTACTACTACTACTACTACTACTACTACTACTGATGCTCTTATTGGTTTTGCTTCTACTACTAATACTACTACAACAACTACTACTACTACTACTGATGCTGCTATTGGTATTGCTTCTACTACTACTACTACTACTGATGCTGCTATTGATATTGATTTTTCTACTACTACTACTACTGATGCTGCTATTGGTATTGCTTGTACAACTACTACTACTACTACTGATGCTGCTTTTGTTATTGCTTCTACTACTACTACTTCTACTACTACTGATGATGCTATTGGTATTGCTTCTACTGCTGATGCTGTTTATATTGCTACTACTACTACTACTACTTCTACTACTACTACTGTTGCTGCTATTGGTATTGCTTCCACTACTACTGATGCTGCTATTGCTATTGATTTTACTACTACTACTTCTGATGCTGATATTGGTATTGCTTCTACTACTACTACTACTGATGCTATTGGTATTGCTTCTACTTCTACTACTACTCCTACTGATGCTGGTATTGCTTTTGCTTTTACTACTAGTACTACTACTACTACTACTACTACTACTACTACTGATGCTGCTGTTGGTATTGCTGCTACTACTACTACTACTACTACTACTCCTAATGATGCTGCTATTGATATTGCTTCTTCTACTACTAATACTATTACTGATGCTGTCATGGTATTGCTTCTAGTACTTATACTACTACTTTTACTACTGATGCTGCTATTGGTATTGCTTCTACTACTAATACTACTACTACTACTACAACTGAAGTTGTTATTGGTATTGCTTCTACAACTAATACTAGTACTACTATTACTATTACTATTGATGCTGCTATTGGTATTGCTTCTACTACTACTACTCCTACTACTATTACTACTGAGGCTGCTATTGGTATTTCTTATACTACTACTACTACTACTACTACTACTATTACTGATGCTGCTATTGATATTGCTTCTACTATTAATACTACTTCTACTACTACTACTGATACTTCTATTTGTATTGCTTCTACTACTAATACTACTACTACTTCTACTACTACTACTGATGCTGCTATTGGTATTGCTTCTACTACTACTACAACTGATGCTGCTATTGGTATTGCTTCTGCTACTACTACTACTTCTACTGATGCTGCTATTGGTATTGCTTCTACTACTACTACTACTACTACTACTATTACTGATGCAGCTATTGGTATTGCCTCTACTACTACTACTACTACTACTACTTCTATTACTGATGCTGCGATTGCTTCTACTACTACTACAACTTCTATTACTACTACTACTGATGCTGCTATTGATATTGCTTTTTCTACTACTACTACTACTTCTACTATTACTGATGCAGCTATTGGTATTGCTTCTACTACTACTACTACTACTATTACTGATGCTGCTATTGCTTCTACTACTACTTATGCTATTACTACTGATGCTGCTATTGGTATTGCTTCTACTACTATAACGACTACTACTATAAATGATGCTGCTATTGGTATTGCTTCTACTACTAATAGTACTACTACTACTACAACTGATGCTGCTATTGCTTCTAATACTATTACTACTACTACTACTGATGCTGCTATTGGTATTGCTTCTACTACTACTACTACTACTACTTCTACTACTACTACTACTACTGATGCTGCTATTGCTTTTACTACTACTACTGCTACTACTACTGATGCTTCTACCGGTATTGGGTTTTACTACTAATACTACTACTACTGATGCTGCTATTGGTATTGCTTTTACTACTACTACTACTTCTACTGATGCTGCTGTTGGTATTGCTTCTACTACTACTACTACTTATACTACTATTACTGATGCTGCTATTGGTATTGCTTCTACTACTACTACGTCTGATGCTGCTATTGGTATTGCTTCTACTGCTACTACTACTACTACTACTACTACTACTACTACTACTGATGCTGCTATTGATTTTGCTTCTACTACTACTACTACTACTACTGATGCTGCTATTGGTATTGCTTCTACTACTACTACTACTATTACTACTACTGATGCTGCTATTGGTATTGCTTCTACTACTTCTACTTCTACTACTGATGCTATTGATACTGCTTCTTCTACTACTACTACCACCACTACTACTACTACTACTATTATTACTGATGATGCTATTGATATTGCTCTACTACTACTATTTCTTTTACTTCTGATGATGCTATTAATTTTGCTCTACTACTACTACTACTACTACTACTACTACTTATGATCCTATTGATATTGCTTCTATTACTTTTACTATTACTACTGATGTTATTGATATTGCTTTTACTACTACAACTACTACTTCTACTACTGATGCTGCTATTGATAATGCTTCTACTTCTTCTACTACGATTACTACAACTACTACTACTACTACTGATGATGCTATTGATATTGTTGCAACTACTACTACTATTACTGATGCTATAGATATTGCTTCTACTACTACTACTACTACTTCTACTACTGATGATGCTATTGATATTGTTGCAACTACTACTACTACTACAACAACTACTACTACTACTACTGATGCTATTGATATTGCTTCTTCTTCTACTACTGCTACTACTACTGATGATGCTTTTGATATTGCTTCTACTACTACTACTACTACTACTACTACTACTGATGATGATATTGATATTTCTTCTACTACTACTACTACTTATACTACTACTACTACAACTGCTACTACTACTGCTACTACTACTACTACTGCTACTATAACTAATACTGCCACTGCTACAGCTAATATTACTGTTGCAACTGCTACTACAAATGCAACTTCTACTATTGGTACTATTTCTACTACTTCTGTTGCTGCTACTATAACTATTACCACTGCTACTATTGCTACTGCTACTATTACTCCAACTTTTACTACTTTTACTTCTACTGCTGCTACTTCAACAACTATTATTACTGGTAATATTGCTACTACTTATTACTGTTACTAATGGTGCTAAAACTAGTACTACTACTGTTATTACTACTGCTACTAATACTACTACTGCTGTTGCTGCTACTATAACTACTACCATTACTACTGTTGCTACTGCTACTTTTACTACTATTGCTCCAACTATTACTACTTTTACTTCTACTATTGCTACTACAACAACTACTATTACTTGTAATATTACCACTATTTATTACTGTTACTAATGGTGCTACTACTAGTACTACTACTGTTATTACTACTGCTACTATTACTACTACTGCTGTTGCTGCTACTATAATTACTACCATTACTACTGTTGCTACTGCTACTATTACTACTATTGCTCCAACTACAACTACTTTTACTTCTACTACTGCTACAACAACGACTACTATTACTGGTAATATTACCACTACTTATAACTGTTACTAATTGTGCTACTACTAGTACTACTTCTGTTATTACTACTGCTACTATTACTACTAATGCTACTACATGTATTATTAATACTACTTATTCTACTATAACTACTACTACTGCTACTTCTTCTACAACATCTACTGCTGCTACTGCTACAGCAACTACTACTACTACTACTAATATTGCTACTATATCTACTACTCTTTACTTTTACTGCTGCTAATTCTACTACTACTACTACTTCTACTGCTTGTATTTCTACTACTTATAACTACTATTGTTGCTACTATTACTACTACAACCATTACTGCTGCTGCTACTATTACTACAACAACTACTGCTGCTGCTGATACTATTGCTTCTACAACTACTACTAGCACCAACACTATTACTTCTATTGCCACAAATTATTGTCAAAACTACAATTACTACTAATTCTACTACTGCTACTAGTGTATTAGTGATTATTGCTATTGCTACTACTATAACTACTACTACTACTATTTCTTCTACTAAACCTTTTACTAATACTACTTATACTAATACTACTACTACTACAATTATGACAACTGCAATTACTACTTCTTCTTCTTATACTGATACTACTACTACTTCTATAATTTCTTCTACAACTTTTACTGCTACTATTACTACTACTACTAATTTTAATATGGTAACTGCAATTTCTACTACTACTACTTCTACTACTACGATTACTACTACTTCTATTACTACTACAACTTTTACTGTTACTACTACTACCACTTCTACTATTATTTCCATCCCACCACCACTACTTCTACCAACAATGCTGCTGCGGCTGCTACTACAACTACTTCTAGTATTACAATTACTTCTACTACTTTACTATTATTTTACTATTACTATCACTACTACTTCTACTATTGTAATTACTACTGCTACTATCACAACTAACTACTGCTTTTATGACAATTACCACTACTACTACTGCTGCTTTGACTATTACTTCTACTGATATTACTACTACTACTACAACTACTGTATCTACTACCACTGCAACTACTACAACTACTACTATAACTGCTACTATTACAACTATAATTACTAATAGTACTATTACTACTATTGTTACTTCTAATAATATTATTAATACTACTACTGATATTATTATTACTACTTCTACTACCACCACCACACTGCTTTTACTTCTACTACTACAAATACCTCTACAACTTCTACTACTATTACTATCTACTACTATTATAACGACTATTACTACTTCTATTACTACTACTACTACTACTACTACTACTACTACTGCTGCTGCTATTACTTCTACTGCTTCTACTACTTTTGACATGTCTACTTTTACTACAACTACAACTTCTACTGCTACTATTACAACTACTATTATGATGACCTTTCGTTTTACTGCTGCTACTACTACTACCACTTCTTCTGCTACCTTTGACTTCTACTAATAATAATGACAATCATGGTATGACTACAACTATTATTACTGAAACTAACAGGAACTAAATAAGTATAAATGATGATGACTTGTAGAAGACCAGTCGTTGACTTGACAACAATGTTCCCTAGTGATGTCCACATACCTATTAGTAAGAACCTGTCAGCGTATGCGGCATTCATGAACGGTAAGAGTTGGTTTCTAGAGACTAAACAACGTATGTAAGATTTGATGTCAGTGTATCCGGCTTCCATGAACGGTAAGAGTTGGTTTCTAGAGACTTAAACAACGTATGTAAGAATCGATGTCAGCGTATCCGGCTTCCATGAACGGTAAGAGTTGGTTTCTAGAGACTTAAACAACGTATGTAAGAATCGATGTCGGCGTATGCGGCATCCATGAACGGTAAGAGTTGGTTTCTAGAGACTTAAACAACGTATGTAAGAATCGATGTCAGCGTATCCGGCTTCCATGAACGGTAAGAGTTGGTTTCTAGAGACTTAAACAACGTATGTAAGAATCGATGTCAGCGTATCCGGCTTCCATGAACGGTAAGAGTTGGTTTCTAGAGACTTAAACAACGTATGTAAGAATCGATGTCGGCGTTTGCGGCATCCATGAACGGTAAGAGTTGGTTTCTAGAGACAAAACAACGTATGTAAGAATCGATGTCGGCGTATGCGGCATCCATGAACGGTAAGAGTTGGTTTCTAGAGACAAAACAACTATGTAACAATCGAAGTCAGCGTATGCGGCTTCCATGAACGGTAAGAGTTGGTTTCTAGAGACTAAACAACGTATGTAAGACTCGATGTCAGCGTATGCGGCTTCCATGAACGGTAAGAGTTGGTTTATAGTGACTAAACAACCTATGTAACAATCTATGTCAACTGGCTCGTCTATGCAATATATGGCTCGAGGCGTGTCGGTGAGATAACAATATTTAATAAAACCTCCTGATATCAACAAATCTATAAAGAACCTATGACAGTGTCTGTTGCGTCAATACAATATAAGTGCTACTGGCTCGAGGCGTGTCATTGAGATATTGTTATTTAATAACACCTCCCGATATCAACAAATCTATAAAGAACCTATGGCAGTGTCTGTTGCGTCAATACAATATAAGTGCTACTGGCTCGAGGCGTGTCATTGAGATATTGTTATTTAATAACACCTCCCGATATCAACAAATCTATAAAGAACCTATGGCGGTGTCTGTTGCGTCAATACAATATAAGTGCTACTGGCTCGAGACGTGTCAGTGAGATAACAATATTTAATAACTCCTCCCGATATCAACAAATCTATAAAGAACCTATGGCAGTGTCTGTTGCGTCAATACAATATAAGTGCTACTGGCTCGAGGCGTGTCATTGAGATATTGTTATTTAATAACACCTCCCGATATCAACAAATCTATAAAGAACCTATGGCAGTGTCTGTTGTGTCAATACAATATAAGTGCTACTGGCTCGAGGCGTGTCATTGAGATATTGTTATTTAATAACACCTCCCGATATCAACAAATCTATAAAGAACCTATGGCAGTGTCTGTTGCGTCAATACAGTATAAGTGCTTCTGGCCCGAGGCGTGTCAATGAGATAAAGATATTTAATAACTCCTCCCGATATCAACAAATTTATAAAGAACCTATGGCAGTGTCTTCTGCATCAATACAATATAAGTGTTAATGGCTCGAAGCGTGTCAGTGAGATAACGATATTTAATAACTCCTGCCGATATCAACAAATCTATAAAGAACCTATGGCAGTGTCTTCTGCATCAATGCAATATAATTGCTACTGGCTCGAGGCGTGTCAGTGAGATAACGATATTTAATAACTCCTCCCGATATCAACAAATCTCTAAAGAACCTATGGCAGTATCTTTTGCGTCAATAGAATATAATTGCTACTGGCTCGAGGCGTGTCAGTGAGATAACGATATTTAATAACTCTTCCCGATATCAACAAACTAAAGAACCTATGGCAGTATCTTTTGCGTCAATACAATATAATTGCTACTGGCTCGAGGCGTGTCAGTGAGATAACGATATTTAATAACTCCTCCCGATATCAACAAATCTATAAAGAACCTATAGCAGTGTCTTCTGCATCAATACAATATAAGTGTTAATGGCTCGAGGCGTGTCAGTGAGATAACGATATTTAATAACTCCTGCCGATATCATCAAATCTCTAAAGAACCTATGGCAGTGTCTGTTGTGTCAATACAATATAAGTGCTACTGGCTCGAGGCGTGTCAGTGATATAACGATATTTAATAACTCCTCATGATATCAACAAATCTGTAAAGAACCTATGGCAGTGTCTGTTGCGTCAATACAATATAAGTGCTACTGACTCGAGGCGTGTCAGTTAGAAAACAATATATACTAACACCTCCCGATATCAACAAATCTATAAAGAACCTATGGCAGTGTCTGTTGCGTCAATGCAATATAAGTACTATTGGCTCGAGGCGTATCAGTGAGATAATATTTAATAACTTCTCCCGATATCAACATATCTATAAAGAACCTATGGCGATATCTGTTGCGTCAATACAATATAATTGCTACTGGCTTGAGGCATGTTAGTGAGATAATGATATTTAATAACTCCTCCCGATATCAACATATCTATAAATAACCTATGGCGGTGTCTGTTGCGTCAATACAATAAAAGTGCTACTGGCTCGAGGCATGTCAGTGAGATAATGATATTTAATAACTACTCCCAATATCACGAAATCTATAAAGAACCTATGGCAGTGTCTGTTGCGTCAATACAATATAAGTGCTACTGGCTCGAGGCGTGTCAGTGAGATAACAATATTTAGTAACTCCTCCTGATATCAACAAATCTATTAAGAACCTATGGCAGTATCTGTTGTGTCAATACAATAAAAGTTCTACTGGCTCGAGGCGTGTCAGTGAGATAACGATATTTAATAACTCCTCCCTATACCAACAAATCTATAAAGAACCTATGGCAGTATCTGTTGCGTCAATACAATAAAAGTGCTACTGGCTCGAGGCGTGTCAGTGAGATAACGATATTTAATAACTCCTCCCTATATCAACAAATCTATAAAGAACCTATGGCAGTATCTGTTGCGTCAATACAATAAAAGTGCTACTGGCTCGAGGCGTGTCAGTGAGATAACGATATTTAATAACTACTCCCAATATCACGGAATTTATAAAGAACCTATGGCAGTGTCTGTTGCGTCAATACAATATAAGTGCTACTGGCTCGAGGCGTGTCAGTGAGATAACAATATTTAGTAACTCCTTCTGATATCAACAAATCTTTAAAGAACCTATGGCAGTATCTGTTGCGTCAATACAATAAAAGTGCTACTGGCTCGAGGCGTGTCAGTGAGATAACGATATTTAATAACTCCTCCCTAATTCAACAAATCTATAAAGAACCTATGGCAGTATCTGTTGCGTCAATACAATAAAAGTGCTACTGGCTCGAGGCGTGTCAGTGAGATAACGATATTTAATAACTCCTCCTCCTATCAACAAATCTATAAAGAACCTATGGCGGTGTCTGTTGTGTCAATACAATAAAAGTGCTACTGGCTCGAGGCGTGTCAGTGAGATAACGATATTTAATGACTCCTCCTCCTATCAACAAATCTATAAAGAACCTATGGCAGTATCTGTTGCTTCAATACAATAAAAGTGCTACTGACTCGAGGCGTGTCAGTGAGATAACGATATTTAATAACTCCTCCTCCTATCAACAAATCTATAAAGAACCTATGGCGGTGTCTGTTGTGTCAATACAATAAAAGTGCTACTGACTCGAGTCGTGTCAGTGAGATAACAATATTTAGTAACTCCTCCTGATATCAACAAATCTTTAAAGAACCTATGGCAGTATCTGTTGTGTCAAAACAATAAAAGTGCTACTGGCTCGAGGCGTGTCAGTGAGATAACGATATTTAATAACTCCTCCCTAATTCAACAAATCTATAAAGAACCTATGGCAGTATCTGTTGCGTCAATACAATAAAGGTGCTACTGGCTCGAGGCGTGTCAGTGAGATAACGATATTTAATAACTCCTCCCTAATTCAACAAATCTATAAAGAACCTATGGCAGTGTCTGTTGCGTCAATACAATAAAAGTGCTACTGGCTCGAGTCGTGTCAGTGAGATAACGATATTTAATAACTCCTCCTCCTATCAACAAATCTATAAAGAACCTATGGCGGTGTCTGTTGTGTCAATACAATAAAAGTGCTACTGACTCGAGTCGTGTCAGTGAGATAACAATATTTAGTAACTCCTCCTGATATCAACAAATCTTTAAAGAACCTATGGCAGTATCTGTTGTGTCAATACAATAAAAGTGCTACTGGCTCGAGGCGTGTCAGTGAGATAACGATATTTAATAACTCCTCCCTAATTCAACAAATCTATAAAGAACCTATGGCAGTATCTGTTGCGTCAATACAATAAAAGTGCTACTGGCTCGAGGCGTGTCAGTGAGATAACGATATTTAATAACTCCTCCCTAATTCAACAAATCTATAAAGAACCTATGGCAGTGTCTGTTGCGTCAATACAATAAAAGTGCTACTGGCTCGAGTCGTGTCAGTGAGATAACGATATTTAATAACTCCTCCTCCTATCAACAAATCTATAAAGAACCTATGGCGGTGTCTGTTGTGTCAATACAATAAAAGTGCTACTGACTCGAGTCGTGTCAGTGAGATAACAATATTTAGTAACTCCTCCTGATATCAACAAATCTTTAAAGAACCTATGGCAGTATCTGTTGTGTCAATACAATAAAAGTGCTACTGGCTCGAGGCGTGTCAGTGAGATAACGATATTTAATAACTCCTCCCTAATTCAACACATCTATAAAGAACCTATGGCAGTATCTGTTGCGTCAATACAATACAAGTGCTACTGGCTCGAGGCGTGTTGGTGAGATAACGATATTTAATAACTCCTCCTCCTATCAACAAATCTATAAAGAACCTATGGCGGTGTCTGTTGTGTCAATACAATAAAAGTGCTACTGACTCGAGTCGTGTCAGTGAGATAACGATATTTAGTAACTCCTCCTGATATCAACAAATCTTTAAAGAACCTATGGCAGTATCTGTTGTGTCAATACAATAAAAGTGCTACTGGCTCGAGGCGTGTCAGTGAGATAACGATATTTAATAACTCCTCCCTGATTCAACAAATCTATAAAGAACCTATGGCAGTATCTGTTGCGTCAATACAATAAAAGTGCTACTGGCTCGAGGCGTGTCAGTGAGATAACGATATTTAATAACTCCTCCTCCTATCAACAAATCTATAAAGAACCTATGGCGGTGTCTGTTGTGTCAATACAATAAAAGTGCTACTGACTCGAGTCGTGTCAGTGAGATAACGATATTTAGTAACTCCTCCTGATATCAACAAATCTTTAAAGAACCTATGGCAGTATCTGTTGTGTCAATACAATAAAAGTGCTACTGGCTCGAGGCGTGTCAGTGAGATAACGATATTTAATAACTCCTCCCTAATTCAACAAATCTATAAAGAACCTATGGCAGTATCTGTTGCGTCAATACAATAAAAGTGCTACTGGCTCGAGGCGTGTCAGTGAGATAACGCTATTTAATAACACCTCCCGGTATCAACAAATATATAAAGCACCTATAGCAGTGTCTGTTACGTCAATACAATATAAGTGCTATTGGCTCGAGGCGTGTCAGTGAGATAACGATATTTAATAACTCCTCCTCCTATCAACAAATCTATAAAGAACCTATGGCGGTGTCTGTTGTGTCAATACAATAAAAGTGCTACTGACTCGAGTCGTGTCAGTGAGATAACGATATTTAATAACACCTCCCGATGTCAACAAATCTATAAAGAACATATACCGGTGTCTGTTGTGTCAATACAATATAAGTACTACTGGCTCGAGGTGTGTCAGTGAGATAACAATATTTAATAACTCCTCCTCCTATCAACAAATCTATAAAGAAACTACGGCGGTGTCTGTTGCGTAAATACCATATAAGTGCTACTGGATCGAGGCGTGTCAGTCAGATATTGATATTTAATAACTCCTCCTGACATCAACAAATCTATAAAGAATCTATTGCAGTGTCTGTTGCGTCAATACAGTATAAGTGCTACTGGCTCGAAGCGTGTCAGTGAGATAACGATATTTAATAACTCCTCCCGATATCAACAAATCTATAAAGAACCTATGGCAGTGTCTGTTGCGTCAATACAGTATAAGTGCTACTGGCTCGAGGCGTGTCAGTGAGATAACGATATTTAATAGCTCCTCCCGATATCAACAAATCTATAAAGAAACTACGGCGGTGTCTGTTGCGTCAATACAGTATAAGTGCTACTGGCTCGAGGCGTGTCAGTGAGATAACGATATTTAATAACTCCTCCCGATATCAACAAATCTATAAAGAACTTATGGCAGTGTCTGTTGCGTCAATACAGTATAAGTGCTACTGGCTCGAGGCGTGTCAGTGAGATAACGATATTTAATAACTCCTCCCGATATCAACAAATCTATAAAGAAACTACGGCGGTGTCTGTTGCGTCAATACAGTATAAGTGCTACTGGCTCGAGGCGTGTCAGTGAGATAACGATATTTAATAACTCCTCCCGATATCAACAAATCTATAAAGAACCTATGGCGGTGTCTGTTGCGTCAATACAGTATAAGTGCTACTGGCTCGAGGAGTGTCAGTGAGATAACGATATTTAATAACTCCTCCCGATATCAACAAATCTATAAAGAACCTATGGCGGTGTCTGTTGCGTCAATACAATATAAGTGCTACTGGCTCGAGGCGTGTCGGTGGGATAACGATATTTAATAACTCCTCCCGATATCAACGAATTTATAAAGAACCTATGGCAGTGTCTGTTGCGTCAATATATTATAAGTGCTACTGGCTCGACGCGTGTCAGTGAGATAACGATATTTAATAACTCCTCCCGATATCAACATATCTATAAATAACCTATGGCAGTGTCTGTTGCGTCAATACAATAAAAGTGCTACTGGCTCGAGGTATGTCAGTGAGATAATGATATTCAATAACTACTCCCAATATCACCAAATCTATAAAGAACCTATGGCGGTGTCTGTTGTGTCAATATAATATAAGTGCTACTGGCTCAAGGCGTGTCAGTGAGATAACAATATTTAATAACTCCTCCCGATATCAACAAATCTATAAAGAACCTATGGCAGTGTCTGTTGTGTCAATACAATATAAGTGCTACTGGCTCAAAGCGTGTCAGTGAGATAACAATATTTAATAACTCCCCCTGACATCAATAAATCTATGAAGAACCTATGGCAGTGTCTGTTGTGTCGATACAATATAAGTGCTACTGGCTCGAGGCGTGTCGGTGAGATAACGATATTTAATAACTCCCCCTGACATCAACAAATCTATAAAGAATCTATGGCAGTATCTGTTGCGTCAATACAATAAAAGTGCTACTGGCTCGAGGTGTGTCAGTGAGATAACAATATTTAATAACTCCTCCCGATATCAACATATCTATAAAGAACCTATGGCAGTATCTGTTGCGTTAATACAATATAATTGCTACTGGCTCGAGGCGTGTCAGTGAGATAACGATATTTAATAACCCCCCCTGACATCAACAAATCTATAAAGAACCTATGGCAGTATCTGTTGCGTCAATACAATAAAAGTGCTACTGGCCTGAGGCGTGTCAGTGAGATAACGATATTTAATAACTCCTCCCTATATCAACAAATCTATAAAGAACCTATGGCAGTATCTGTTGTGTCAATACAATATAAGTGCTACTGGCTCGAGGCGTGTCAGTGAGATAACAATATTCAGTAACTGCTCCCTATATCAACAATTGTATAAAGAACCTAAGGCGATGTCTGTTGTGTCAATACAATAAAAGTGCTACTGACTCGAGTCGTGTCAGTGAGATAACGATATTTAGTAACTCCTCCTGATATCAACAAATCTTTAAAGAACCTATGGTAGTATCTGTTGTGTCAATACAATAAAAGTGCTACTGGCTCGAGGCGTGTCAGTGAGATAACGATATTTAATAACTCCTCCCTGATTCAACAAATCTATAAAGAACCTATGGCAGTATCTGTTGCGTCAATACAATAAAAGTGCTACTGGCTCGAGGCGTGTCAGTGAGATAACGATATTTAATAACTCCTCCTCCTATCAACAAATCTATAAAGAACCTATGGCGGTGTCTGTTGTGTCAATACAATAAAAGTGCTACTGACTCGAGTCGTGTCAGTGAGATAACGATATTTAGTAACTCCTCCTGATATCAACAAATCTTTAAAGAACCTATGGCAGTATCTGTTGTGTCAATACAATAAAAGTGCTACTGGCTCGAGGCGTGTCAGTGAGATAACGATATTTAATAACTCCTCCCTATATCAACAAATCTATAAAGAACCTATGGCAGTATCTGTTGTGTCAATACAATATAAGTGCTACTGGCTCGAGGCGTGTCAGTGAGATAACAATATTCAGTAACTGCTCCCTATATCAACAATTGTATAAAGAACCTAAGGCGATGTCTGTTGTGTCAATACAATATAAGTGCTACTGGCTCAAGGCATGTTAGTGAGATAACAATATTTAATAACTCCACCTGATATCAACAAATCTATAAAGAACCTATGGCAGTGTCTGTTGCGTCAATACAGTATAAGTGCTACTGGCTCGAGGCGTGTCAGTGAGATAACAATATTTAATAACTCCTCCTCCTCCTAACAACAAATCTATAAAGAACCTATGGCAGTGTCTGTTGCGTAAATACAATATAAGTGCTACTGGCTCGAGGCGTGTCAGTGAGATAATGATATTTAATAACTCCTGCCGATATCAACAAATCTATAAAGAACCTATAGCAGTGCCTGTTGCGTCAATACAATATAAGTGCTACTGGCTCGAGGCGTGTCAGTGAGATAACGATATTGTATAACTCCTCATGATATCAATAAATCTATAAAGAATCTATGGCGGTGTCTGTTGCGTCAATACAATATAAGTGCTACTGGCTCGAGGCGTGTCAGTGAGATAACGATATTTAATAACTCCCCCTGACATCAACAAATCTATAAAGAACCTATGGCAGTGTGTTCTGCGTCAATACAATATAAGTGCTACTGGCTCGAGGCGTGTCAGTGAGATAACGATATTTAATAACTCCTCATGATATCAACAAATCTATAAAGAACCTATGGCGGTGTCTGTTGCGTCAATACAATATAAATGCTACTGACTCGAGGCGTGTCAGTTAGAAAACAATATATACTAACACCTCCCGATATTAACAAATCTATAAAGAACCTATGGCAGTGTCTTTTGCGTCAATACAATATAAGTACTATTGGCTCGAGGCATATCAGTGAGATAATATTTTATAACTTCTCCCGATATCAATATATCTATAAAGAACCTATGGCGATGTCTGTTGCGTCAATACAATATAATTGCTACTGGCTTGAGACATGTCAGTGAGATAATGATATTTAATAACTCCTCATGATATCAACATATCTATAAATAACCTATGGCGGTGTCTGTTGCTTCAATACAATAAAAGTGCTACTGGCTTGAGACATGTCAGTGAGATAATGATATTTAATAACTACTCCCGATATTAACAAATCTATAAAGAACCTATGGCGATGGCTGTTGCTTCAATACCATATAAGTGCTACTGGCTCGAGGCGTGTCAGTGAGATAACGATATTTAATAACTCCTCTCGATATCAACAAATCTATAAATAACCTATGGTGGTGTCTGTTGCGTAAATACAATATAAGTGCTACTGGCTCGAGGCGTGTCAGTGAGATAACGATATTTAATAACTCCTCCCGATATCAACAAATCTATAAATAACCTATGGTGGTGTCTGTTGCGTAAATACAATATAAGTGCTACTGGCCTGAGGCGTGTCAGTCAGATATTGATATTTAATAACTCCTCCCGATATCAACATATCTATAAAGAACCTGTGGCAGTGTCTGTTGCGCCAATACAATATAAGTGCTACTGGCTCGAGGCGTGTCAGTGAGATAACGATATTTAATAACTCCCCCTGACATCAACAAATCTCTAGAGAACCTATGGCGGTGTCTGTTGTGTCAATACAATATAAGTGCTACTGGCTCGAGGCGTGTCAGTGAGATAACGATATTTAATAACTCCTCCCGATATCAACACATCTATAAAGAACCTATGGCGGTGTCTGTTGCGTCAATACAATATAAGTGCTAATGGCTCGAGGCGTGTCAGTGAGATAACGATATTTAATAACTCCTCCCGATATCAACAAATCTATAAAGAACCTATGGCGGTGTCTGTTGCGTCAATACAATATAAGTGCTACTGGCTCGAGGCGTGTCAGTGAGATAACGATATTTAATAACTCCCCCTGACATCAACAAATCTATAAACCTATGGCGGTGTCTGTTGCGCCAATACAATATAAGTGCTACTGACTCGAGGCATGTCAGTGAGATGAAGATATTTAATAACTCCTGCCGATATCGACAAATCTATAAAGAACCTATGGCAGTGTCTGTTGCGTCAATACAATATAAGTGCTACTGGCTCGAGACGTGTCAGTGAGATAACGATATTTAATAACTCCCCCTGATATCAACAAATCTATAAAGAACCTATGGCGGTGTCTGTTGCGTCAATACAATATAAGTGCTACTGGCTCGAGGCGTGTCAGTGAGATATTGATATTTAATAACTCCTGCCGACATTGACAGATCTATAAAGAACCTATGACAGTGTCTGTTGCGTCAATACAATATAATTGCTTCTGGCTCGAGGCGTGTCGGTGAGATAACGATATTTAATAACTCCACCTGACATCAACAAAAATCTAATAATAATATAGGGCAGTGTCTGTTGCGTCAATACAATATAAGTGCTACTGGCTCGAAGCGTGTCAGTGAGATAACAATATTTAGTAACTCCTCATGATATCAACAAATCTATAAAGAACCTATGGCGGTGTCTGTTGCGCCAATACAATATAAGTGCTACTGGCTCGAGGCGTGTCAATGAGATAACGATATTTAATAACTCCTCCCGATATCAACAAATCTATAAAGAACCTATGGCGGTGTCTGTTGCGTCAATACAATATAAGTGCTACTGGCTCGAGGCGTGTCAGTGAGATAACGATATTTAATAACTCCCCCTGACATCAACAAATCTATAAAGAACCTATGGCAGTGTCTGTTGCGCCAATACAATATAAGTGCTACTGACTCGAGGCATGTCAGTGAGATGAAGATATTTAATAACTCCTGCCGATATCGACAAATCTATAAAGAACCTATGGCAGTGTCTGTTGCGTCAATACAATATAAGTGCTACTGGCTCGAGACGTGTCAGTGAGATAACGATATTTAATAACTCCCCCTGATATCAACAAATCTATAAAGAACCTATGGCGGTGTCTATTGCGTCAATACAATATAAGTGCTACTGGCTCGAGGCGTGTCAGTGAGATATTGATATTTAATAACTCCCCCTGATATCAACAAATCTATAAAGAACCTATGACAGTGTCTGTTGCGTCAATACAATATAATTGCTTCTGGCTCGAGGCGTGTCGGTGAGATAACGATATTTAATAACTCCCCCTGACATCAACAAAAATCTAATAATAATATAGGGCAGTGTCTGTTGCGTCAATACAATATAAGTGCTACTGGCTCGAAGCGTGTCAGTGAGATAACAATATTTAGTAACTCCTCATGATATCAACAAATCTATAAAGAACCTATGGCGGTGTCTGTTGCGCCAATACAATATAAGTGCTACTGGCTCGAGGCGTGTCAATGAGATAACGATATTTAATAACTCCTACCGATATCAACAAATCTATAAAGAACCTATGGCGGTTTTTGTTGCGTCAATACAATATAAGTTCTACTGTCTGGAGGCGTGTCTGTGAGATAACGATATTTATTAACTCTTCCCGATATCAACAATTCTATAAAGAACCTATGGCGGTGTCTGTTGTGTCAATACCATATAAGTGCTACTGGCTCAAGGCGTGTCAGTGAGATAATGATATTTAATCATTCCCACCGATATCAACAAATCTATAAAGAACCTATGGCGGTGTCTGTTGTGTCAATACAATATAAGCGCTACTGGCTCGAGGCGTGTCAGTGAGATAATGATATCTAATAATAATAACACCTCTCGATATCAACAAATCTATAAAGAACCTATGGCGGTGTCTGTTGTGTCAATACAATATAAGTGCTACTGGCTCGAGGCGTGTCAGTGAGATATTCATATTTAATAACTCTTCCCGATATTAACAAATCTATAAAGAACCTATGGCAATGTCTGTTGTGTCAATACAATATAAGTGATACTGGATCGAGGCCTGTCAATGAGATAACAATATTTAATAACTCTTCCCGATATCACCAAATCTATAAAGAACCTATGGCGGTGTCTGTTGTGTCAATACAATATAAGTGCTACTGGATCGAGGCGTGTCAGTGAGATATTCATATTTAATAACTCTTCCCGATATTAACAAATCTATAAAGAACCTATGGCGGTGTCTGTTGTGTCAATACAATATAAGTGCTACTGGATCGAGGCGTGTCAGTGAGATATTCATATTTAATAACTCTTCCCGATATTAACAAATCTATAAAGAACCTATGGCGGTGTCTGTTGTGTCAATACAATATAAGTGCTACTGGATCGAGGCGTGTCAGTGAGATAACGATATTTAATAACTCTTCCCGATATTAACAAATCTATAAAGAACCTATGGCGGTGTCTGTTGTGTGAATACAATATAAGTGCTACTGGCTCGAGGCATGTCAGTGAGTTAACGATATTTAATAACTCCTCCCGATATCAACAAATCTATATAGAGCCTATGAGTATTTGTTGTGTCAATACAATATTAGTGCTACTAGCTCGAGTGATGTTGGTGAGATAAAGATATTAAATAACTTCTCCCGATATCAACAAATATATAAAGAATCTATGAGTGTTTGTTTTGTCGATACAATATAAGTGCTACTGGATCGAGGCGTGTCAGTGAGAAAATGATATTTAATAACACCTCCCGATATCAACAAATCTATAAAGAACCTATGGCAGTGTTTGTTGTGTCAATATAATATAAGTTCTACTGGCTCGTGATGTGTCAGTGAGATAACGATATTGAATAACACCTCCCGATATCAGCAAATCTATAAGGAAACTACGGCGGTGTTTGTTGCGTCAATACAATATAAGTGCTACTGACTGGAAGCAGCGTGTCATTGTGATAAAGATATTTAATAACTGCTCCCGATATCAACAAATCTATAAAGAACCTATAGCGGTGTCTGTTGCGTCAATACAATATAAGTGCTACTGGCTCAAGGGGTGTCAGTGAGAAAAAGATATTTATTAACTCCTACTGGCTCGAGGCGTATCAGTGAGAAAATGATATTCAATAACTTTTCCAGATATCAACAAATCTATAAAGAACCTATGGCGGTGTTTGTTGTGTCAATACAATATAAGTGCTACTGGCTCGAGACAAATTTTTAAAGAGCCTATGGTAGTGTCTATACAATGTAAGTGCTACTGGCTGGAGGCATGTCAGTGAGGTAACAATATTTGATATTTCAACCTGATATCAACAAATCTATATAGAACCTATGGTAGTGTATATACAATGGAAGTGCTACTGGCTGGAGGCATGTCAGTGAGATAACAAGATTTAATATTTCCACCTGATATCAACAAATCTGTAAAGAACCTAAGGTAGTGCCTATACAATGTAAGTGCTACTGGCTGGAGGCATGTCAGTGATATAACAATGTTTTATATTTCTTTCTGATATAAAGAAATCTATAAAGAACCTATGGTAGTGCCTATACAATGTAAGTGGTACTGGCTGGAGGCATGTCAGTGAGATAACAATGTTTAATGAGGCATGTCAGTGAGGTAACAATATTTAATATTTCCACCTGATATCAACAAATCTATAAAGAACCTATGGTAGTGTCTATACAATGTAAGTGGTACTGGCTGGAGGCATGTCAGTGAGGTAACAATATTTAATATTTCCACCTGATATCAACAAATCTATAAAGAACCTAAGGTAGTGCCTATACAATGTAAGTGCTACTGGCTGGAGGCATGTCAGTGATATAAAAATGTTTTATATTTCTTTCTGATATAAAGAAATCTATAAAGAACCTATGGTAGTGCCTATACAATGTAAGTGGTACTGGCTGGAGGCATGTCAGTGAGATAACAATGTTTAATGAGGCATGTCAGTGAGGTAACAATATTTAATATTTCCACCTGATATCAACAAATCTATAAAGAACCTATGGTAGTGTCTATACAATGTAAGTGGTACTGGCTGGAGGCATGTCAGTGAGGTAACAATATTTAATATTTCCACCTGATATCAACAAATCTATAAAGAACATAAGGTAGTGCCTATACAATGTAAGTGCTACTGACTGGAGGCATGTCAGTGATATAAAAATGTTTTATATTTCTTTCTGATATAAAGAAATCTATAAAGAACCTATGGTAGTGTCTATACAATGTAAGTGGTACTGGCTGGAGGCATGTCAGTGAGATAACGATATTTTATATTTCTTTCTGATATAAAGGAATCTATAAAGAACCTATGGTAGTGCCTATACAATGCAAGTGCTACTGGCTGGAGGCATGTCAGTGAGATAACGATATTTAATATTCCCACCTGATATCAACAAATCTATAAAGAACCTAATGTAGTGCCTATACAATGTAAATGGTACTGGCTGGAGGCATGTCAGTGAGATAACAACATTTAATATTTCCACCTGATATCAACAAATCTATAAAGAACCTAAGGTAGTGCCTATACAATGTAAGTGCTACTGGCTGGAGGCATGTCAGTGAGATAACGATATTTAATATTCCCACCTGATATCAACAAATCTGTAAAGAACCTAAGGTAGTGCCTATACAATGTAAGTGCTACTGGCTGGAGGCATGTCAGTGATATAACAACATTTAATATTCCCACCTGATATCAACAAATCTATAAAGAACCTATGGTAGTGTCTATACAATGTAAGTGCTACTGGCTGGAGGCATGTCAGTGATATAACAATGTTTTATATTTCTTTCAGATATAAAGAAATCTATAAAGAACCTATGGCTGTGTGTAAAATATTTTTCTTTGTATACTATAACAGTAACCTTGAAAATCACTCATTTGACAGAAAAAGTCGGGCCTGATTAGCTTAGTCGGTTACGCATCTGACTATCAATCGAGGGGTCGTGAGTTCGAATGGCCCGCCCAGCAACAGTCTCTGTGATGATTGATATACGACATTATGTCGCATTATCATTTGTCTCTCACCACTGATTCAAGTGGGAAAGTTATCAGTTACTTGCGGAGATTGGGTGTGCTCGAGTACTGGTTAATCCCAGGAAACAGTGGTTAGGTTAACTGATCTTCTGTTAGCCCTCGATGGCATAAAAATGACGCTTAATATTCAATCAAAAGAAAAATTGACATAAGATATATGTCTTATAAATATGTGGTAAACGTAAACCTTACAACTAGTATAATTAATGAATGTATAACAATTAGAACTCTACAAAAGACACCACTTGTGCATCATATAAACACAATTGCATCTCAATCTGTATATATCGTAACGCACTGAATGCTCATATTTCTTCTTTCACTTTCAATGTTGATATATAATGCAATTCACTTTCAAACTTTCTTTGTCAATTATCAAAGCACAATAAAACACATAATTCTGGTGTAATCATTAATTTCATTGAAATTATCTTATACTTTACCTCAAATTTGGTGAGAAGTTACACAATAATACACTATATATTTCTAGTGACCAAAATTTTGATACCAAAGAATTCTGAATTGTCGAAACATTCGCGAAATAACATAACAAATAATTTCGAAAAATTCAAAACTCGACTAAATCGTAAAAATTTGACTAGAAGTTACAAAGTTAATAACTGGCTAAACTATACAGAATTAATATGTCAACATGTAACCTTAGTTAGCTCGTAATTTGCCGAACTGTCTGGTTCTTCGATCTGTAAAAACGACAGAAATCAGTCGGGACCCGCTTTCTTGAAGTATTGACATGATTCTACTTAATAATGCATGGACATTGAAGTATTGATTGATTCATTCTTTATTTCTTCCATAGTACAAAAAAAATTACAGTTGTATCCTAAACATCATTCCAAAATATTCACATCACCAAACACATGTCACTTCACACAAAAACAATGTTACACCAAAGACATAATACATTACATATGTATCCTTACATATGTATTATGTCTCTCTTCCATCCGAGTTGATATGAAAGTGTCCAAAACCATAAACATTAAAATGTTACAATGTTCATGCACTGACGTGGACGTAGAAGTAACAACGCAACCTGTGAAGGAAATATAAAACAACTGTATTGTGCGATGACATATGCCATTGGTGATTACAGGAGATCAAGCATCGTCACATCTAGGCTAATACTGAAGACATTAGACTGGGACACATTGCAATCCCGACGCAAGCATGCCAGGGTTGTAATGATGTACAGGGTAGTGTACCAACTTATCGCCGCCCCCGCAAACATTTATTTGGTACCCATGACAACAACCTACACCAGAGGGCATACTTCGAGATTCACGATCCCGCTGTCGAATGTTAATTGTCATCTACATTCTATCTTCCCGAGTACCAACAGGCTCTGAAACAGCCTTCCTGCTGGACTGACCACAACACCCAGCCTACCATCCTTCAAGATGGGGTTGCGGGACGCCATGAAGTAATCATCCTGGAATCCAGTTTTTAACCTGTATATATGTGATTTTAACTAAGCACACTTGGTCCTCAAAGCCACATGCACATACACTCAATTCGAGAATACTCCGTTTTTGAGGATTGAATTACTTAAAGAAGAAATAGTTCAACCGCGACTTACGCACATATCTGTCGAGTCGGTGTAGTGTGTCGTCGCGCGACTATGCCGAACTCTAGCTGGATGAGAGGGAGACGGTCACCCGCCAGGAAATAAGATTCGTCGGCGAGGCATCTGCTGTGCTGACGGGTTCCGGTTTCCTATGAATTTGTCCCAAGGTGACTGATTAAACACGTTTCTTTGCGCATGAGTGATATCACTTATTCGAATGAATGATGTCACTTATTCGAATGAGTGATATCACTTATTGAGGTTAAAAAGTAAAACGGCAGCCCATAGTTTTCTGGCTGTTCTCCAATTCTCCATCGGGGAGCCATTTTGTAGTGCCACATATTGCACGTCTCTATGGAGCCTTTTAAATATTTTCATTTTGAGTCTCGTGTCGGTGTGATAACTATATTTAATATTTCCTCCCGATGAACACATCTATAAAGAACCTATGGCACTGTCTATTGTGTCTATACAATATAAGTGATACTGGCTCGAGGCGTATCAACGAGATAACTATACTGAGCCAAAAAAGAAACTTTCGCTAAGTTTGAATGTGAATATTTTGTTAACATTTAATTAAATTTGACGAAAATCTTCTGTTTGTTGTATAATTATGTCTTATCAATCTACTGAAATAGCTAAATTGGACAAATGATCAATTTTATTGTTTGATATGAATTTGAAACCGGAAGGGATGGATTTCAAAATCGGGTTATCGGTAGCGTGTGTGACCGCCGCGTGCGATGATGACTGCTTGACAGCGACGTCGCATTGAAAGCACAAGCTTGTTTATGTGGGATATCATTATGATATAAACAAACTGTAATATTACTTTACATTTCATCGCTCGATGTTTTCCGTTTATTTCGGCTCCCGTACGCAAATTGCCAAGGTACTTTCTGATTTGCATGAATATATAAATGACGGCGATTTGTCATGGTTAAAAGACGTTACTTTGAGACGTTACTCATAAGTTCACTCGCGTTAAATAATATGCACGATTATTTCTCATTCCTTATAGAGTATCTGTTAATAAATGGTTAAAGACATGTTTTTCTGAATTATGTGATGAAACGAATCTTACATTCGTGTTAAATGATTATCGAATTTATTAAAATTGTTGTGAAAAATTATATTATACGAGGCATAGCCGAGCATTATATAATTTTTATTACGAGCGGTGGCGGGGGATATAGAAATAGGCTGCGACCGTGCGTCCCCTGTTGTCCGCAGCATATCTCCTTCGGTTGTGATTGGGAATTTTAAATAACTTGGCACAAATGATCACTAGGACAAGACGATGTGTCATGCGAATGACTTGGTCTGTTCGTCAAAGGTTAAGGTCACAGCTCCGTCCTTCCGTCCGCTGCTGCTGTCCAGACCTTATCATTTTTAGTTGTGATTGGAATTTTAAGTAACTTGGCATAAACATTCATTAAGACAAGACGATGAGTCATGCGAATTAACTGGATCTGTTCGTCAAAGGTCAAGGTCATAGCTCAAGGTCAAGTGTTTGAAAATCCAATGTATACACTGTGTTTCGTCCTGTCCGGACCGTATCTTCTTTAGTTGTGATTGCATTTTTAAATAACTTGGCACAAATGTTAACTATGATAAGACGATGTGTCATGCGACTAACTTAGGCCTGTTCTTCAAAGGTCAAGGTCACAGCTCCGTCCGTCTGTCCACTGCTGTCCGGACCGTATCTTCTTTAGTTGTGATCTTTTTTTTTTTTATTAATTGGCACAAATGCTTGCGAGCCAAAGACGATGTGTCGTGCGAATGAGTTGGGTCTGTTTGTCAAAGATAGCTTTTGTTTTGTTTTGGGGTTATAACTTACATATTTATGGTTCTATTTAGAACATTACACCATTGCTCACTGGGACAAACCAATGTGTCATATTACAGTCGGCTACGTATTTAAGTTTGCGGCATTTACATGTGATTTCTGTACTCGGCGACTTTTTCATTTTGCACAATTTAAATCCGCTTCTCTAGAAATGCCTCCAAGGCTTAACGAGGTGGCGGGGAATATGACCACGTTAGTGGCAACCTCTTGTTAAAAATAACTGACACGCTTCGAGCCAGTAGCACGTATATTGTATAGACGCAATAGACACTGCCATAGTTTCTTTATAGATTTGTTTATACCGAGAGGAATTCTTAAATATCGTTATCTCACTGACACGCCTCGAGCCAGAAACACTTAATTGTATAGACTCAATAAACATTGCCATGTAGTTTCTTTATAGATTTGTTTATACCGAGAGGAATTCTTAAATATCGTTATCTCACTGGCACGCCTCGAACCAGTAGCACTTATATTGTATATACGTAATAGACACTGCCATAGTTTCTTTATATATTTCATTGACAGCGAAATTAAATCCAAACGAAATAATCATAGGCAAATTTTTTTCTGCATCCGTGTTGGACAGCATTTACCTGTACCCAAAACATAAGCCTACCTTGTTAGATATATATGTCATCCGAAATTATATATTCAGCGTGTTCAGTTTGCTATTATTTAGTGTACTGATTAAGTTAAAATACCGTACTTATATTGCTATTCCACCCGTTTCAATACATACACTATGCGTGTCAATATCAGATGTCTATGTGTTTTTCTCGCATGTATTTCATTTTCATCACAGACAGAGAAAAGCGCTACCGTTTCCTAGAAGAATATGCCAATTACAATAGACGACACATTTAACACCGTCGTGACGTATTTTCAAGTGTAACCTTTGAAAGAAACAAATGAATGTGAATAAATACTGCATAATTTCTAGTATTTAATTAAAAGATGGCCTAAAATTCTGTGATAGAATGTTGTCGTTCGTAGCGAAGGCTTCCTACTTTTTTTCTGTGTGTTTATTACAGTTATCAAGGAGTTGCAGTTAAAACATAATTTACTTTTTATACGAACGATTCGTCACTCAGCACGTGGGTTCCAGTTTAATAATATACGGATAACAATGAAGGACATGTGTTTAAAAAATGTCTAACTGCAAGCAGCTTGAAAACTTCTAAACACCCCCACCCCCTACAATCTCCATGTTGTGTTGCTATAACTACATAATACTCTTCATAAGTTGCCTAATCGGAAAATCGCTCAACCATTTCCGCCTCCGTACGAAAAGTTTCCGATTGATTTATTATCGACCGTGTTATTTCGTAGGTAGGCGGAAATGGCTGAGCGATGTCCCGATTGCCGACGTGGTTCCGACCACAGGTCTTATTTTCTATAGCTTTTGGATAGCTGTATATAATAAATAATGGAAAGATAGGACACTTAAAAAAAACAAATCTCTAAATCCGCAATCCATGACCGATTTCAATGAAATAAAGTTATAGCGTACGTAGAAAATATTCTAAACATATACATCATGTAATAACAACAGATAAGTCGTGTTTTTCCTATAAAATTAATATTTTACGTTCCTAAACGAATCTAACATTTGCCTTGCCTTGTTATTTCCAGTTGCACGGTGCGAATATCTTGTATGATTTTGATTGGTTATAAGGTGCCGTTCGACAGATGGCGGAAAATATGTTTTCGGTCATTTCTTATTTTTGATATATTCTAACCAAATTCCAAACCTTCAAAATGTAAGGTTTAAATTTTGGCTAATCATGCAATGTCGACATATTCAATCCGTGTCCGTACCGGATATGTGTACAGCCTTCGTAAATGTAGAAACTTGGATTTCGCGGGAAAATGCAAATTTCTTGCTAATTACTGTTTTCAAAGAGATAAACATTAGTAAGTAGGTTTATTATGATTTTGTCCACAGATTTTATTTAGGTTTTCTCGCTTCACACTTATATTCTTCAAACCAGATATTGTCATTTTGAAGTATCCTGCCTTTCCATTATTTACTATATATAGCTATCAAAAAGCTATAGTAAGATAGGGCCTGTAGTTCCGAGCGAGCCTCGCCACTAATGTGTAAACAAACGTCCGTTCACAATTATCTAAAACGAGGGGGAGAACCTACGCAACGCGCATCACTGTATACGGTACCGGAACGTTGTTTCAAAAGCTGGTAAAGTGATTTTTCATTTCGATTCCTGGTACATGTGCATATTTTACAGTTACTACCGACCGTCTAGGCATTAAATGAATCCATTTACCGCTATATAGATCAGTGCGATCTCCAAAATTCCAGATTACCTCAAAACAGTCGCGATTCATTCTAAATGTAAACGTTACCGGACATGACGTTCAACTGTTTTGAGGTAATCTGGAAACTGATCTATATATCGGGGAAATAGATTCTTCTAATACCCAGACGGTCGGTGGGAACTAAATATATATTAACTATATGCACATGTTCCACGAAAGTTCAATTAACCAAAGCAATAGTAGACCTAAATAGCGATAAAGTACAATATCAAAGCCTTTGCATCAGTAAAGTCTGCCGTGACAATTAGTAACTTAATAACACCATATAGGATAGGTCTATGGTGACAATGTATTTTTTATATTAATTAAAGTGACAGGTACAATAATTGTTCAGATTTACAACATAGGGAATAATGTTAATAAAAGTTAAGAAATACTCAGCCAAATAAGGCTGATCAGTCACTATTTTATCAAAATTGGAATTATTTCAACAAAAATATAAAGAAACTTACATGACATTATTCAACAAAACAACCAGAACAAAATAAAATGAATTATAACAGTTATTCATCAATGCAATGACAGAAAGAAACAAAGTGTTTAAATTTGCCTTGTTTTAAGCGCGCTTTCTATAAACTTTACGAGAGATATTATTGCACTTTTATTTTGTAATAGTGTGTCAGTTTTACCTATATACGAATGATTTGTATCACATAATCCATCAATTGTTCGCGTTGAAATGTACACGTAAGTTATTGAATTTGGGACAACAAAATATAAAATGTATTTCATCTTCAATACTATTTAAATTGCACTGCTTATAAAATCTTTGGTCTCTTGTTAAACCAATATACCGACCTAACTCTATTGCAGAAAATATAATTGTAAGTAGAAAAATGCCATTAGTGTTTACACCGTTGCAGGTGCACGCAACACCGATCTCGCGGAGATCACTGTCACGTGATTGAGAACACTAGTTTTAAACTACATACAGTTGCCAGTCTACGTATCTGCATATGTCTACCTCGAACCTTATGTCTCTCTAATCGGGTATATAAACCACTTTTGAAAAAGTAGAGAAGTCTATGCCTGTCCCACAATTCATAATGTTGGTGCCTGTTCAATTGAACGACACCATTGAAAAAGTAGAGAAGTCTATGCCTGTCCCACAATTCATAACATTGAATTGAACGCTTACTAAACAATGACGCCTTTCAGGCTTTCAGTTGGGTCAACTGATCAGTCAATGTGCATATATATGCGGCTTTCCCAACATTGCTATTGAACGGACCCAATCGGGAGAGTTGAGTCCGTACTACAGACTGTACTTTCACTTTCTCCGAACCTGAAGTAGATTGAACCAGAGCGTGGAGTTTAGACTGCTGCATGCAGGTTACCATTTTGGAAGCAGAGCGGAACAGTCCGTGGTGTTTGCACATCTGTGTTATTCTGTAGTATTGACCCAGCTCTCCCGATTGGGTCCGTTAAATAGCAACGTTGGGAAAGACATCAGGTTCTCAATCGGAACATCGGAAAAATAATTTTGAACGTTTACGGAAATGGCCGAGCGATGTTCCTATTGATTAGTTTCTGGATAAACTAACATCTGTGTTTATGTTTTATCGCGAGCAGCACCTGCTCAGGAACTACGAGTCTCTGTAGATATGTCACTGCTATAATTTGTAAACGAAAAAAAAAAAAAACACTTACCGCGAATGTAGTGAAAATTTCAAACAATACCAAAATGGCGTGTTTTCTACTTTCCCTCCGTGAGAGACTTCCAGAAATTACAAAAGTGACGTAATGGATGTAACAAATAATGACGTCATCATTATTTGATTTACACTTTAGAGGTAAATACACGACAGGGCCGGGCCGGGAGGTGATAATCGGCCCGGAAAATTAATATTATCACCTCCCGGCCCGGCACTGTCGTGTATTAATGTCTTTAATAGATCTACACATGTTAGGTTGCGGCACTCAAAGGCAGTAATTACGTTTTCACTTACCACTACAAGGCAATGCTCATGATGTCCATTAATCAACCTCTTTATTACACGTGCTTCTAAAGTATGTGTACACATATTTTATTTATATTTTAACCGAGTATAAAATGAAAGAAAAAATTATAAAAATAATTTAATTTAAAACAAAAAAAAATCGTCATTGACGCGTCTTCAACACGTCGTTACTACGTTCAGATTGATAATATGTAATATGACGTGCACATTAACCAACTGAGCTGTTGCGCCATTATGACGTTGACGTCGTATTTAAAGATAATGCTTTTCAGTTTCAAATGTAGGTCGCTATGCAGTTGCTTCCCTTGATTTGTTTACATTAGAAACAGAATGGAAATAATAAAATAATGTACACAAACACTCAATACCATATTAGCGATTTTCTTCAAAGAAGATACTTACTTTTTATCCGTGATAGAATATACCGACATGTTGAAAACAAACTGACAATGATGACGTTTTACTCGGCCATTGGTTTCACGCGCACGCGTTCACCGGGCCAATTATGATCATGAGTTTACGGCCCGGGCCGATAAGTGATAATCAGCGCGTGAAGACAATAACGGGCTTAAAACACGCCCATTTTTGTTACTATATTAGTAACATGTGTATTAAACACGCCCATTTTGTTACTTTATAACCAATAGCCACGTAAGACGTCATCATTGTCAGTTTGTTTTCAACATGTCGGTATATTCTTTCGCCCGAGGGCCATTATGAATTTGGACCAATTATCACCTCCCGGCCCGGCTCTGTCGTGTATTAACCTCTTAATAGTAACAAAAATGGGCGTGTTTAATACAAATGGTACTATATATAGTTACAAAAATTGGCGTATTTTAAGCTGGTTATTGCCTTCACGCGCTGATTATCACTTATTATCAATGATATTATATTTATTATAAGATCATATTGTATTCTGTATAAATAATTTAGAGAACATAATAATGGGGTACAAAAATTTATTAATATTTGCAAACTGTCGCGCGATTATAATTGCGGGTCCCAGTCCCCAAAATGCTAAAAACGCAGGCTACAGTTTACAAAATGCCCATCCCGTCAGGTTGATTGGTTCTCGGCCTTTAGTGCCATACACTGTGAAAAAGGAAACCAGGCTAAGAGGCATTTCCGGTTTCCTCTTGAGAAAAAAAATAGAGATGCTGAAAGTTTTTGTTGCAAAAACATAACAAAGATGATGGGATATCCAAAATGGCCGACTCTGATAGACATAATACAAGTAGAGACGGATCAGTTGACTCAACATCCAGCGCTGGCAGCGGGTCAAGCAGCACACGTGAGGAAGAGAGACTGAAAAAATTATTCGATTCCTGCGACGCGGATGGTGATGGACTTCTCGATAGGTCAATTTTGAATTATTAACAGACACCGAAGTCAATGTCATTGCTTTTTTATCGTTAAATATGTTATTATATCTTAACTGAATGGCAGCAATACAATATTGTTATTGAGTATGCATTCCTATTTTCAACATTTTTTGTATTTCTGTACTTATATGAGATCTACATATCCACGCATGGAAGAACAATGCTAGACGCTTTTTTTTATCAATCATCAGTTGTGCTGTCAGCTAGATCATTTGTTCAAGTTGTATCTGCAATGACTGTCAATGTTGATAAATTGGTGCTTATTAAGGAAAGTTGGAATATCTGTTTGTATACTGCATAAACATTGCCTGTGTTCTACGTTTCCTTTCTTTTTTTAAAAAATATCCCTGCACAAGGGACTGATGGCTGTACATGATACTAGTGCATCTCATCTAAGTATTGGCATGCGTCTGCAGCGCAGTACACATCAAGGAACTTTGCCATGTCCACAGGTATCGAACACAGATTCATAGTCTTCAGCATTCAATCGTAATTAATGCGAAATAATTCTTGGTGTAACACGGATATATTAGTCGAAGACTGCGACAACCCACTGATGTTATCTTGGTCACAGGTTGTGGAAAGTTATGAAAACACAATCAGTGGTATATATACCTGGTTTAGGCTTGTATGTAAATGAATAAAGATGAAATGTATCGGTCATGAATCTAAACTTATTGTACTGTTTAAAATGTACTGACAGTGTTTCAGTTATCTATCACATGGTTGAAGTATAATCATTACTTTACACAATAATGTTTTTGCTGGTTACCTAAGTTACCGTATTCATCTTCCATGACATTCAGTTCAAATATATATGGCAAGCCAAACATTGCAATATTGTATAACTCTTTTTTTCTTGTTCAAACTTAACATTTGTGTTGGTTAATTGTGCATATGATATCTTAGTATCATTAAATTGGATATGCTTCCCATTGCTCTAAATGTACTGCTACATATATATGTTTTATAAATGATTTTTAAAAAAAAGCAAAAAATCTGTGATATAAAATCAGGGCTGTAATTAGAAGCCTTGGGCTGGTTTCCCCCCTCTCTTTTCTTACTTGTTATTTTCAGCTAAGTTACTTCCTATTTTTGTGGAGGTCCCTCAAAGAACCCCCTTCTATTTTTTCCTTTCACCCTCCTACTTCAAAACTTAATGAAAGCTCTGATATAAAATATTCCTGATATAAAATATTCCTTAATATTTTCATCTACAGGAATGATTTTGCCTACATGTGTAAACAACTGAACCTCGAAGAATGGACATCTGACATATTGCAGCAACTTGGTGTAAGCACCTCGTCCAGAATATCGTTTACAGATTTTTTAAGATACCGAACACAGGTAAATTATTGTAAAGATATTGAAAAAAAAATTTTCCTTTTAAATAAAGTCGGCAAATTATCAATCAGGTAAGGTCATCCTTAAAAAAAAAATTTATTTGCTGTGTTCATGTGGGTAGCAAGCTCATTTTTTTTTTGCCAAATTTAATTTTGCATATTCATTTAAAGAAAAATGGACAGAAATCATGAAGAAAAAAGTTCAATACTTTGAAACTCGATAAAAATGTTTGGGTACAGACCGTAATCCGTTCAAGTACACCAAACGGACGCAAATGAAACAAATATAAAACGCGTTTTAAACGATATAGAAACGGACTAAAAATGCAAACGAAATGATACACGAAACGATACACGGACGCAACAGGGCGAAGGATCCACGAACGATACAAAACGATAATGCAAACTTAAACGCATCAAATAATAAAGATTCGGATATCCTCTAATATTGTCGTAGTTATTTTGACAATGAAATAAATAATTAAACGAAATGATTGCTCTCTTTATCATTTAAAATCTTTAAATTGCTATACCTGTAACTTTAATTTAATTTCTTTGTTATAAGTTTTAATCCCGAATTCCCCGTGAAAAACATTGCCTCGGGCATCGTTTCTTTACTTGCAAAAGTGTGATAAAACAATCAGATGACACATGACCTGCTTACATAACTACCCCAATTAACTGATTTAATTATCTGAACACCGATTCATGTTGCTGTTCTGTTATATGATTGCCAATCAGGAAAAGCTTTCACGCAATTTTAGAAAATCTGTTTGTTACACCAAAAACCCTTAGGGCTTTTCCAAAATTGTATATAAAAATAGTTCATATATATAATATATAACAAACACACGTAAAGGGTTGGTGTTTGTTTGTTACTGGGTGTCTTCCAAAATGTTTGTTTTTAATAATGGCATTTGTTAAAAAAAGATTACTATTAAGCTGATAGAGTTATTAATAACTACACATACCTAAATGTGTGTACAGAATGAACACGCTGTCCCTTTCACTATCACCTTGTGCCAATGTCCGATGACGTCACCAGTGAAACAAACATTTTATTCACTAAGTGGGTATCTTGGAAATTTTTGATGGAATGATATCAGAGGAATTCTATTGGTGTAATGTATATAAAAGTCCTTGAAAGCGTCAGACGGTAGTACATGTACCAGCGATTTTTACAAGACATAAAACTTTTACCCTGAAAGGCATCTTTTTTTATGGAAACATATCCGTCTCCCCCATGCATTAACCATAGTGAAATAGAACAAGACGTTAAATGACGCAAGAAACTGTCAGAGTGACGACATTGCACATTGCCACGAGGTCAAAAATAAATTGTGTTGGAGTAATAGACATAAAGTGTGTGCGCTCGCTACATAAATTAAGGCATGTGTATTTGTAAATATATTGATCTTTGTGGATTATATAAATTATTTTGTTTAATGAATTGTTATAATTGTTTAACATGACAATCTATCGAAATTCATAACTGGAATTAAAATTGGAAAAATACCTGCATAATAATAATGCATAATAGCAGATTATACACCACTGCAGATATAAAAAAAACACGGACTGGTTCACATTTATTTACTATAAACTTTTTCGATAGCGTAATATTAACGTTAGTGTAAACCAGTCTGGCAATGTTTGGCTAATCTAATGATTACATGACCGTAACGTATTTATCTGATGTAATTGACATGCCCCGTACCATGTGTATTAAATCTCAATGATTGAGTTTTATGTAACATATTAATCTGCTGTCACGCTACAAATCATCAACTATATGGTAGACAATATCTAACATAGGGTGGCTTAGTTAGACATATTTCAGAATGATTTTAATCAATATTTCAGAAAGATTTTAATCAATATTATTTTAATTTATTTAACTAATATATTATCATATAAAACCCGGTGATTTCTTTAAATATCTAGTTCTTATTATTTATTCTACTGCGGTGTTACAATTGGACAACCAGAGATGATGCGATTGGTGAACATGTCGTGTAAACATTAAATTGTAAAAGATACACGGTCAACGATACACGCTAAACGATTCGAACGCAAACGCAGGTTAAAATGCGTTCACTATTGTTTTGAACTGCATTTTCGTAATTTCTCTAACGTTTATCATCAAAAAATGCAAACCATTAACGAAACTAAAATGCATTTCAAACGCAAAACAAGCGCGTTTGACACACAAAACGAACGCAATTGAAATGCATTTTTGGTGTACTTGAACGGATTACGGTCTGTAGCTGCAATTTTGAGCGAGTGGGTAGGAGCATGGCAAACAATATATTTTTTAAGGATGGCCTAAATTATTGTAAAGATGGTAAAAAACAACAACAATTCTTCCATTTCCTTTTAAATAAAGTCGACAAATCATCAAATTTCAAGTGATCTCAACCAGCTTTACTTTGTGGAATTTTTCATAGTCTAATTATAAATCAGGTAGAGCTAATATCAGTTCTAGATTCACATTTCAATATGTGTAATAATGTACTTCATTTGCATTAATAAAAATCTTTTGCATTAAAACATTTATTTTGATATGCATTTATAAATACAAGGACTGAAGGAAATTGGAACATTTAAAAATTACTTTAAGAACATACCTAGTTTTATTGATCGTAATGTAAAGGGTTTTGAATTTATTAAAATCTGTCCCAGATTATGAATTTTAACAAGTGAGCAACATGCGATAAAACAGGTTCTACATTCATGAAGACAGATCAAATATATTGATTGAGGATTGTTTTTACGAGGTCTGCTGGGTTAACATTTATAAACAAAGAAGCTTCCCCTTTGTGCATAATTAATAGAAAGCACAGCTCACTTTTTTCTCAATTGTCACCTTTACCAGCCTCAACACAGGGCCTCCGCTGGGATTCACCAATGTCGCCAAATGCGAAGGAAATTTTTAATTTGCGAAAGATTTTCCTCTTTTGCGAAAGTGGTTGCGACCAGAAAATCAACGGCCGATTCTCGTATTCAAATTTTCTGTAGAAATTATCTTGGTTAATCCATTTAACTGTCCCCTCATCCCAATCAACCATGACAATTAACAGATTAATCAGCACCCAGCTTTGATATCTCCCTCAGGCCATTGCACTGTCACACATCATAAATTTCAACACGTGCGTAAGATTACCTTAAGCTAAAAATAGCATATGCTAAAAATAGTCATGTGGTCGGGTAGTGACAACCGGCATATTCGTATTTTTAATTATGATATATATTTACATTTTTTAATCATATAGAAATTTAATATGTCTTAAAATATGCTAAATAGTTTTAGAAAAATTGTTTATACCGACACACTGTCAACTATACTTTCATGGGTAACCCCAATTTTTTTGTCAACAAACAGTTTCAAAATGGCGGCTTCCGGGATAAAAACAATAAATGACTGTAGATTTTGTCTGTAAAATAATTTTGTTTATAATGTCAGCGATGACTGTTGGATAGTTTGATGTCAATACCAAAGTTTTACAATAAGTAGATTTGTTTGATCTATATGCTCTGTTGTTATAATGCTAATATTGACCATATTTATAGCGAGTCTGTAGTGACAAAGTTGGTGGGGTAATAAGGATATTTAGAAAATGTTGTGGAATTTTTAACCAACGGCAATTTCAGTCAATACGCTAGCTGGAAATCTATTATTTGTGTATTAATAATTTTAAAATAAATTGATTGACAAAATCAAACAAGTACAGAAACATGACTGGGACCATTTTGACTGCAATCCATTTAAACTAATGCATCATTTGCAATATAAATCAACAACTTACTACCAATCATTGCTTCCCCTTATTATCGACTTCAGCCAATAATAACTCACCAGATAATAATAATTTTTAATAGTATTGCAATATATATTAAAAATTATATTCATAAAAAAACGTGTTTAATTCAAATGCTAAAACAAGTAAACAAACATTAGTCTCATTTAATCGCCGTAATAGGGGTGTATATAAAAATCGTTCGTGCTTTGATATGCACTAAATTTATTACTGTAAAAGAAAACATGCAGTAAGTTACTGTAACTTATGAGTGGTTTGATAACGATTTAAAGAATGTTGGCGGAGGTACGCAATTTAGTTGGCTACAAAAATGGCTCTTAATTTGGCTCCATTTTTTTTAATTTGGCTCCAAATTTTCAAATATGGCGAAAGTAGTGGCGAAAAGAAAAAAATAGCCAGAGGTGGCCCTGTCAACACATATCACTCCTGGCATCTGTCAAAGAGGCATGTACAGTTTCTTGAAATATACTTCATTTTGGTGAACCGCAACACTGTAAAAAATATTTATTCATTAATTTATTCATTCATTCATTCATTCATTCGCTCGCGTTACAGGTGCTTGTTGATGCAGAGAACCCTCATGTGGAGGACGCAGACACTGGAATTGATCTAAGCATGAGTCGTCCACAGAACCAGGTAACCTCCTGGCCAACCATGAGCAGCGATAGTCTAGGTGAGATTGATTGAATGATATTTAGGATCAATTTTATGCCTTTAAGGGCTCACAGATAATCAGTTAACATAACCACTCTTTACTGGGTAACCAGTACTCAAGCACTTCAATACTTGCAAGTAATTTTCTCATTTTAATTGGCAGTGTAGACGAATGCCAACGAGATGTCCTATATCACTCATTATAGAGACTGTGACCAGATGGAGATTCAAACTATCGTTTTATTTATGTTCACTTTTTGTTTACTCTGCAAATGCAGATAAATCTATCCCTGGTAAAAATGCAGATATTCTTAAGTATCAAGCCATTTGTCTGCATCATAACACACTTGTGCTGTCTTGTATAACGGAAATTTTTGTTTATAGATCCAAAATCTAGAATTGATTCATGCAGTAACTGTCATTTTTTCCTGATAGTGCTTACACTTTACTGAAGATCTGGTATGCCAAATGCCAATCTTGAACTTAATATAGATTTATAGCTAAGTGACTTACATGGTAGAACCACGCGTGGATCATGTGATTAAAAGTGCATAAAGATGGCTAACAAAGCGTTATATCGGGACCTGAATTTAATTCAGTGAGCAGCATATATTGTCTTGTATAACTGAAAGTTGAAGGCAGACCGGCTTAGTTCAGTTGGTAGGACCTCTGACTATCAATTTTAAGGTCATGAGTTCCAATCCATGCTTGGCTGTCATGAGCCGCGGTGTGGTCTAGTGGTAGAGCGTCCACCTCACATGCAGAAGGTTGTGGGTTCAATCCCTGGTCGGGTTAAACCAAAGACTTTAAAAATGGTACTAGAAGCTTCCTCGCTTGACGCTCAGCATTTAGAGGAGAGCTCTAGGTCTGGTCGGCCCGGTGTCAATATAATGTGACTGGGTGGGGTATCATACCATGTGTCTGCGGCATGATACTCCAGTGTGACTGTCTCAAGTAGACACCGTTGCAATATGACTGAGAAATTGTTGAAAGCGACGCTAAACACCATTCAACAACAACATTGGCTGTCATGGTGATGATTGATATATGACATTGTGTTTCACTGTCATTCATCTCTCTTGGATGATTCAAATGGGAAGGTTACTTGTGGAGATTGGTGTGCTTGAGTACAGATTATCTTCCACTCTCCAGTTTCACTAAACATATTAACAGGGCTTTCCCCAGTAGCAGATTAAGGCGTAAGGGCATTGCAAGTTAACTTGAGATATTCGTCCAATCAAATTTATGCTATTACTTCATTTACAGGGGGTCACTTATAACAAGTTGGTCGCTACTGCAAGTTTGACTATATTTCATTTACATTGATCATTTTGGTATCCAATGACTACAGATTTGTTATAGCTTCAATTATATGTGGTCATTTAATGTGTTCAAGATATCATTTAGAGAAATCGAGAATTTTGAGTTGAGATGTTTAGTGAAACCTTACTCTGGATCTCAGGAAAGAGTGGTTAGGTTAACTGATTGTCTGTTAGACATCAATGGTAAAAATGCTGTTAAATAAACGGAACATTTATTTATTTTAGCTGGTTTGTGAAACAAGATCAGAGCTTATGTGAATTGCCCATTTCCTGGATAGAATCAACATTGTGACCCTGGCATGAGCGACCAACACTCTATTCTCAACCCCCTTGTTAAAATGTGGTAAAAGTGGTGCTTAAAGGAAATATATTGGAAAAAACACTAAAAAAATAAAATATTTATTAAAATGGATAAAAAACATCTCATTATTATTAATAAATAAACTCCCAATAGTTCAGTGTGTTAAATCCACCAAAACATGACAAAATTGATCTTAAAGTTGGGAGTGGTAAATTTGAAACGAAATCCCCATTCTGAAAATAAACAGAACTTGAATACTGCTTGACAACCTTCACATCAGAATCTTTTCTAAGATGAAACAGTTCTTACTACGTGTAAACTTGTATAAAGATCAAATTGAAATCAAAATGAAGTCGCACATCTCAATGTCATAAAAAATTTTAAGCAGAAAATAAATATATTTTTAATCTAACCTGGGCACATAGCCCAAGTTACGAAATCCCTTTACAATTTATTATTTTTGGTATGTTTAAATAGATATCCTTTTGTCAATACAGGGTCAGTGAGTATATACAGGCATGATATATTGGTTTAAAAATGTTTTCAGCCAATTTTAAAAGTTGAAAAATCCTGATAAATTGATACTTCATGTATCAGTACAAACAATATATTGAAACTTAAAGCCTCATTGAACTTCATATTGCACATTTTTTGATAATAACAAAAATGATTGTAATCAAATATGTTTATAGTATTGCTAAAACAATTCCTGTAGACCCCTTAGTGACTGTTTTTAAAAAAGCGAGAAAATAAATAACTTTGATTGAAATGTGTATTTCTTAGAAAAGTGGACCAAACTTTTTACTTTTGTTTACATTTTTGTAATTCTGTAGTGAGTTGGTTGCTTTCCAACTGTACCTCCACCAGTGTTCAGAAGTACACAAATGAATACTGCAGTGGTAGTGTGCAGATTTAGACTGTTAGATTAGGGGTTCATTAACAAGATAAGAAAAGTTATGTATCGTTATAGGGTTTTCTTTTTTTTTTTATATATATAGAGAGAGATATATAGGGATATAGAAATGGGCTGCATCTGTGCGTGCATCCATCCCCTGCTGTCCGCACCATATCTCCTTCAGTTGTGATTTGAATTTGAAATAACTTGCCACAAATGTTCACTAGAACAAGACAATGTTTCATGCAAATGACTTGGGTCTGTTCGCCAAAGGTCAAGGTCAAGTGTTTGGAAATCCAATGTATACACTGTGTTTCCTCTTGTTAAAAAATGTATTAATGTCTGCAATAAAATTGTATCGAACATAGTTTGCATTATTTTATTTTTACACCCTGTAAAACAATGAGTACGTGATACAAGTTTGGTCTAGTAACTCTTGTTCAGGATCCTCCCTTGCATATATGCACTATAAATACTATTGCACACGCTATTATGTCATTAATCACATTAATGTAGTCAATATTGAGAGGCTACCAAGGGTGATTTTGTTAAGTACAGTTATTAAAAAAGTAATTTTACTTTTAGTTTTAAATGGATGTTTCGTTGCTTACGTGCATTAAACTAGCTCATGGGTTCCAGTTCATTAATACACTGAGGGGAACAAAGGGGATGTTCTTAAAAACTATCTTACCACAAGCAATTATTTTATTTTTCATCCCCTACGGTTCCCCATACTACGTTTATCTCTAAAGTGAATTGATCATAAATTACCGACCGACGTGTTTCTGACGAGCTTTGCAACTGCCCGTTTTATGCCGAAGGTGTTTATCGGAAAGAGAACATTAATTTGTTAATAAAACCTGTTCTTAATTATGTACTAATAATGTGCTTTATATTTATTTTTTCGTTTGCAAAGTCTCTCAGTGATCAAATAAACATGTATTCTATCATCTTGAATAGTAAAACTGACTTAAATTAAAACTAAAATCGACCGTTTCGGAAGTTTGATGAGCCTTAAACTTACTATATGGTAGCTGAATGTAAGAAAACATTGATACAATGTCTTACAAGTAACATTTTTAGTATGAGTTTAAAGAGATAAAGTGGTAAAGACCAGTTAACGACAGTTAGAAAGGGGAGAAGATGAGAAGTAGAATTTTGCAATAAGCTGTATGCATTATATTTTTCTTAATTTTAGTTTATATGTTTCCCCATTTAATTTCATGTGGCCGGAGTTTGTTTTTGTTTCTTAAAATAAGACTTTCTATTTGCTTTGTTTTTTGTAACAATTTGTGTATAACATTGTATTATGTCTTGCATGGAATAAAAGATATTCATCACGAAAAAAATACATTTCATGAAGCTTTACTTGTTATTTGATAGGTGCTATATCGGGCCGGCCAGATAGTTTGGATTACGACAGTGGGGCGAGGGATTTGCAGAGTCCGGAGCCAGTGATTAGTTTACATCGCATGTTGGAGTCACATGACCCAATATTGTACAAACAGATTAAAGAAAGTGCCCCTGAGTCCAAGGAATTTCTTGATTTAGCTAATAGGGTAAGTACAAATATGCAAATTAAATTCTGTATTTCAAATATGTGTTGCATCGATAAAATTGCAGCATGGTGTTCAGTCGTGCATTCATTTAGAGTCAAACCTGTGTAAGCCATCACCTCTATTAAGTAGCCATTGGTCTTAAGCAGTCACATTTGCTATTTTCTCATTTTTTATGCTTTCAGTACAAAATTAACCTGTATTAAGCAACAACCTGTCTTTAAAGGCCACTTTTGCTCCTTCCATTGACTGGCTGCATAGGACAAGTTTAACTTAAGTAAAGGACAGAACATATTTGTGAATCTTGTGTTTGTACACAGTTGTACAGAGAAATGTTATGTTAGTGAGATGTACAGGTACATTATATGTACAAATGAATTGTGTAGGTATGTACAAATGAGTTGTACAGGTATCCACAAATGAGTGGTACAGATAATATGTACAAATGAGTTGTACAGGTTTGTACAGAAAATGTGATCTTATTAAAGTATATAAAGCGAAATGTGATTTGTGTCGATGAATTGTACAGGTATGTACAGAGAAATGTAATGTAGATAAATATGTGGTATGGGGGAATTGTACATGTTTTTACAGAACAACATTTTGACTAGTTATATGTAACTGACAAAAAGGCTGAATAAAAGTTCAATTTTTGTTTAAAGTTTGTAGGATTACAAATATTTTGAAAGGTCATCTGTGTAAAAAACTAGCATTTTGAAAGTAAAGGGCAATCACTGTAACTTGCACATGCTTCATTTTATGGAAAGTTGCTTCCCTTTCCCTGTTAGCTGTAATTTGAGCCAGTTGTTATTTGATCCAGGAAACTGGTATATCTTGTTGCTGTCCATTCTTTACTCGTCTGTAGCGTTGTTGGCACTATAACACACTTAATTTCATTGGATCAAACTAAAACACATTATTATTATATAAACCTTTGTGTATGTCAGTAGAATTCTTTCAAACTGCCTTTACAATTTGGTGAAGTCTTGTCTGAGTTTTGTCGTCCCTTGAGTTATTAAAAGTTTACAATGTGGTTTTGCATCTGTCATTTTTCATCTGATAATTTTTAGCTCTCCAGGACAAATGTCCAAGGAGAGCTATTGCCATGACGTCGGTGTCGTCTGTAGACATCCAGGTTAAACTTTTGCATTTAAGTTTAAGATATCTATGCAAACACTCATTGGATATGAATGAAACTTCACATGTTTGTTCAGCATTATCAATGGAACACACAGAGATGAGAACCATAACTCTGGATTGCATTTTGGCAGAGTTATGGCATTTTTTTTTTACTTAATTTTTCAGGTTAAAGTTTTTTTATCAGGTAAGATATCTATGCAACCACTCATTGGATATGAATGAAACTTCACATGTGTGTTCAGCATCATCAATTGAACACACAGAAATGAGAACCATAACTCTGGCTTGCATTTTGGCAGAGTTATGGCCTTTTTTGGACTTAATTTTTCAGGTTAAATATTTTTATCAGGTAAGATATCTATGCAACCATTCACTGGATATGAATGAAACTTCACATGTGTGTTCACCATCATTGATGGAACACACAGAGACAAGAACCATAACTCGGGGGTTGCATTTTGGCAAAGTTATGGCCCTTTCTGACTTAATTTTTCGTCTGTATTCACCCAGGTTAAACTTTTGCATTTAGTTGCATTTAGGTTCTGGTGTATGCCTCCAATCTCAATTTTTGCATGGGTGGTTAGTTTTATCCCATCAGCGAGCTTTGTTGTCTTCTGACAACTCTTGTTATTTCTTGTAGTAGAGTTTTAGTAGTTTTATTTTTACTGTATTCATGGTGAGGAAAGATACCTGAACCAAAAACCTTCATTATGTTTCCCCCAAATAATTACAGAAAACATACTGTTCCTTTACAGAAAAAGTTTCAATAATATGTGTCCACATCATAGCTCAAACATCAAGGTCACACTTCGATGGTCAGGATCAAAATAGGTTTAATTTTTCATGTTGGCTTCATATTTTATTAAACGACCTGTCATAACATGCCACAAATATGAGACAATGTCTGTTCAGAGGTCTGTACTGGCGAGCTCGACATGGTAGTCCTTGGGCGTCTAGTAACCTTTACCTGGGAAAACAGGACATTAGGTGTTTTTGACGGGTTCTACTTTAAATTTTGTGGTAAATAAATATTTCACTGATGCAACTGTTTAATTATCTATCTGTTTTTTTCTTCATATTTCTTGTAGTTTTATTAATTTGTACATGTATGAATATAATAATTGAAACACGTTCATCTACATGTTCAAGTGAGAAATATTTATTATATAGCCGAGCCCGATCAGCTGTCAGTTACGCGTCTGACTATCAATCCAGGGGACGTGAGTTCGAATCCCTTCCTGGCAACAATCTCTGTTAGGATTGATATACGACATTGTGTCTCATTATCATTCGTCTTTCACTGCAGATTCATGTGGGAAAGTTATTAGTTACTAGCGGAGATGAGGTGTGCCAGAGCACAGGATCCCAGGAAACAGTGGTTAGGTTAACTGATCGTCTGTTAGCCCTCGATGGCATAAAAATGATGCTAAATATTCAATCAATTATTATATGATAATCAGTTATGAGAAATCATGGTTTGATCAGTATGCAGAGACCAAGTAATCATCAACAAAATTAATCGGAAAAGCACTAGCAATCATACCAAATTTTGAAAAAACACTGCAACAATAAACCTATACAGTAATAATGAAGGTCCTTTTCTTCGTTTATTCCAATTTGACAAAAAAAACAACATGGGTTAAGCTCTGATATCTACACATTAGAGGTTACATACGGCATACACAGTTATTGGCATTAAAGGACCTCAAATGCATAATTACATAAGTCTGAGCCAAACCACCTTTGTCTCGTAAAAATAAACTTTCTCACATAGTTTTTCCATTATATGATATAAATAACAAAAAAAAAAGATCCATTTATTCACCCCTTAATAGGTTTGTGAGGATCAGGGCCGTCTCTCTACAAACCATACTGATATATATGTACAAGTCAAGTGAGGTATAAATTAATCTTTAAGGGGCACACCATAGCAAACAAATTTTAATGGGGTTCTCCGTGGTCTAGTAGACGCCGCCTAAATATCACTTCTCACCACATTAAAAAAAACAATTCTAACATTAGCATGAGCCGAATATAATTAACTAAAATTAATAAATTGTGCACTCTGTTTCATTTGTATTTTTTAACCATTCTAGATATTTGTTATATAATTTCCATATCTTAGAAAACTTTTTTTATTCTCTCAGGGGCAAAGACACAATTATTAAACAAAACTTGATTTATTAAAAAAAAAATCAACAATGACAAATACCAACTTATCCAGATTTAAGATACTCATAAAACAAGAAAAATGTAAAGGTACTGGTGTAGCATACAAAATAAATGTAAAAACGTTCGGGAAATGAGCTTTAAAATGTAGAAAAGATTTGCGGCATGCACCATTATTATATATATTATATATATAGTGTCGACGACCATATGTCAGGGCTGGAAAATTCCACCCGTCTGCTCGCCATGATGAGTGAACATTTGGTCGGGAAGAATAAGATTTAAGAAACTGACCTTAATATTTCATTGATTTTGAGCATTCAATTAAAAATGTTGGAAAGAGGAAAACTAGTAGCTATTATAAGAAATTTCTAGCCATGAAATGTCTAATCAGCAAATTACTGCCAGAGCCCTAAAATATCAAAATTTGCTTAATTGGGTCTTGTCAATGCAACAGAATTTTCATTATTTACTTTATCTGAATCATTCTGTGTGTAATGATTAATGGACAAATAACATGTCACTCAGCTTTAGCTCAACATGGCCATTATTGGATGGAAACCAGGCTATTGAATTAAAATGTAATTAAAATGTAATTTGTTCACAATTTCGTGTTTCACAGATAACGGTTTAGGACCTTCGTGATTCTGTTGTAATACACCTCTGTTTATTTGCTTCTTGTCCATAGGTTTCTAGGTTGACTTGTATCATATTCATTTGACCTCATGTCTATCTATTTCAGTTCTTATTTCACTGATCATTGGTCTCTATGTAAGGCTTCTGTTTCACCAAATTTTTCTTAAACACTGAAAAAGTTTTGAAAAAGTTTTGACTGATTATTTATATGTAATAAATCATAGCCAGTATGAAAGGAACCAATCTAAAATCATGATCACCTGGATGCTTGTCATAGATTAAGTTTATGTTGTTGTTGTTGTGTGGTGTTTAGCGTTGCTTTCAACAGTTTTTCAGTCATATGGCGACGGTGTCTACTTGAGACAGTATTCTGAGCGCTGTGCAGCAGACACATAGTATGATACCCCACCCAGTCACATTATACTGACACTGGGCTGGCCAGACCTAGAACTTTCCTCTAAAGGCTGAGCTTCAAGCGAGGAAGCTTCTAGCAGGCCTTCTAAAATTTCAAAATGCAAATTGGTCCAGGTTTTTTACTACCGTAAGAATCGCACTTATTTTAAAAAAATCACTAAAATTGCCTTACATTATGCCTTTACATGTATGCATACCCACCCACCATGTCAGTTGCATCATGTATTTTCTCCGTTTATTTATTAATAAGGAACGATTTCAAGTTTATTTGTGTATTATTTATAACATACTTTACCACAATGTGTACATTTTAATGACTGACATTATGTTTCCTCGTTACTGAATAATTTTCATTATATTAAAAATGATCGATCAAACTGGAAGTGTTGCAAGTTCCGGTAGCTGGGTGAAATAATCACCGTGGAAACCAATGTAACGGTTCAACCACCAAAATAAATCATTCAGAACCTGTCCCTCATCAAAACAAAATCGGTCCGGGTTTTATCACTTTCATTAATTAATGTCATCAATTTAATAATTAATTTTTTTTTTAAAAAAAAAATGAAACAAACAAGTAACGCTGCACGTTTTATCAAATATTTTAATGACGCAATATTATTCGGTCCGACCGTCCCAGCTTTGGTTAGCGGTAAATCAAAGAAATTACGGACGCAAACACAGTCTTTTGATGAACCGACAGAACGCTATGGGTCGCTGATCACACATCGGAGGCGTGCTACATAGCGATAGACTCTTCCGATAAACTCCCCTAATACCATCAATGGTCTAGTCGAAATTGATATCATTTCGCACAGCAGGTGACAAAAGAAACGGATTATTGGGTCAAATGATATTGCCGCAAGGCGTATTTCACAAGTTAGTATGGCATGGTAAGAGCAATTTATGAGATTTTATACGACCGATAGAAAATATCTGGACCGATTTTTTATTGAACTGTGGAACTCAGAAATCGGTCCAAAAACCGAAAAACTGGCAATTTTAGAAGGCCTGGCTTCTAGTACCATTTAGTCCTTGGTATGGCCCAGTCGGGGATCGAACTCACGACCTTCCGCATGCGAGGCGGACGCACTAATCAATAGATTAAGTTTAAATATTCAAGTATATGTTGGTGTAACAGGAGTCTGACCTATAGGTATTTAAGCCTTAATTTATACATGGAATGTTCACTTGCAATATCTTGTACATGTAAATGTATTTAAGTACCATTTTATCTCACAGATAGTGCACACTCATGTATAATGTGCACTCATGTATAGAGGGCACCCATGTGTAGTGCACACTCGTGTATAATGTGCACTCATGTATAGTGGGCACCCATGTGTAGTGCACACTCATGTATAATGTGCACTCATGTATAGAGGGTACCCATGTGTAGTGCACACTCGTGTATAATGTGCACTCGTGTATAGAAGGCACCCATGTGTAGTGCACACTCGTGTATAATGCGCACTCATGTATAGAGGGCACACATGTGTAGTACACACTCATGTATAATGTGCACTCATGTTAGTTGGCACCCATGTATAGAGGGCACCCATGTGTAGTGCACACTCATATATAATGTGCACTCATGTATAGAGGGCACCCATGTGTAGTGCACACTCATGTATAATGTGCACTCATGTATAGAAGGCACCCATGTGTAGTGCACACTCCTGTATAATGCACACTCATGTAAAGAGGGCACCCATGTGTAGTGTGCACTCGTGTGTAGTGCACTCATGTATAATGTGCACTCATGTATAGAGGGCACCCATGTGTAGTGCACACTCATGTATTATGTGCACTCATGTATAGAGGGCACCCATGTGTAGTGTGCACTCGTGTAAAATGCGCACTCATGTATAGAGGGCACCCATGTGTAGCGACACTCATGTATAATGTGCACTCATGTATAGAGGGCACCCATGTGTAGTGCACACTCGTGTATAATGTGCACTCATGTATAGAGGGCACCCATGTGTAGTGTGCACTCATGTATAGAGGGCACCTATGTGTAGTGTGCACTCGTGTATAATGCGCACTCATGTATAGAGGGCACCCATGTGTAGTGCACGCTCATGTATAATGTGCACTCATGTATAGTGGGCACCCATGTGTAGTGCACGCTCATGTATAATGTGCACTCATGTATAGAAGGCACCCATGTGTAGTGCACGCTCATGTATAATGTGCACTCATGTATAGTGGGCACCCATGTGTAGTGCACGCTCATGTATAATGTGCACTCATGTATAGAGGGCACCCATGTGTAGTGCACGCTCATGTATAATGTGCACTCATGTATAGTGGGCACCCATGTGTAGTGCACGCTCATGTATAATGTGCACTCATGTATAGAAGGCACCCATGTGTAGTGCACGCTCATGTATAATGTGCACTCATGTATAGAAGGCACCCATGTGTAGTGCACGCTCATGTATAATGTGCACTCATGTATAGTGGGCACCCATGTGTAGTGCACACTCATGTATAATGTGCACTCATGTATAGTGGGCACCCATGTGTAGTGCACGCTCATGTATAATGTGCACTCATGTATAGTTGGCACCCATGTATAGAGGGCACCCATGTGTAGTGCACACTCATATATAATGTGCACTCATGTATAGAGGGCACCCATGTGTAGTGCACGCTCATGTATAATGTGCACTCATGTATAGTGGGCACCCATGTGTAGTGCACACTTGTGTATAATGCACACTCATGTATAGAGGGCACCCATGTGTAGTGCACGCTCATGTATAGAGGGCACCTATGTGTAGTGCACAATCATGTATAATGCACACTCATGTATAGTGGGCACCCATGTGTAGTGTGCACTCATGTTTTAAGATCTTAATCTCGGAAAAAAAAAACACTACAAAATCTCTTGTATCTGTTCAAAAAAGAGAGAAATCTTATGCACATGTGAATAAGTGCATCCCTTCTCCAAGATCTTAAAATTTGGAAAATGTATGTCTCATAAAATTATATGATTAAAAACGGTAATGACATATTGTGTACATGACATTGTTTATCACTAACAGGGCTGTGTTCATGAGCTGAACAAATGTCATGCCCCTTGTTTGATGTGAAATTGATTTCGTGACAAGATTTCCCCCCTGGCATTGGCTACAACAAATTCCTATTTGCATATCATTTACTGAGGCTGATGCATTGATACACTAACTCAGTTTTTACCATATTTGCATAAGTTGATTCCCTGCGAGTTGTGAAGTGGATAGGAGGAAAGTGCTTCTTGTATGCATGGTTTCTCATTTTCGTTAAAATGTTGTTTTGAAACAATAAGTTTTAAATAAATAAGTGGGACCTCTTTAGCCAAGTGGTCTTAGGTGCCGTCTCAAGCTCACTTACCTCTCATCGCTAAGGTCATAGGTTTAAGTCCAGCTTGTTGCAAAAACTTTATGTGTGAATGTTTGCCTGTTACTTGTGGAGGGATGATAGTTTTACGCAGATTCATTCCGAGGTCTTCCTCCAACATTAAAACTAGATATGCCATATATAGCCTCAAAGGTGTTGAAAATGGCGTTTTTAAGCCCTCCCCCCCAAAAAAAAAATAATGTAGTAGTTGTAGCCACCAGGAATAGAGCCACTTATGCATGCTGGTGGTTATGAGTCCAATTCCCAGTTGGGTTATACAAAAAATATGTTTTGATATATTTTGCGTCAATTGTGGAAGTTCTTGCAACAAAATAGTAGAACCAATACTAAGCCTACTAAATGATAGCCATGGCGGAGAACCAACCCCCCCCTCCCCCTCCCCCACACACAAACCCAATTGTTTACTATTATTAATTATAACATTAGCACAGCCAAATAATGTGACACCATCACAAATAATGGCAAGAATTGTTCCAGTGGCAGAGCAGCGAACCCATGGCCAGAGCGGTTGTGTGTTCAGTCCTTCCCCAAATCTGTGCATGGTGTCTTTGATCAAGACACTGTCTGCACATTTACTTAAGTACTGGTTTTACCAAGGAAGACTTTGAGCGTGATTTGTCTAGTTATAAGAACTTGTTTCTCAATCAATGAAAAAGCAATGCCTGTGCCAAAAACTTTGCAGGACTATATTCTTTTGAATTAGAGGCTTTCCAAAAATTACATTATTACAACATTTTGATATCGGAAACAGTTATATAACAAGCTCATATCTTACTATAACTATTACTTTGTGAATGCTACTTAACACATGCCTTAAAATTACCACGCCTATATCGTCGATATATTTTTATCTTGGCATAAAACTGCACATTTTTGTCAAACATCATATATTATGGATATTCTGTTTAATAACTTGACTGTAATTTGTCTCTGTCGTTTTAAATTCTTTAATGTTGTTGACCAAATACTAATTTAAAATTGAGTCCCGCAATAAAGTCACTTCTTGGTCAGTTTTGGGTTAAAAGATCAAACAAAATGGTTAACGCCGACCTGCGTATTAATGACTTCCTCATTTATGAATAAATAAGATAAACTATAAGGATGGAATCAACCATAATATCTTCAAATGGGACCTTCCTATTTGCGATTCAATAAACTCCATAATTTACTGAACAGAAAGTTATAAGTGATGCAGTTTTGCCGTGGTCCATGCAGTAGCTGCATTGTTCAGTACTGGTTTTATTAAACTGTCATTGTTTCTTTGCCTTTTACCTGTTAAGCAATCAAACTGAAAGTACTCACTAATGGCTTGTTGTTTAAGTTAACATACATGTAGCTATGAAAATCAGAAATGCATTATACAAATTCGTCAAAGTTTCTGTTCTTAACATGTGGCCTATGTTTTTTTCACTCCTGGAACAAAATGGCCTATAAACATTTTAGTAGTTAGGCCATTTGTCTTGAAAAAAGGAGCTTCAATCTGAATCCCTATGCATCTTTAACTATCACACAGTGAATTCAGGGAGACAAGTTTAATAACTCTGCTTTAAAATTAAGCCAAAATTGTGTCCCTTTGATGTTTAGAAAAATTTGATTATAGATTAGTTTTTTGACAAACCAGTTTTATGACTGCTCTCTCAGTAATTGAGAGAAACTTTCATTTGTATTCATTGCCATTCATTGCACCCAAGTAGACAAACGGGACAACTATTTACTAGAAGTTTTAGGAGAAATTATGGCGCTCTTAAATTCATGCTTAGAAAATTTGTTTTAACTACCTTCGGTGGCCCTCTGTAAATTTGTGTTTTTTTGGTGCCAGTCCATATTCATCATGGCCTCCATGGTTATTTATATCTTCTGATCGACTGAAATTTCAAAAATATTCTTGGAGAAAACATATTACAAGTAAACCAGAATTGGCAGGAACGTTGCCGAGATGGTTCTTACAGATCTTGTGTTTTTCATTCCACTCGGATGATTTCTTCGTTGAGTTTGCAGATGCTACTTCTGATTTTGACAGTTATATTTGAATACAAATAAGCATAGCATAAAATTTGGCATTTTGTAATATAAAACCATAGTGCTTCAACAACAGTGTATTATATTCTCTGTAAAGCTGAAGGAGTAAATACTCTCTTGTGGACTTCTTTGAGGTTAATGGTAAAAGTAATCTTTTACTTGTCTTTCATATAAATACATGATTTGAAAAGTGTTTAAACAAGTCTAAACTGAGCATCATTGGCCTTTATCACTCATGATTGATCATTGTCATTCATTGATAGCCTTTATTACTCATCACCCATTATCACTCATCATCACTCACTGTCAATCATTATCACTCATTAACAGCTATTGTCACTCGTCATTTGCCATTTTCACTCATTGATAGCCTTTATTACTCATCATCAGCCTTTATCACTCGTTTATCACTCATCAGCTTATATCACTCATTTATTACTGATTGTCGGCAATTATCACTCATCAACAGCTTTTATCACTGATTGTCAGCCAACTGATTGTCAGCCATTATCACTCATTGTCCCCCTTTATCACTCATCAGCAGCTATTAGCACTCATTTATCATTCATTGTCAGCCAACTCATTATCCCCCTTTATAACTCATCAGCAGCTATTATCACTCATTTATCACTCATTGTCCCCCTTTATCACTCATCAGCAGCTATTATCACTCAATTATCATTCATTGTCCCCCTTTATCACTCATCAGCAGCTATTATCACTCATTTATCACTCATTGTCCCCCTTTATCACTCATCAGCAGCTATTATCACTCATTTATCACTCATTGTCAGCCAACTCATCGTCACCCTTTATAACCCATCAGCAGCTATTATCACTCATTTATCACTCATTGTCCCCCTTTATCACTCAGCAGCTATCATCACTCATTTATCACTCATTGTCCCCTTTTATCACTCATCAACAGCTATTATCACTCATTTATCACTCATTGTCAGCCAACTCATCGTCACCCTTTATCACTCATCAGCAGTTATCATCGACCATTACAATTTGTCTTCCCTTTCCACTTGTCCCAACCCTCATCAGATCTTATTTTTTAAGATCCCATATATTTATCCCTAATTGAAGAATGTATGAAACTATTTATCAAGAGTTACCAGTAGGGCATTTGTAAGAATGATGTTGTACTGTGTTACAGTTCTGGACAAAACAATCTTTTTCAACATGTGGTCTCTCTGTTTTTTTGAAGTTTTATCTAGATAATTGAGTCTAAATCAATACCTCTAAGTGGATCATGCCTGCAACCACAGAGATCTCTGTCAATAATGGATATCGTTTTTTTCTGTTGATGTAAAACATTCACTCAATTAATGCACAGAAACAGAGCAACATAATTTGCCTCTCAATTAAGTGATGCTGATCATGACTATTCCGAAAATGGTTTCTTCATGTTCTGCATTGTAGCAGAGTGTCATATTTTATAATCAAACTTTCACAGATTTATATGTGGCATGTTTGACTGACTTTAAGGAAATAAAGGAAAACATTGATTAAAATTTTTTCACCCTCCTGAATTCATGAAATGTGATCATGCATTCATACAAATGCCAATTATTCAATACTTTAATGTCCTGTTCCTATTAAGCCTTATGTGTTTTTGTTGATTTTCACGCATAATTCACTTGCAAGTTTACGGGTATTGTAAATGATTAGAGTTTATTTGTGGAGAACAATCTGTTGTGTAGCGGCTGAGTATCGGGTCCTAAATTGGACAATAGTTGGTTTGATCCAGTATTCACAAGCGCTGCAGCCTGATCTGGTGGTAGAGCATCCACCGCACATGCAGTCTTGGGTTTGATCCCCGGCCAGGTCATACCAAATATTTGAAAAAATGGTACTAGAACCTTCCTCGCTTGGCGCTCAGCATTTAGAGGATAGTTGTAGGTCTAGTCGGCCAGGTGTCAGGATAATGTTACTATGTGGGGGTGTTATACTATGTGTCTACGGCATGATACTCCAGGATACTGTTTCATGTAGACACTGTTGCAATATAATTGATAAATTGATAAAAGTGACGTTAAACACCATACAACAACCACAACTTTATTCGCAAAAGCTTAGAAATAGAACTACCAAGGAAGGCTTAGAGCTAGGTTATTTGTCTTAGTTGTAAGAATTTGTTTCACAATCAATAGAATGGTTACGAATAGAGCTGTCATGTTTACATGTGTAAACGGGTCCGTGTCATTTTAAAGCAATAAATGTTTACTAATGTCATATCGTTTAAACTACCTTGACTCTAAACCCCTGCTACGTTAAATTTGGTAAATTAATATATAGATCGTTATTGAATATTTTCCAACCATCCTTGTGTGTTTCACAGCATCATTAATCATTATGACTGACGAGTTAAGAATCACGGAGCCAGAGTTATTTCAAAAGTGCAATGTCATGAGCGATATGTCAGCCATTTGTTTGGTGAGTTATTTAATTTGCTGGAAATACAACTTCGATAATGCACATACAAAACACCCAGGTTTTAACATGTAAACGGAGGCGTGACGATTATTAGCGTTCGTGTACACGTTTACAGATTTCTGTAAACGTGACAGCCCTAGTTACGATACAGTGAGCCAAATATTTGTATTATTTATTGTTGCGATTCCTGATCTGCATAAGATTCTAATTTCCTATTCCTGTTCCATTAGCCTATAGCAAGATGATGATGTCTTTATTATGTAGACTTCAAGTTTGTGGTGTTGTTTTTCATTTCATGAATTATTATACAATGTGAATTACTGTTCAGGGTTTCAGCAGTGAAATGACCTGATAGTACACCCATGCACTGACTTGTTTAAAGGGCTTTTTTCCTAACTTGGGCTAAGTACCTAGGTTGATGCTAAGGTCGTCAAACAGTATTTAAGTGGTGTCTGTTTTTAGAATGGGGATTTCATTTCAAGTTTACCACTCCAATTTATATTTCGAATTTTGTCATGTATTGTAGGATTTGACATACCAAACTATTTGGTTTATATTTATTAATGATTATGAGATGTTTTTTTTATCCATTTTGATAATTATTTTATTTTTAAGACATAGAATTTTACCATGATACATTCTCTTTTAAATTTAAAAGAAAAGGAATACCGACATCTTAATTAAATTGAACATAAACAAGGTACCAGTGGAATTATAAACATCAAATTTATATAATTGAATATCTACATGGAAATATACTGGTATATTAGATATAAACAATGGAATATAAACTTCTAAAGATAATTGAATATATATACAAGGAAATATACTGGTATATTAGATTTAAACAGTGGAATATAAACTGCTTAATAAAACTGAACATATATACAAGGAAATATACTGGTATATTAGATATAAACAATGGAACATAAACTTCTAAAGATAATTGAATATATATACAAGGAAATATACTAGTGTATTGGATATAAACAATTGGAATATAAACTTTTTAATATAATGGAATATAAACAAGGAAATATGAACTTCTGAATTATATATGTATATCCTTGGATATAAACAATGGAATATAAACTTCTTAATATAATGGAATATAAACAAGGAAATATAAACTTCTAAATTATATATATATATCCTTGGATATAAACAATAGCATATAAACTTTTGAATTTAATTGAATATAAGCAAAGACATATGTATTCAATATAAACAATGGAATGTAATTATCTTATTAAAATGGAATATAAAGAAGGAAATATACTAAATATAAGCAATTAAATATAAACTTCTGAATATAATTAAATATAAGCAAGGAAATTTACTTGTTTATTGAATATAAGCAATGGAATATAAACTTCTAAATATAATTTAATATAAACAAGGAAATTTACTAGTTTATTGAATATAAGCAATGAAATATAAACTTCTAAATATAATTTAATATAAACAAGGAAGTTTACTAGTTTATTGAATATATGCAATGGAATATGAACTTCTAAATATAATTTAATATAAACAAGGAAGTTTACTAGTTTATTGAATTGAATATAAGCAACGAAATATAAACTTTTAATATAAACAAGAAAATTTACTAGTTTATTGAATATATGCAATGGAATATAAACTTCTAAATATAATTTAATATAAACAAGGATATTAGTTTATTGAATATAAGCAAGGGAATATTTATAAATATTGAATATGAAGGAGAAATATTGTAGCAGAATTTTGATTTTCTCCGCCATTCTTCATCATGTTTTGGAACATGTGTAGGGCAGATCCCTCCACAGGCGGCACTCGGTTCCTGCACTACAGACCGAGATGGCTATAAATTCTGCAATAAATATTTGTGAGTTATAGTTTGATGCTAATACTGGTGTATATACTCCATCACTGAGCTGTGTTCAGCTGAATTAACCAGCATAGACAGACAATTTTGTAAGAAAAAAAGGGTCCTATGAGGCTGAGTTGTCTAAGGTCCTTCCTGTCTCAAGACCACTTACCTCTCACTGCTATGTCATAGGTTCAAGTCCCGCTCGCTCCAAAAACTTAATGTAAGAAAGTTTGCCAATTAGGTGTAGAAGGATGGTGGTTCTACTCAGATTCATTCTGAGGTCTTCCTCCACCAATAAAACTGGATATACAACATATAAACTGAAATTTGGCAGCCCTGAATATTACAATACTTGGATTAGGCCAATATCAAATCAAACATTTTTTATATAATGAATTAACATATATTTCCCATCATCATTTGATAATCATCATGTTCTTCATGCATTATTCATTAATTCATTAAGTTTTATAACCATTCATTCATTCATGTAATGATATTTGCTCTCCAGCTTTGGTCATTATGATCCAGTTTTCACCAAACTTGTTCACAGTGTTTGTTGGCCAAATACCGAAGCCAGTTTATATAACCAGTTTGGATGCCTTATTGTTACTATGGACCTGTGGATTGTTCTAAACTTGCAATTTCTTTTCCCCTACTATCCAATCTTTACCAAACTTGGTCACAGTATGTTTTTTTTTTTAAAAAAAGTCTTTGCAAAGTATGATTAGTAAGCCAGTCTGTTTGTCCAAATTTGCAAACTTTGCTTTAATATATTTAAAACAGATATTGCCAATATGTACAACGATGTTGACATTTTCTTGTTTCCATCAGCAGGCAATGTGTTTTGACCTTTATATACATTGCAGATTTTTTGTAATTTCCCATAAGTGCCATGTGCTGCATTATTATTGAATTAAATACAGAAATATTTAACTGTACATGTATACAGGCCTTTTCTTTGTGATTGGTGTTTGGTGACACAGAAAGCAGTATGATTTTAAGTTGTTGTAAGTCAAAGTTCATTTAAATGTTTCGAGGGCCATCAGCGCCTAAATCTCAAAATTTGCTTCTTATTTCCAAAAATAAAAGCAAAAGTCCAACAGACTGAAAATGGTTGTTTAATGAGAGTATCTGTAAGCAATGCTAGGCCCGGTTAGCTCAGTTGGTAGCACATTTGACTATCGATCTGGTGGTCATGAGTTCAGATCCCTGCATGGTCACATCTCTGTGAGGATTGATATATATACTAGTGGAAAAAAGAAACTGCATGTGTAAAATGTTCATGTATCGCTCAATTTTATAAATTAAAGTTTGAAACTTTACACTGGTAAGTTGTGTATCCCTCTCGGTCATTTACACTGGTCAGTGCATGAGTTGCATGGGTAGTTTGTCTGTCTGGCCAACATCTTTGTTTTCACGTTTTTTTCGGCCAGCAGTCAATCGCAAACATGTTTGTTGCCTAAACCTGTGTAAAAGCAGTGTTGATACCTGTAAGACACAAAACCAGCATAATTTTGAAAAACATCTTTGATACGCCATGCCAAGGTTGAATGAAACTGACAGTTGACGTCCATTCGGCAGTGATAGTGTCATGGTGTGGGGTGGCATCTCATCCCAACAGCTCTTGTGGTTGTGGACGGCACACTTACAGGCATCAGATACCGTGACGAAATCATACGGCCTCACGTCCTTCCATTTATGCAGCAACGTAACGTTAGCTGCAACAGGAAAACGCTCGCACAAACAACGCGCGGGTCGTCACCGACTTCTTGATCCAGAACAATGTGAATGTGCTGCCCTGGCCTGCAATGTCACCGGATATGTCACCTATAGAACACGTGTGGGATGAGATGCAGCGTCGCTTACGTCGCCTCTATAAATCAGCTGTTGACGTTACCTGACCTGTAAAGTGCGCTTGTCAGAATCTGGAATGGTATTCCCCAGGCATTTTTCAGCACACTTGTCGCATCAATGAGGCATCTTTGCCAAGCAGGCATCGATTCCAATGGTTGACATACACGGTATTGATGAGATGAACTTTGTTTAGAGAACGTCTCTGAAAACTGATCTCTATCCAAGACGCTGCTGATGCAATAACCATATCAATTGAGCTGGTGTTAAATAAAGGTCAGATAAAACCCTGTTGAAATTTTTTTTGCGATTTCTTATATATCTCCGAAGTTATAGCATATTATACCCATGCACAGTTTCTTTTTTCTGCTAGTATATTTATACACACAATATTGTGCCTCATTGCCAATCATCTCTCATCGCAGATTCAAGTGGAAAATTGTCAGTTCGGCCATAATAAATTAATTGCTAGATTATGATTTCAGCTTGCCCACTTATTTTCATGCTGCCCTGACCCTTTTTATTTATTTAATTTTTTAAAAATTCCAGAAAAAAAAAATATTACAAAAACATAAAAAAATTTTAGAAGTAGAAATAATCCCACTCTCCCCGTTTTTAAGAAAAATTTGGATGATAATCTAGCAATTAATTTATAATGACCTTAATTGTGAAGAAAGGTGTGCTCAAGTTACAGTTGTCCTTTGTGCACCAGGAAAGGGTGGTTAGTGTCACTGATAGTCTGTTAGGCCAGCAGATGACATAAAATATGCTAAATATTTAAAGTTAAATCTGCTAGTAAACTATCTCCCAAGTTCTGTGCCACTGTTTCTTATACAGTGTAAGACTCACAGTCTGGTAACTATGGTAATAGGAGGCTTCTCTATTTTTTATGCTATGAAATATCGGAAGACTTCATTCCTGGTGTTGGGGAACCATCCCATTCAGACACCAGTTGATTTGGTGGTATTTGACAACGGTTATGGATTATCTTTTAAAATATGATGTATATATCTATGATACAGCAATGTGTTAAACAGTGAGAAGTATGTGATGTATATATCTATTATATAGTAATGTGTTAAACAGTGTGAAATATGTGATGTATGTATCTATTATATAGCAATGTGTTAAACAGTGTGAAATATGTGATGTATGTATCTATTATATAGCAATGTGTTAAACAGTGAGAAATATGTGTGAAATATATGTGATGTATATATTATACAGCAATGTGTTAAACTGTGAGAAATATGTGATGTATATATTATACAGCAATGTGTTAAAACAGTGAGAAATATGTGATGTATATATCTATTATATAGCAATGTGTTAAACAGTGAGAAATATGTGATGTATATATCTATTATATAGTAATGTGTTAAACAGTGTGAAATATGTGATGTATATATCTATTATATAGTAATGTGTTAAACAGTGTGAAATATGTGATGTATGTATCTATTATATAGCAATGTGTTAAACAGTGAGAAATATGTGTGAAATATATGTGATGTATATATTATACAGCAATGTGTTAAACTGTGAGAAATATGTGATGTATATATTATACAGCAATGTGTTAAAACAGTGAGAAATATGTGATGTATATATCTATTATATAGCAATGTGTTAAACAGTGAGAAGTATGTGATGTATATATCTATTATATAGTAATGTGTTAAACAGTGAGAAATATGTGATGTATGTCTCTTTTATATAGCAATGTGTTAAACAGTGTGAAATATATGATGTATATATCTATTATATAGCAATGTGTTAAACAGTGAGAAATATGTGTGAAATATATGTGATGTATATTTTATACAGCAATGTGTTAAACTGTGAGAAATATGTGATGTATATATTATACAGCAATGTGTTAAAACAGTGAGAAATATGTGATGTATATATATCTATTATAGCAATGTGTTAAACAGTGAGAAATATGTGTGAAATATATGTGATGTATATATTATACAGCAATGTGTTAAACTGTGAGAAATATGTGATGTTTATATTATACAGCAATGTGTTAAAACAGTGAGAAATATGTGATGTATATATCTATTTTATAGCAATGTGTTAAACAGTGAGAAATATGTGATGTATATATCTATTATATAGCAATGTGTTAGACTGTGAGAAGTATGTGATGTATATAGTATACAGCAACGTGTTAAACAGTGAGAAATATGTGATGTATATATTATATAGCAATGTGTTAAACTATGAGAAATATGTGATGTATATATTATATAGCAATGTGTAAAACTATGAGAAATATGTGATGTTTATATTATATAGTAATGTGTTAAACTATGAGAAATACATGATGTTTATATTATATAGCAATGTATTGAACTGTGAGAAAAAAGTGACGTATACATTGTACAGCAATGTGGTAAACTGTGAGAAATGTAATGTGTTTATTCAGTGAGATATAATTTTCTGTTTTAATCAATGAGAAATGTGATATATTTATACAGTGATACGGTGTGATAACCGCTACAACTACATGCATATAGTTTAGATATTTCAAGTTTTATAATGGTGTACAAGACAGAGAAATTGAATATGTTTTACAGTAAGAAATTTAAAGCTTTCGTAAAGTGGTGATGATATGCTGTAAAAAATTTAGTATTTTATTATGTTTGAATAGTGAATATTATTTTAGAAAGTGATTCAATGTAAAATAACAAAAAAGAAATTTTGTAGTTATTTAATTGTTTTATAAAAATTTGAAAGCCCTGTAAACTCAAAAGCTCCGGTTAAGTATTCAGACAAAACAACATAATTGTCGGTTTTTTTTTAATATCCATGCAATTTCTGAGTACATTTGAATAAGAGAGGTTACTTTTCTCTCTATCGAAATATTTGATTATTTATTATTAAGAGCAAGTGCTGTTGTAATTAAAGCAATAAACACATGAAATTTATATCGAACTTGGATATTTTCCACCATAACTGTACATGTTCATCTGTGGTTAATGGGATATTTTGAAAATTTACATGTAAAACTGCGATCAATGGGAAAATTGAAAAATCACATGTTAAACTCTGGTTAATGGGAAAAATTGAAAAATCACATGTTCAACTCTGGTTTATGGGAAAAATCGAAAAAAGACATGTTCAACCCTGGTAAATGGGAAAATTGAAAAATCACATGTTAAACTCTGGTTAATGGGAAAAAATGGAAAAATCACATGTTCAACTCTGGTTAATGGGGAAAATTGAAAAATCACATGTTAAACCCTGGTTAATGGGAAAATTGAAAAATCACATGTTAAACTCTGGTTAATGGGAAAAATTGAAAAATCACATGTTCAACTCTGGTTTATGGGAAAAATCGAAAAAAGACATGTTCAGCCCTGGTAAATGGGAAAATTGAAAAATCACATGTTAAACTCTGGTTAATGGGAAAAAATGGAAAAATTACATGTTCAACTCTGGTTAATGGGGAAAATTGAAAAATCACATGTTAAACCCTGGTTAATGGGAAAATTGAAAAATCACATGTTAAACTCTGGTTAATGGGAAAAATTGAAAAATCACATGTTCAACTCTGGTTTATGGGAAAAATCGAAAAAAGACATGTTCAGCCCTGGTAAATGGGAAAATTGAAAAATCACATGTTAAACTCTGGTTAATGGGAAAAAATGGAAAAATTACATGTTCAACTCTGGTTAATGGGGAAAATTGAAAAATCACATGTTAAACCCTGGTAAATGGGAAAATTGAAAAATCACATGTTAAACTCTGGTTAATGGGAAAATTGAAAAATCACATGTTAAACCCTATTTAATGGGAAAATTGAAAAATCACATGTTAAACCCTGGCTAATGTTGAAAATTAAAAAATCACATGTTTAACTTCGGTTAATGGGGAAAATGAAAAATCACATGTTCAACCCTGTTAATGGGAAAATTGAAAAATCATTTGTTCAACCCCGGTCAATTCAATCTGGATGTTGAACATCCATGTTCTATCGTGGTTAATGGGACAACCACATGTTGAATGATACTCAAACACATTTTTTCAGTCATGATTAATTTTTCTGATGAAAAATAAAATATTTGTTTAATTAATCATGACAACTGCTTCACTACTTAATTTGCCATTTTGAAGTCTGAGAGGGACAAAAGCTGGTTGTACAGCTCTAGATCTGTGAAATTACTTAACCTAAACCATGCAGGATCTCCATCAATTCCATTCTATATATTCACTGCAGTAATTGATAAGTGACTCACAGAAATTCATAGATCAAACCAAAAATCAAACACAAGAGAGAAAAGAGCAGTCCAAATCCACATGTCAATTATTATCGTTCCTAGCTTGAACATTGAGAAATGGTTCCAGTAAATTTGTTCCCCATTTCCAAGATGGCTGGTAATAATTCCACATTCTATGTGTTAATTACTGCAGGCTGGTGTCTGTAATATCAGACGCATGTAATAATTTTGGTCTAAAACTCTCGTAAATATTTCCACAAATATGTTGCTGTGTAGTGTTTATAGTGCAAAACTATGGAATCATAACTTCAGTTAAAATGATGAAATAGTTAATTTAGCTGATTTGAAAATTGCAAACTATGGAATCATAACTTTCGTTAAAATGATGAAATAGTTAATTAAGCTAATTTGAAAATTGCAAACTATGCAATATATTAGTTGACAAGAATTGCTTACGTGTAATTTATACATCAGTAAGGTGATTGGTTAATATCAGATACGATATTAACAAATTATTAATATACTGGAGAAAAATTTATTAGACAGTTGGGGGAGTAGCTTGCTCAACATAAAAGTGCAGGCCTAGAAAATTATCTGGGGATTCTTAGGGCCCTTCACTAACTTTTTTGAAATGTAAATGGTCAATGGTGCAATCTCAGGGTTTTGTGTGTATTTTTTATGCCCCCCCCCCACCCAAAAAATTTTTGGGGTGGCATATTATAGTAATCGCAGCGTCCGTCCTTCTGTCATCCGTCCTTCCGTCCGGTATTTTGTTTCCGGCCTGTAACTTTGTCATGCATAGATGGATTTTGCTGATACTTGCTGTAAATGATCAACATAACATGACGACATGTCGCTAGTAAGACCCACACCAGTACCTCGAAGGTCAAGGTCACAATTCGAGTTTGTTTGACAACACTTTGAGTTTGTGTGAGATTTCGTTTCCGGCCTGTAACTTTGTCATGCATAGATGGATTTGTTGATACTTGCTACAAATGATCAACATAACATGACGACGTGTTGCAAGTAAGATCCCCACACCCGTACCTCGAAGGTCAAGGTGACACTATGAGTTTGTTTGACACACTTTCAATCTGCTTGAGATTTCGTGTCTGGCCTGTAACTTTGTCACGCATAGATGGATTTTGTTAATACTAGCTACAAATGACCAACATAACATGACTGTGTCGCGCATTTCACCCAGAATCCCACTTCAAAGGTCAAGGTCACAGTTTAACTTTGGTTGATGACACTTTCAGTCTGATTGAGATTTCGTGTCTGGTCTGAAACTTTCTCACCTATGGATAAATTTCAAAAACACCTGGCTCAATTCATCAGCATGACGTTACAATGTGTCACGTGTAAGACCCACATGCATACCTCAAAGGTCAAGGTCACACTAAAAGTTTGTTTGACAACACTTCCAGTCTGTGTGAGATTTTTTGACCGATCTATAACTTTGTCATCTATGGATATATTTTAAAAACACTTGGCTCAGTTGATAAACATGACATAATTAAGTGTCGCATGTAAGACCCAGAACCTTTCCTCAGAGGTCAAGGTCACACTTTCAATTTGTTTGATATTGCATGTCTGGTCTGTGACTTTGTCTTTAATTTGGCTCAATTTATCAAGATGACATGACGACGTGTCATAAGTAAAACCTAGGCACGGTCACACTTTGTATGTATGACAACACTTTGAATCTGTTTGAGGTTTCAATTCTGTCCTTTAACTTTATCATACATGGAAGGATTTCAAAAACACTTGGTTCAATTTATCAATTGATCAACAATTGATCTGTAACTTACATTTAGGGATTTTAAAATAGCTTGACACAAGTGATCAGCATGTCTTGATAATGTTTCACCTGCATTTAACTGTTGAAATACCCAGACCATTACATCAGATGTCAAGGTCAAGGTTACACAAAGGTCAAGGTCATGCTTTAATGTAAAAATAACATGAAATTGCATGTCTAGTCTCAAACCTTAGTCCATAACTCTTGATATTCATGGATACATCGCTACCTATTATATCATATATTGTTATTTTTCACAGACCATTTGGGGGGGGGGGGGGGGGGGGGGTGACACTTAACAGTGACATTTCTTGTTATCTATGTAAAACATACTAACTTTCAATTAACATGCAATAACTGATATACCAATACTTATCAATGCAATAACTGATCAGTCAACGAATAACTGGACAATAACTGATAGGTCAACAATTAATTGAAATATAACTGACAAGTCACTGGGCAATAACAGCAAACTGGGCAATAGCTGATAGTTCAACCAATAAATGGGCAAAAAATGATAGACCAACAGTTGCTTCGGAAATAACAGATTGGGCAAAAGTAGCTAAGTGGGCGATAACTGACAGGCCAATATCTGTTGATCAGGGAATGACCAATAATAGCTTAATTGGCATTATCTGATAGGTCAACATTTAAATGGGCACTAACTGATAGGTTAACAGTTAAATGGGTATTAAGTGATGGGCCAACAGTTAAATGGGCAATAACTGATAGGTCAACAGTTAAATGGGCAAAAACTGATAGGTCAACAGTTAAATGGGCAATAACTGATAGGCCAACAGTTAAATGGGCAAAAACTGATAGGTCAACAGTTAAATGGGCAATCACTGATAGATCAGCAGTTAAATGGACAATAACTGATGTCAGCATTTAAATGGGTATTAACTGATTGAACAGTTAAATGGGGTCAGTAGCATACAAACCGATCAGTCACTATCTTACTTGGCAACAGTTGGTAGGTCACTGTAATCTCTCTGGGTGATAACTGATAGGTCAGTAATCATTGTATGCCAGTGGGATAAAAAAATGATAATATCCTACAGGCTGACATAAACAAGCTTGTGCTCGCAATGTGACGTTGCTGTCAAGCAGTCATCATCGCACGAGGCGGCCACACGCGCTCAGAGATGCCAACTCCTCCGATTTTGGCGGAGTGAATCCGATTTTTGTACGAAAAATCCGCTCTCCGATTTTCCATGAATTGCCTCCGATTTTTTAAAAAAAATGGTCCGGGATAAATTTCACGGGTAAAACAAATAATCAGCACCGTTTACACTGACACCGGTTTTGATGTTCGGACATTTCCGTACGCGCTACGTCACTTCTAGAAGCGCTATTAATTAGGTTATCCGGAAAATACCCGAGTATTTACGAAAACAATATCGGATGATCCGGAAAGGCCGATCAACAACCTGCAAAATCCAATATGGCGGATGCAACACCACCAAAGAAAAAAAAGTACGAACATAAACAAACATTTATTAAAAGTTACACCGATGCATATCCTTGCTTTTCGACATCGAAGATAGGGGTGCATTATTGCATTCTGCAAGGTCTGCAATGCAGAAATTATGTTATCTCACGGTGGGATGGGTGATTTGAAAAAAACATTGCTACAAAACAGCACATCACCAGCTCAACTTGTCAGTCGTCGTCAAGGAAAATATCGACAATGGTTGCGACAACTCAACCAATGGATGAGTCGGTAATTAAATCCCAATAAAGCTTAATTTGAATGTTCAATAAAGTCTCGCTTTTCATCAGTTTGTCAGCTTTTTTAATTTATTCTATAAAACTCGATCACTCAATTCTCTTTTTCATCAGGTATTATGAAATATTTCTTAATAAATACATGACTTTTTATCACTGAAAAGTGCTGAAATGCCATCTCCGAGCATCTACAACTTTAAAAAAAATCCCCCACAACAACATCGCTTTCGACTACACTCCTATTTTCAGTAATTAAGGGTTGGCATCTCTGCGCGCTACTGATATCCCGATTTTAAAATCTGTCCCTTCCTGTTTTAATTTCAAATCAAACAATAAAATTTATAATTTCTGTCCAATTCAGTTATTTCAGTAGATTGATAAGACATAATTATACAACAAACAGAAGATTTCAGCCAAATTTAGTTAAATGTTAACAAAATATTCACATTCAAACTTGGCGAAAGTTTATTTTTTGGTTCAGTATACAATGTAGATTTATAAAACACTGAGCAATAATTCATAGTCTATAGTTTACTGGGTAAAAACTGATAGGTCAAAAGTTTATAACTAATTGTAAATATATTAATATCTCACACAGGTCAGTAGCTTACTGCGAAATAATTGATGGGTTGATAGCCAGCTACTAATACATCAATATCTCACTGTAACTTACAACTGATAGATCAATAGATAAATGAATGAATGATATGACCAAATGAATGATATAGTACATACCGTAATCCATTCAAGTACACCAAAAATGCATTTCAAATGCGTTGGTTTTGCATGTCTAACGCATTTGTTTTGCATTTTAAATGCATTTTAGTTTCATTGATGGTTTACATTTTTTTATGATAAACGTTTGCGTTTGTGTTCGAATCGTTTACTGTGTTTTGTTTACCATTTATTGTTTACACGGCGTGTTCACCAGTCGCATCATCTCTGGTTGTCCAATTGTAATACCGTAGTTAGATAAATAGTAAGAACTATATATTTAATGAAATTGCCAGGTTTTATATGATAGTATATTAATTAAATAAATTAAAATAATATTGATTAATATCTTTCTGAAATATTGCTAACTTCACTACTCTATTTTATATATGGTGTACCATATAGGTGATGATTTGTAATTTGACAGCAGATTAATATATTACATAAAACTCAATCATTGAAATTTAGTACACACGGTAAGCGCGTCATGTCAATTTCATCAGATAAACCCGTTACGGTCACGTAATCATAAGATGGCCAGACAATGCCAGACTGGTTTACACTCAGGTTAACAGTACGGTATCAAAAAAGAATATAGCAAATAAATGTGAACCAGTCTGTGTTTTTATATCTGGAGTGGTGTAGTCTTTGCTATTATGCAAGAAACAGAGTATATATAGATGCCTCAGCAAGTATTTATCTTATATACAGGTATTTTTCCAATTATAATTCCAGTTATGAATTTTGATAGATTGTCATGTAAAACAATTATAACAATTCATTAAACAAAAGAATTTATATAATCCGCAAAGATAAATATATTTACAGATACACTTGCCTTAACTGATGAAGTGAATGCACACACTTTATGTCTATAACTTTGACACAATTTATCTTTGACCTTGTGCCAATGTGCAATGTTGTCACTCTGACAGTTTCTTGCGTCATTTTACGTCGCGTTCTATTCCACTAAGGTAAATGCATGGATGAGGCAGGGGGTGTTTTCATTAAAAAATGCCTTTAAGAGTAAAGTTTTATGTCTTGTGGCAGGGCTTCTTAAATCGCTGGTACTTCCATCTTTAGACCTTTTTTTTTCTTGAATTTTATTAATTGTCTGTTCAGATATTTCCTACAAATCGTATAAAAAACATAAAATAACATTTGATCCATAACCCAATTGTTTGTCATTAGGTGTGCATTAGGCTAAACCATTACAGATAGTAGGGAAGCTATGGGAAGAGTCAATAGTATTATTAATAGCATACTTCTTGTATGTGATCAGAGCCATATTGGACCGAAATGTGTTTGATCAGTAATTTTTTTTATCCACAAGCTGTGTTACGGGAAATACACCCCTCCCCCACCACAAAAGTCATTGATGCATACTCACCATAAACAAAATATATAAAGCATTTGAAATTAAAATGAAATTTACATACTGGTTTATCATCGCTGACTTAACTTTAATTAATTATTTTTATATATTTCCTACGAAATCTGACAAGTGTTTAAATTTTTTAAAATAAATGACTTAAACATGTCTGACACTTTCAAGGACTTTTATGTACATTATACACTGATAGAATTCCCTTGATATCCTTCCATCAACAATTTCCAAGATACCCACTTAGTGAATAAAATGTTTGTTTCACTGATGATGTCATCCAACATTGGCACAAGGTGATAGTAAAAGGGACAGCATGTTCATTCTGTACATAAATTTAGGTATGTGTAGTTATAAATAACTCTCTATCAGTTTAATAGTAATCTTTTTTTAACAAATGGCTATATTGAAAATAAACATTTTAGAAGACAATCAATTACAAACAAACACTAACCTTTCTATGTGTTTATATATATATATGAAATATTTTATATACAATTCTGGAAAAGCCCTAAGTTGAAAGGTTTCAATGTAATGAACAGATTTTCTAAAATAGCATAAAAACATTTCCTAATTGTCAATCATATAACAGAACAGCCACATAAATCAGTGTTCAGCTAATTAAATCAGTTAATTGGGGGAGTTGTGAAAGCAGGCCATGCGTCACCTCATTGCCTGAGGCAATGTTTTTCACGGATAATTTGGGATTAAAACTTATAACAAAGAAATTAAATTAAATTTACAGGTAAAGCAATTTAAAGACTTTAAATTACAAAGAGAGCAATCATTTCTTTTAATTATTTATTTCATTGTCAATTTAACTAAGTTAATATTAGAGAATATCCGAATCTTTAATATTTGTTGTGTTTAACGTTTGCATTATCATTTTGTATCGTTCGTCCTGTTGCGTCTGTGCATTGTTTTGTTTATCGTTTCATTTATTGTTTCGTTTATCGATTCCTTTGCACTTTTAGTCCGTTTGTATAACATTTAAAACGCGTTTGATATTCGTTTCGTTTGCGTTTGTTTGGTGTACTAGAACGGATTACAGTCTGTGCTACTTGTCAACACATTGAAAGGTCATTCGGTATGCATAAGGGTATGATGATGACCTTTAAACATTATTAATACATAAACTGAAACCATTTACAAACAAATAAAGAAATACATTGGTCAGAAGTTTATTCACTTATTGGGATATTGAGTGGAAACAGCCACTGGAATGATGATGTAAGGAAATGGCAAATTTAATGAGGGTAATTCCGAGAAAATAATGCAAAGCACTGGATCATCATTTACCAGTACGCTAGTTAGTTGTTGTATGGTGTTAACCTTCACTTTCAACAAGTTTTCAGTGAAATCGTGATTGTGTCTACTCGAGACAGTATTCTAAGCGCTCTCATACTGGAGTGTTATGCTGCAGACACATGGTACCCCACTCAGTCATGTTATACTGATGCCAAGGCGACCAGACCTAGAACTGTCCTCTAATGCTGAGTGGTTGTGTAATGGATAGAGTGTTGGCCACTCATGCCAAATGTTGCAGGTTTGATACCCAACTTGACCAGATGCCTCTCATAAAACAACACTCATTACTGGTTCCACCCAGGTAGGGGGTTTTGCGGTTCATAAGAGCTCAGAGCTTTCATTGCAATCAAGCTAAAATGCAAATTAGGCCTTCATAATTTAAATCAAGCTACAGTTGGGAGATTTGTGCTTCTTCAGGATGAACACTTAATTATTTCTTGGTTGCCGCCAATGTTGCACTAATTGGAATTAAAGAAAGATTGAAATTAATGTTGGAATGAAAATTTGATTTCAAGTACATGCAGTTTAGTAGCCATAGTTTCCAGACATAGAATGTTTACAATCTCTTATAAATAAACATCTATAACCAATTAGAGCGACAAGTCCAAATAACCGATGTGTAAGATAACGGCCTCTTCTGTTGGCAGTAAACCACCTTTTTTCTATAGAATATTAAGGCATCATTGATTTCAGATATAACTTCAGCATTACGTGAAGGAGTTTAGGCCTATCGGCAAAATGTTATACTAGATATTTGTTTTTTGTTTTGTGCTTTGGAAGAGAAGGCCAGTAGTTATATTGCTGATAAAATTATAAGGAATGTTATAAAACATGGACAAGTGTTAAATTTGGGAAGACAGTTTCGATGAAATGGAAATAGCAGTTTGGATTCTGATCAGAATGTGTATTACGTGAAGGAGTTTAGGCCTATCGGCAAAATGTTATACTAGATATTTGTTTTTTGTTTTGTGCTTTGGAAGAGAAGGCCAGTAGTTATATTGCTGATAAAATTATAAGGAATGTTATAAAACATGGACAAGTGTTAAATTTTGGAAGACAGTTTCGATGAATTGGAAATAGCAGTTTGGATTCTGATCAGAATGTGTATTACGTGAAGGAGTTTAGGCCTATCGGCAAAATGTTATACTAGATATTTGTTTTTTGTTTTGTGCTTTGGAAGAGACGGCCAGTAGTTATATTGCTGATAAAATTATAAGGAATGTTATAAAACATGGACAAGTGTTAAATTTGGGAAGACAGTTTCGATGAATTGGAAATAGCAGTTTGGATTCTGATCAGAATGTGTAGGATCTTATTTACTAACATGGTCAAGTTTTTATGTTGGTTAATGATTGTATGCATAGATACATGTGCACTTAATTCTAGTACCATCAGCAAAGGGTTATTATAGATGCAAGCTGTGGGGGGATTTGTTTTAAATCATAAATATTTTTTAAAGGGAGTATATCAGGGAAAAACGCTTTCAATGTCTTTATTATTTTTAAAATGGATAAAAAAGCATCTCATTATTGTTTATCAATAAAATCTGAATGTAAATCTATTTTAGCCAAACCTGGACACGTAGCTCAAGTTAGGAAATATTTTTGGCAGCTAGTGAGTATATACTGGCATGGTATATTGGGAAACGATGTTTTAGCCAATATTAAAATTTTGGAAAATCCTGATAAACTCCCTTTAAAGAGGTTTTGATATATAATATAATAGGATTTGATGTTAGTTGTTGTTTCGAGAGAACTGACTGGTGTTGCATGTATTAGGAGTTGAAAGTAATGGAATAGTATATATCTTGAAAAAAAGGAGATACCAAAAAATATGAAGGAATCTAAAATGCCTGGTACATGTTTTGCAGGAAGTTGTGACCCAGGATGTCTGAGACTGTACTTGGGCTTTGTTGTTTATTAGTCTGCTGTTATAACATTGTTTGAAGATATGTTGATATAACTAATTTACGATGATGTCTTCAATGAAGGAGTGGTTAACACTATGTGAATAATTATCTTCTAACTGCCGGATATATTGGATATTTAATTGAAATGCAAACTTAAAAAGAAAATGTCTAAAAGGACCTCACTTTCTGAAACACTGAGTGTGAAAAGTGAAACAAAGGTTGTTAATTAATTGGAGATGTCATGTTCGCTACGAGGTCCCCCCAGCCCAGATGAGGGGGACTATATGACCCTCACCATGGGTGAGCTGGACTACCACAACAACTGTGACCCCAGGGACCCTCATTGTCAGGTGGGTATATGTAACATTTATACATTTGTTATTTTATTTTATTTCATTTGTGTTCATAACTGAATCCAAGGGGATGGCCACACCTGGCATGTGGAAATTCAACATAAAAATTAAAATAAAATCTTAATCTATAAATCCTTAATCTGGCACTGGTTAAAGCATTGTAAACATTTAGGAACAGCATTGAAAGTCTGAACATGAGACTCTTATATTATATATCCAGGGGTTGAGAGTTTGAATTGCCGCCCGGCAACAGTCTCTGTGATGATTGATATACGATATTGTGTTTCATTTTCATTCTTCTCTCAGTGCTGATTCATGTGGGAAAGTTATCAGTTACTTGCAGAGATGGGGTGTGCTCGAGAACTGCTTAACCTTCCAGGATCCAGGGAAACAGTGGTTTAGTTTAAGCTCAGTCGTTAGCATGTCTGACTGTCAATCCAGGGGTTGTGAGTTTGGATCCCTGCTTGGACACAATCTCCGTGATGTTTGATATAAGACATTGTGTCTCAGAAGAATTCGTCTCTATCGCTGATTCAAGAGTTACTTGCGGAGATGGGGTGTGCTCGAGTACTGGTTAACCTTTCAGGATCCCAGGAAACAGTGGTTATGTTAACTGATTGATTGTTAGCCCTCGATGGCATAAAAATGAGGCTAAATATTCAATCAATCAATCAATCAATCAATCAATCTAAATATGATATCACACAAGAAAGTTGTAGAGAAGGTATACTGGCTATACGTTGTCCATCCGCCTGCCTGTCCATCTCTATACAAAGTCTGTCCAGCCAGTAATTCCTTCATTAATGGACAGATCTCTTTTATATCAATAAGAATATTTGCCAGTTAATGAAGTGGTTCTAACCAGAACCGGTTATTCATGTACAATCAAACATGTCTTAAGCAGCCAATCAAAGGAAGGAGCAAAAGTTATCTTTTAAGAAAACAGCGATGGAAAACAGAAAATGTTTCTGTTTAAAACAAGTGGCTGTTTGATAAAGGGTGACAGCTCACACAGGTTTGGCTGTATTATAAGTGGATATTTAGAACTGTTCCCATTGATTGTGATGCTTCAAACAATATTTCAGTTATATTACAACCATGTCTACAGCAGAAAGTACTCTCTGTGCAATATACACAATTTTATTCTCTGGAACAAATGATGCATTTTCAAATGGGATGCGTTTAATGTGCAATAAATAATCTTGTCTTACAGATAAAAACACAATTAGACAGTTTGCAGGTTTCTTTTTACTGCTAACACTTACAAAACAAAAGATAAATAAAAAAAAACAAAAAAAAAAAACAACCAAATTTCTCGGACCAAAATTGGTGGTGGGGGGGGGGGGGGGGGGGGGGGGGAGGGTTATTATGGGGTATCATTTATTTGTGGGAGGGCAATACAGATTGTACCTCCTTTTTACTGGGGGTAGATATTAAATTAAAAATTAAAATAAATATGTGTTTGTTAGGCAAGAAAACCAATTTAAGCCTTTTTTTCTTCGGATAGAAAATTCTGCCCCGTGGGATAAATTCTTTTGTGGTAACTCGGCAGAACGTTCTTCCACCAAAAAAATTGTGCCTCAAGACAAATTTTTCTATCATAACCTCAAATCAATGTGGTTCTAATATTAATGTACCACATCGAGGAAGAGAAGATTTTATCATGAGTTTGAATCCCGTCCCTGCCACTTTCCATGATGATTGGTCATGAATTTTGTTCTAAGGTCATGAGTGTCTAACCTCTGAATATGTGGGGAAATAGTCAGTGACTTGTAGAGATAAGTTTTGTCTAGTACTCTGGTTAATTGCCTAGCACATCCCAGGAACAATGATTAGGTGCATTGAATAAGGATTAAAAGCCAAATTTTGAGTTTCATCGGAAGAGTTTCTCAGTGTCATTAAACTCAAAATTCAGCTTTTAATCCTGATATTTGCATTATATTCTCCAGCTATTTTAGATAAAACAATTACGTTTTTTTTTAAATTTTGATATTTAAAAAGCAAATTATATGCATTAAACCGCAAAGCCAATGTCATGAATGTAACGGCAACATTGTCAGCATACTGTATAAGTGCAGGCATTTGTTGGACAACATACGGCAAACGTCACGTGAAACTAACAGCAATGTGATGTTTCACTAGCAAAACAATTCGTGCAACCAATAAAATGCAAACTGGGCATTTTTAGCTCCGCCCAGCTGCAAGTGTTTTTCATTAGGAAATGAAATGCAGTAAATCTATAAACCGTAGTTTCTTTAGGCGGATTGCAGCGGGAATGTATATATTCACAATTGAATAACTTAAATACCGTTGAAAAAAGATAAAGAAAAAAAAACATACAAACAAAAATCATGATTTGGAATTCAACTTGTAAGTAAATATAGAACTGTTACAAGTTTACTGATAGTAGCTTGATGAGGAGTCCTAGTACACGAGAATCACAGGTGCTAAAATAGTTCAAATATTCATGATTCACAAACTTTTTGTTGCTATGGTGATAGGGATTTTCCGCAGATACATGGAAGTATTCTTTATGAAATTATTGGAATTCCAGAATGCCATACTGTACTCTGGATCTTTGAGACTGGTTTCCAATAGGGCAGGTCACTTGAGGCAATTTGTAAAGCAAGAACAGTAATTGGTCTAGTGTTTTTTCATTCACAAGTAACTGACACAGAGATATGTATGTTTGCACTGCAGTTTATCATTCTACCACTGATAAAACTGAATATATATTATAGACTCTATAATTGGTTGAAAATGTTAAACCTATTAAAAAAAGGTCCAAGGCACATTTAAAAAAAAAAAAAATGCATAATAATTTTATTCGCTGCCGCTAGTTTTTTGCTTATGTCAGTAATAACAGGGGCAGTATGTATTATAAGTGCAACTATGCTATATAGAGTGTTGACTGCTCATGCTGGAAGTCTTGGGTTCATTATCACTTGCTTGACACGATGAGAACTTCACAATCGAGCTAAAATATATAAATATAAAATAATACTACCTTTAGCAAACCAATTTTAGAATGGTGTTTTTTTTGGGGGTCGAAGTTAGGCCCCATTTCCGTAACCCTCCTACACTTTTCAGAAGGGACTATATGTTTACACTCAAGAAAAATTACTTCAAAAGGTATCCAAGCTAGGTTTGTGAAACTGCATGTGGATATAGGGCAGTAAGTAGATAATGCAGGTCATTTTATTTTTTTCAGTTTAACAAAAATTGTGGTTGCTATGGTAGCAACATAGGTAAAATCACTGAGCTCTTACTGTGGTAAGGATATATATTATAACATATAAAAGTAATGATATAGAAAATAGATTTCCACATTTGGTTAACATGTAGTCCAGGTTGGACTTAAATAGATTTCCTGTTTAAAACAACTTTTTATGACATCAAAACAAGACACGTGATTTAATTTGATTTTGAGCCGGGTTCGATGAGCTCAGTCGGTTACACCTCTGACTATCAATCCAGGGGTCATGAGTTTGAATGCCCGTCCGGCAACAGTCTCCATGATGATCGATATACGACATTTTGTCTCAATATCATTCGTCTCTCACCACTGATTCAAATGGGAAAGTTATCAGTTACTTGCAGAGATGAGGTGTGCTCGAGTGCTGGTTAATCCCAGGAAACAGTGGTTAGGTTAACTGATCATCTGTTAGTCCTCCATGGCATAAAAATGATGCTAAATATTCAGTAAATCGATCAATTTGATTTTGATTTGATTTGTCATTATTTAAATATTGATGTCTTTTGTTGCATCATAGAAAGAGTCTAAATTGACCTGGCACAGACTGTCAATCGAACAAGTCAATCCAATTGTGCTGGATATTGGTTGCCACGCCACCATTTTCCTTAAACAAGCTGATTATGTTAAAGTAAACACTATTTACTTTGACTAACAATGCCACGTGGCCAGTGGGAGGAGCCATCCGTGGCTGCTGTCCATCAGGTCCATTATGATGTTCAGGTCATCAGGCATATGAGCACATGGTATTTATTTTCAGACTTGGAATTCCTTTTTCGATTTTACCATTTTCATTTTAACATTATGTTTTGGCAGTTTTGAAATTTCAAATCATTTGTATCCCAGTTATAAATGATAATTAGATGCTTTGTGTTATTTTAAAGCATCTGTAGTGACCTTTCCTAGTACACTGCCTTTAAAATATTGGCTGTCTGCATTTATAAATCCTTTCATGTAATCATGCACCTCTCTTAACATTTACTTTTCACTTCAAAGATCAATACCGGTTAGACATACAGCAGTGTGACATATTGCACATCTCTAAGGAGCATTTAATATATTTTTTTAGCATTGTCTGTTGTCCTTTAGCAGCACTTTCTCTGAAACCACTAGGCCAATTAGATTCAAACTTCACATGGAAGTGTTTCTATTGCATAGGAGACTATGCATAATTTTTTTTTTCGAACTGAAATTCAAGATGGCCACCATTACTTAAAATAGTCCAAAACTTAAACAAATCTTCTCATGAACCGCCGACAGATTTTGAAAATATTTATGTAGTAATGATAACCAACTGTAGTTCTATTAGATTTGTTCAAATGGTTTCCCTGGGGTTAATAATGACCCCGCCACAAAGGTTCAATTAGTGGACACATGTCATTATAATTAACACAATTTTTTTTTTTAAAAAGAAACTGATTTTGCCTATATTTTCATAAATCTTATTTTCTACAATTGGTCAGTCAATTTTGTTCATATTTGATATAAATTATCCATATGATTAACAGTTCTAAGTTTGTACAAATCAAGGGGCCCTGGGATGTATAGAGGTCCTTGTAAGGGGAGTGAGTTTTACATAAGAATACTATGGGAAAATGAACAATGGGGGGGGGGGGGGGGGGGGATTGAAGATTCTGCATATCAAGGGGCTTGGATATATTGAGGCCCTGAAAGGTGACTTTTACATAGGAATATTATAGGGAAAACTGATTTTTAACCAGGCGGGCGGGTGGATGGGCAACATCAAGTTTTTCTTTTTCTGTTCAATAACTACAGTATTTTTCATTGGAATTGAACCAACTTACACAAAGTGTGTACCTCTATAAAATCTAGATCAAGTTCCAGCCAATACGGACGATTATCTTCAGAGTTATGGCCCTTTAATCAGTCAAAGATGCTAAAATTGCCTGTTTCCACTCAATAACTAGAGTTTTCTTTATCAGAACTGAAGCAAACTTACGCAAAGAGTGAATTTCTATAAAATCTAGGCTAGGTTCAATAACCAGCCAATTCGGACTCTATTTTTAGAGTTATGGCCCTTTAATTAGTCAAAAATGCTAAAATCTACCGTTTTTGCTCAATTACTAGAGTATTCTTTATCTGAACTGAAGCCAACTCACACAAATTGTGTTTCGCTATAAAATCTGAACTAAGTTCGATAACCAGCCAATTCTGACCATTATCTTCGGAGTTATGGCCCTTTAATTAGTAAAAAATGCTAAAATTGATTGTTTCCGCAACCAAACTTATACAATTTTTCTAGCGGTAAAGTAAAAATAATCTTTTTGTTTTGTTATTTTGATGAAGATACTAAAAAAGTTTGGATTGATGTATTGATATATATTAAAATGAAACTCCATTAACATGCACATTTTTATCTTGAAAATGGTTTGCGGTGCCCTTGCTCAGTTGATAGCCATGAGGCAAAAAATATTTAAAAAAATAAAAATGATTTATTAGAGAAATGTACAGGTCTGTTTGAAATTTTTACAACACAGCTGAATTTCTCATAATGTTTGATGATTTTGTAATATATTTGTAGAATCAAACTTCCTGTTTAAGAAATTGTTGCTATCAGTTGAGCATGAGTGACTTACCTCCTATCAGTGGGCATTGGAAACAATATCATCACTTAGGCCTCAATGCAAAATGTGAAAATATTGATGTATTATTTTATGAATATGCATGTTTGTTTCAGAGTATAATCACAATATATCTTTTATAATGTGAATTGCGAAAGTAATATTTTAGCCAAACAACCAGTGAATAGCACAGAAACAAGACAAAAACTTAAATTTATGTTTTTTTAGCTCGCTGGGATTAAGGTCCAAGGAGAGCTATTGCCATTACCCCGGCTTCGTCAGCGTCTTTAGACACCCAGGTTAAACTTTTGCGTTTTAAGTTTAAGATATCCATGCAACCACTCATTGGATGTGTATGAAACTTCGCATGTGTGTTCACCATCATCAGTGGAACACACAGAGACAAGAACCATAACTCTGGATTGCATTTTGGCACAGTTATGGCCCTTTTTGGACTTAGACACCCAGAGGCAAGCTTTGTTGTCTTCTGACAACTCTTGTTAACAAAATTATTGCATCAATGTTTTACAAATAAAAAAACAAAATTTGATTTGTATGCTTTTTATGCTCCCCCAAATGCGGGGAAGCATTTAGTCGCTGCTTTGTCCGTGCGAGCGTACGTCCGTGTGTCACCAAATTCTTGTCAGGGCTGTTTCTCTACAATCTCTGGTTAGAATTTTATGAAACGTACTATGATGCATCACTTCCAAGTGGAGATGTGCATATTATCTTTTTGTTCCGGTTCAATGATTTTTCACGGAGTTACGGCCCTTTGATTCTGTCTGTGACCAAATTCTTGTCCGGGCTATTTCTCTACAACCCAATGTTGGAATTTTATGAAGCTTTCTAGGATGCATCACTACCAAGTGAAGATGCACATAATATCTTTGTGTTCCGGTTTGATGATTTTTCACAGAGTTGTGGCCCTTTAATTGAGTCTGCGACAAAATTCTTGTCCGCGCTATTTCTCTACAACCTCAAGTTGGATTTTTATGAAATTTGCTAGAATGCATCATTACCAAGTGCAGATGTGCATATTGTCTTTATGTTTCGGTTGAATGATTTTTTATGGAGTTATGGCCCTTTGATTCTGTCTGTTACCAAACTCTTCTCTGCTCTATTTCTCTACAACCTCTGCTAGGATGCATGATTACCAAGTGGAGATGTGCACATTGTCTTCATGACACTATTTCGCTACAACCTCTGGTTTTAATTTTGTAAAACTAACTAGGATATGCACATATTGTCATTTGTTCTGGTTCAATGATTTTCAAATGAGTTGTGTCAAGTGCAGAGCCACATATTGTTCCTGCTATGCAGTTTGGTATTTTTCAACCAAGTAGCCATCAGCACTAAGGGAATATGGTACAGAGCCAAACACTCACTTGCTTGGGGGAGCATCCATCGGTTCTACCGATATTTTCTTGTTTATTTTCTGCTTCAATGTACATAAACTGCTTGCATGGTATAGAGTTATAGTTACAGAATAGCTAAAATGTTTGAAAAACATGGTTTTCATGGAATTTCCACGTCTCTTGTTTTCATTTTCGTATCCATGTGTACAAAAAATCTTCTATTTAAAATCTGCTCATAACAAATCCCTAAGAGTGGGTGATTGAAGTTCTGACAAATCAAGGGGCTGGGTTGTATAAGAGTTTTGTACCAGGACTTGTTGTTTTTACAGATGAATAATCCAGGTATGGGAATTTAAAGTATTTTCTTTTCATAACAATTAACTTACTTTCAATATGGGTTTGGTGGGGGTATTTATCCATAAGTTGTTAAGACAACCCCCAAATAGGGTAAATATTGTGAAATTTAAAAAAGTGCTATGGCTACTATGAGCCAGTAGTGTGTCCCCAAGCCTTCTTGGGTCTCTTATTTATTTTGCTTCTCCTGAGACATTATGGACAGCAAATACTAGAAGAGCAGTTTTAATCAGGCTAGACATACAGTCTGTAGTACATATAAAGTCGGATCAGCCTACATTGTTTTATTCATTATTTTGCTTCATTTTAGAATACCTTAATTGGCTTTAAGCAGGCTGTCAATCAGACAAGTTGATAATCCAATCAGTGATCGATATGGGTTACTACGCCACCATTTTCCTTAGATAGGCTGGAAATATCTTCTGTTAACATTACAATTATTGTATTTACTTGGACAAACAACGCCACATGGCCAGTGTGGGGAATAATAGTTGTTATAGCGGCAGGTCAATTCCTCAGGTGGATTTGGCCAAAGCCATATAGGGGGGGGGGTATATATATTTATTATTACTAAGTTTCAATTCAGCTGTTTGGTGTTTAAGAAACCTTACACATACACTGTAGCCAGAGACTGACTGTTGTGAAAACAGACTTTGTGTTTTGTTGAACTGATAGTGGCTGGGGTCAGTATGATAAACTATCTACTTTGTGTGCCTGGAGCTAGCATCATACTGAGTAAAATTGTCTTGTCTTAAATTTTCCAGACCGCCATACTGTGAATAATCAACTGTGAATAGTGTACACCTTTATATCATATATCCCAGAATAAACGCCCACAGACCAGTACATTTTGCAAAAGGGGTGCATTTATTGGGGCCCAGAAGTGGACAGTTAAATCTTTTTTTAAAAAATGTTTAAACCAGACTTGAATGCTGAATGCAATTTATTTGTATTATAGACCAACTTTCCCAGTATTAGTAATTTTTATTTTCCATTAAAATGAACTGTGGTGTGTATTCAGGGATATGTGGTAGGTATGCATGGATACAAGTACCGGAATAGTTAAGTTGTGAATATCCCATCTTTGAATTTGTAATGGTTTGATAACATTTACGCAAGATAGTTAAGTTGTGAATATCCCATCTTTGAATTTGTAATGGTTTGATAACATTTACGCAAGAATCTGACTGTTCTATTTTTGACCAAATAGCTTTTTTGGTTACCTGCGGGAAATATCAGATGTTTAATTCTTCATTGAAAGCATCTTGGAGGATGAAAAAATATCTATATACTGTACATCTCCCAAACAATGAATTGTAAAATATATACACCAGTAGTGACAGTTCTGAGGGAAATTAAACTTTGGTACGAGGGGGCCTCTATGGCTGAGTGATCTAAGCCGCTGTCTCGCGATCACTTACTTCTCACCACTAAGGTCATAGATTTGAGTCCCGCTCGCTCAGATAACTTTATGTGAGAAAGTTTGCCAGTTACTTGTGGAAGGACGGTGGTTCTACTCAGATTCTTTCCGAGGTGTCCCTTTATCACTAAAACTGGATATGCCATATATAACCTGAAATGTGTTGAAAACGGCATTAAGGCCATAATAAATTAATTGCTAGATTATCATCCCCACCCCTAATTTTCATGCCGCCCCACCCTTTTTATTTTCATAAAAAAAATCTTTTTTAAAAAATAAAATCCTCCCGCCCTCACTGTTTTTAAGAAAAATTTTGATGATAATCTAGTAATTAATTTATATGGTCTAAATCCCATTAAAAAATACTTGGGTGGGCATTTAACATGAGGTTTGATAAAATATCTAAGTCCACTTTGCATTGAGCTTGTTTATATGATACAGGTATAGTAATGTTGAAATATTAGGTGGTCAGACAAGTGTCTGCACGCAGCATGCATCACCCAGCTGGACATTGAAGGGGTGCTTGCATGGGTTATGTCTGTTGTTATATTTGACCAACCAGAATCTGGGGTTGGAGGAGAGGGAACAAAAATATATAAACCATGTGATAGCTGTAAATAATGAGTATTATATTCTTTGTCAATTCAAATCAGCTGCACATCTTACAACTGCTGATCATCCAGATTTTGTGATTATTGGTGTAAATACTCAGTAAAGTGGTAGATTTCTTTTAGTTAAGAGAGGTAGGAACAACTGGTGTAGGTGGTCTTAGCCACCGATCAGCTGTCTTTGTTCCCCACACAGTCTTTGATTTTTGTTCAAAGACAGTACTGACTAGAGTTTGTCAACTGTTTTATTTAGAGCGATTTGGACATGTTTTGCATATACAGTGAAACTGTCTTAAGCAGCAAGTTAAGGGAGAAGCAAATGTGGCCTTTAAAGACAGGTTGTTGCTTAATACAGGTTAATATACATTGTACTTTGAAAGCATATAAAAGGGGAAAAGAAAATATGGTTGCTTAAGACCGATGGCTGCTTAATAGAGGTGACCACTTACACAGGTTTGACTGTAAATATTATTATGCTCTTGTTTCTAACAATGGGCGAAAATCTTTAAACCCAGACTGAAGTTTTACTAGTGAGAGGAAACGTCACTAATAACAAGGGATATCTTTTGCGAGTACCTATACAAGCAATAACCTCAAATTACCAAAAATAATTCTTTATCTTTCCAGCTCCATCAAGCGACCTTGACCTCATTGAAAGGGGAAATAATAGAACTGCGGAGTCGGCTACAGCGTGAAAATCTGGAGCATGATAATTTGGAGAAACAATTCAGTAAATTACATGTGAGTATTTTGTCCCTCATTCCCTCCTCTCATCCTCATGCTCATTGACAGGTATATAATATAAGAACCTTACATGTGTTCAAGGTTTGGATAGAAAATTCTGTCCCAAAGAATGACATTTATCCCAAGGGATAGAATTTTCTAACCGAACCCAAAAAGCCATGAATGATTCTTTTTCTTGCATACCAAACATTATTTAACTTAATTTTATCATATTTTATACATCGCTTGCTTTTAAGATGTTAGATTAGATGATTTATGTCATATATTGTATATGTTACATCAAAAATGAGTCTTAAACGTCACAGTATGAGAATTTTATCTCTTGGGGGGTGGGGGTGGGGGATGAAATTTTAACAAATATCAGACCCCGGTCAAAAGAGGGGGGGGGGGGGGGGGGGGGATTTTAAGAAATATCTGACCCCGGTCAAAATGCTGATATCTTTATCTGGTATGCACAAATACTTACGTTTTCACATGCTCGGATGATATTTTTGTAAGTGTTGATATATTTGAATTTTGGGGTCGTCCATGCCCGAGTGGTATAAGGCACTGCCTCAAGATCACTTTTCTTTCACTGCTTATGTTGTAGATAAGAGTCCCACTCACTTTTTATGAGAGAAAGTTTGCCAGTTACTTGGGGAAGGACAGTGTTTCTACTCAGATTCATCCTGAGGCCTTCTTCCACCAATAAAACAGGATATGCCATATATAAACTGAAATGCATTAAAAATGGCATTAAACCCCATTAAAAGTAATTTTGTGTCTTAAAATATGACTTAAGTCTGATTTCTCAACTTGAAATTTTGAGGAATTTATGTCCTGGTTTATTACTCCATTCAAAAAAAATACATGTATATAGAAAAAAAAATTGAATTTTGAATCATTCAGAGTTAAAATAAATTGGCATTTTGTCATATAAAACTGTCATTTATCCATAAGGCCATAATAAATTAATTGCTAGATTATCATCCCGCCCTCCCCCTAATTTCATGCCGCTCCAGCCCTTTTTTTTATTAAAAAAAACAACATAAAAAATTAAAAAAAAAAAATAATAAAATCCTCCCACCCTCCCCGTTTTTAAGAAAAGTTTAGATGATAATCTAGTAATTAATTTATAATGGCTTAACAATAAGTTTTATCAAATTGTAGATAACTTAAACACTGTTGACATTTATATTTCAGACTGAAAACAGTAATATACAGGAAGACTACGAAGAACGTCTTGATGAAATCACATTCCGATACGAGGAGAGAATCACTGAGCTTCACAGTGTGATAGCTGAACTGAGGAAAAAAATAGAGAGGCACCAAATCAATGTGATACGGTAAGACATTGGTTATTTTGTACAAAATTTTGAATGTAGATAAATGATTTAAATGAAATGTTAGACAAATTTGGCAGGCCCAATTAGATCATTTGGTAGCGTGCAGGGGTTGTGAGTTCGAATCCCCGCCCGGCTACAGTCTTTGTTATGATTGATATATGACATTTCGTCTCATTATCATTTGTCTCTCACTGCTGATTCAAGTGGGAAAGTTATCAGTTACTGCAGAGATGGGGTGTTCTGGAGTACTGGTTAACTTTCCAGGATCCCAGGAAACAGTGGTTAGGTTAACAGATTGTCTAATAGCCCTCAAAGGCATAAAAGTGACGCTAAATATTCAACCAATCATCTTGGACAAATTTTAGATATAAATGTAGCACCAGAATAGCTGATGAGCCTTTAAATAAAAACAAAACAGCATGCTCTCCCAAGTGTATAAACGAGGTAAATTGGCTGGTCTTTTAAATTCCAAAATATTGTTCATGTTTAAATTGGGGTGAGGTTTTCAGAAGATTTTCCTTTTCTATTAAATTTAAATTACTTTTAAGTAATTTAAACTTATTGATTTCATTGCACATTAAATTAATAATCTTTAAATATAGCTCCGCCGACTGCGCCAAAATGCTACGCAGAAAAATCTGACGAAAATGTCTTTAAATGACCACAAAGGATTGACGCTCTAGTAAATCTTTACACATCTTAAATCATTGGTAAAGGATAACTGGCAGCAAAATCATTGTAAATGAAAGTAACAGCATTTCAAAAATTTGGAATGTCAAGTTGAGATGTTTATTGAAATTGGAGCCCCAATTCTTTAACATGATTAATGAAAAGATTTGAATATATGAGACAAGTGTTTTAAGTTTGATTGAAAGTAAGTTGAGAGATGTGGATCAAACTCACAACCCTTGGATTACAAGCCCAGCCATCGTTGGATACCCACGTGTAATTCATTCAGATACTGCCCAGTTATCACCCGTGGAATATGACGCTAGGTCTGCATTTTCTGCACAGCCACAACGCAGGGATGTGATTGGTTTCTTCAAGATTTCTGTTAAAAAAATGACACAGAGCTAGCGTTATTTCCCATGTGTGATGTATGGAGAGTATCGGAATTGACACCTGTGGGTATCCAACGATGAAGCCCAAGCATGCTATTGCTCCTTCACTTTCAGTTTATGAAGACTTACCTGTACATTGTTTTTATACTCAGAGAACAATGGCAGATTGATTAGCTAAGGTCTAAATTAAATAATAGTGTGGTTCTGATTACTCAACCGTCCCTATTATTTCCTGCAGACCCTAAACATTTATTCCCTTAAAAAAAAAACCCCAAAAAATTAACAATTTTTGTTCCCGGTGGCGACGGTTCGGCTGTATTGTAGGCCTTTAGCTTTATACCCAATTGCCGGCAGTGCACCGTCGGAAGAGATCTTAGTAACGATAGCAGCAACATGGCAGCCTCCAGCAAGAGCTGCCTCGCCATGGTGTATGACAAGTGTCTACATATACAGACATAACGTAAAACAGATAGTATTGACAACGCAAAATAAATAATTTACAATAAATAATTTTACCTACCTACCTATCCTATCTTGTATTTCCATGTAATAGGAACCATTCTATTAATTAATTTAGGAGTGTAAAGTAAGTCATCAGGGAAAAACTGTAAGTGCAGGTAGATGGCCATACATATATTTATTACAAAAAATTTGCACGGAAGAAATATGCCTAATTAAAGCGAAATACTAGTACAATGAAATACACATTTTTAACAAACCTTTTCTGCAATAGTGTTTGCCTTGGGAGATAACTATGTTACTATATTTAGACATATTACTATATTTGTTCTGATTAATGGAAGATGTCGAATCCAAACAAAAAAAAAACTATATTGTTACTACATTTAGACAAGTATCTATATTTAGTTACTTGTTACTATTTATAGAGAGGAAGATGAGGAGGAGTTGGACCCAGCTGTAAGCACAAAGAGTCAAGATGGCGGCAGTTTTAATGACAACACAATCGGTTCATTGCCACAAGTGCAAGGTAAAACAGCTAAATGTTTTGTGGTTAAATTCGTTGACTAATTCCATTGACTAATTGGTAGATATAATATATGGTAATGTATTGTATAATGTTTAGCAATTTGTCAGTATGACAGTATCTGCTCTGGCATACTGGGGTATCATGCTGCTGAACACATAATATGATACCACACCTACTCACATTATACAGTTATTAGATAGATCAGGGTTAGTATTCACCAACCATTCTTGAACATGTTCTTAGACTTGAGCTTGAAAATCCAAATTTCAACTTTAGATGTCTAGTTTACCATGACAGATACAATAATTGAGAGAGTTTATTTAACTTTATATTAGGTGTCCCTACATGCTTGCAAATTTTGGTCTTAAAAATTGGTCTCTAAGTCATTTTTTTCAAAATTCATTCTTGAGTTAGAGTCTTAAGTATTTCAACATATTGACCATAATGCCATAATAAATTAATTGAAAGATTATCATTCCGGCCCGCCGCCTAATTTTCATGCCAGCCCGACAAAAAAAAAAAAAAATTAAATAAACATAAAAAATTTAAAAATATAAATAAAAAACAAAATCCTCCCGCCCTCCCCGTTTTTAAGAAAAATTTGGATGATAATCTAATAACACAGTTTAAAAAAAACACCCAACACGTAAAAAAACGTTAAAATTTAATATTGACGTTTTGGCTTATCGCCTTAATCATGGAAATCTGTCACTTTTTTCTATACTCCAATTTTAATCTTTTAAGGTGTTCGTATGGAAGATTCAGACTTTTTAGATAGCTGTGTTTGAAAAAGAAGGCTCTGCTGTCAGAGTTGCTGTAAAAACTGTTATCCTTAGAGATGGAATTTTCTACCGGAACTAAATAAGCCATCAATAATTCATTTTTAGGCCATCCTTAAAAAAATATTTGTTTGCTGTACTGAGACCCAGTATTTTTCATGGGAGTAGGTAGGTAGGGAGCTAATTTATTATTTTTTTTGGTCAAATTTTGATTTTGCATAGTCATTCGAAAGAAAAATGGACAGAAATCATAAAAAAAATAAATAAAATGCTTTGAAAGTCAATAAAAAAGTTTAGGTAGCTGTATTTTTGAGGCGGTAGGTAGGAGCACGGCAAATAAAATATATTTTTTAAGGATGGCTTAATGTATATGCGTATCAGACTAATTTAATTTATCAATCATTTTCTTGCCACAATCTCCTTTAAGATGTCTCATTGTATAATTTATATCTTGTATGTATTTTATACATGTTAGGAATAAATGTCATTTGCTGAAAGTCCATGAGGTATACGTGTACATGTAACACATGCTAAGTTGGAGTCCATGTAAATGTATATCGCGATTCATTCTGTGGATCCAGGCGTTCTAATGGGACCCAAGTGCAGTCACTTGTGTGTTCATATCTCGTGAATATTCAACACATTTAATAAAGTTCATTTCATATATTTATGTTATTAATGCACATGCTTGGCACCTGCTTAATCAACATCAGTTCCTCTAGCACCGACGATAAACATGTAAAGAATGCGTTGTATCCTTCAGCTTAAGTTGATGACCGTGATGACAAAAACTATACATTTTGTTTGCTGACCGTTGCTTCATGATGTCAAAATCTGTTAAAAGTTGTGACGATTTTGGTCATTCCGATCAATCGTAAATTTCAAACAAGGTTGTTTAATCCAAAATAATGTCTGAAGCTGAAAATGAAGGCTCTTTTGTTTTCATTCAAGGTTTATTGAAGGATTCACGTCATAAATGTACACTATATTACAGGCATGTGTTCTGTCTTTCATGGTGATGCACTGGATATTCTGGTTATTTTTACATTTTTAGCTCTACTGGCCAAATTTTTTTTTGTTTCTGTTTGAAGTTCAAGATTGCCACCGTTACTAAAAAAACTTAACTTAAAAAATCTTCTTCTCATGAATGGCCCAACAGATTTTCGAAATGTTTATTTATTAATGATAACCAACTATAGTTTTGTTAGATTTGTTCAAATGGTGTCCCTAGGGTTAAATATGACCCCAACCCAAGGGTTCAATTAGGGGATACGTTTCATTATAGTAAAAAAAAAATTTTTTTTTATAAATGGAAGTAGTTTTGCCTATATCTTCACAGAAGCATTGTTTGGTGAAGGAGGTTCAGATTTGTAAAAATGACTGGGTTCCACTGTCTTAAGGGGTCAGGAGGGGCCCCAAAAGGGTAACATTTTGGAATTACAGAAGTTGTTTTCTTAAGAACCGGTATGTCAGATTGTTGTTTCTTAAATGCTGGACCTCATGCATGAGAAGGGGTATACCCATCATACCCCCCCCCCCCCCCCCTATAAACTGATGAGATACGGTCATAAGATTAAATATAAGGCCACCCTTAAAAAATAAAAAATTGCTTGTTTGCCACTTCCGACTCATTCCATTTAGGGATGGGTAGGTAGGTAAATTATTATTGTTTTTTTTAATTTTTTATTTGTAATCGGTCAGAGTACCTTTTGAAGAACATGTAATGACCGTAAATATTTGAAAAGAACACATATTTAAAACAATGATAATAATTAACAGAAACAGGTGGGGATCTCAACTCTGAACTTTCCCGGGTAGTGACAGAATTGGAGAGTGCAATACATGAGAGAAAAAGAAAATCTGAAGAATATGGCGGAGTTAACGATTCTCTCCTGGAAGGGACGGAAGATGATGATATTGAAGAAAAAGCATTGGAGGTTTGTAGATATTTGATAGTTCTGTAATTATATTCAATAAGAAAAAACTCTAAAATGAAACCCACCTAAAACACATGAAAGTATTATTATTTTTTTTTTTTTTAATGGGGTTTAATGCCATTTTCAACACATTGCAGGTTATATATGGCATATCCAGTTTTATTGGTGGAGGAAGATTTCAGACTGAGTCAGACTGAGTAGAACCACCATCCTTCCAAAGTAACTGGAAACTTTCTCAATCACATAAAGTTTTTGGAGTGAGCGTGACTCAGACCTAAGACTTTAGCAGTGAGAGGTAAGTGATCTTGAGATGGTGCCTTAGACCACTCAGCCATGGAGATCCTATGAAAGTATTAAATGAGAAAGAAAAGTTAAGAATATATTAATTTGATTTTTTATGTCTGTCCATGAATGGGTTGGAAGGGCAGTGAAAAGAATGTTGTCCACTCATATATATGTAGGAGGTCACATGTTTGATTACATGCTCTTTTCTTTTGTTCTACCGAGGAAATGAACTTGAGACGGATTTGTATAAGCCCTAACCTTTTTTGCATTAGAGCTTAATTAAACTAAGGCCATAATAAATTAATTGCTAGATTAACATCTCCGTCTGCTCCCTAATTTTCATGCCGCACCGACCCTTTTTATTTTCATTAAAAAAAAAAAAAAAAAAAAAAAAAAAAAAAAATTATTAAAAATAAAATCGGTCCGCCCACCCAGTTTTTTAGAAAAATTTGGATGATAATCTAGCAATTAATTTATAAAAGCCTAAACTAAAATGTACTGATTGCCATCTTAAACATTCTGTGGCGAAAAAAGGGGTCCTAATTAACAATTATACAGGACAGTAGAGCCCTTCTTTAATATTTCATAGCTAATTATTTAGTGATGTTAAATATTAGTTCATTTGTACTTCATAAAGGTTTCATAATTGTATTCTTTATCAATAATTCTACTGCAGAAGAGGATATATATGCAACAAAAATTTCAAGATAGCCGTGAATCTAACCAAGGACCCTTAGGTAATAGGTCCAGTGCTCTACCATTTGACATGCATTCTACTAAAAAAATATATGTTTCTGTTTCAGGTATGCAAAAAGATGGAAGATTTCAGTTTTGACCCTGATATCCCAGAGTCGCCGCCGCGTGGCCTCAGACCTGCCACATTTCATCCTCCCCCACCACCTCCTCCAAACGAATATCCAGATCCTGCCTACCTACAGGAAGAAATCAGTTCCTTGAGGACAGAAAATACTACCTTACAGGTATACTGACAATCTTTTAGTTTGTATTCATTTTTTTAACTTAATTGTGAAGAAACCTCGGCTTATATGAAACTGCTATCGAGTCCACATTCTGGGTAGAACCAGTTCTGAGTGTTGTTGTTTTGAGAGATTGATCCGAGCTGGGAATTGAATTGGCAACCTCTGGCATAAGCGCTCAACACTATCCACTACACTTCTGCTCTGCTTTTGATACCCTTTTGCTATAAATCACAGCTTTATTTTCTTAATCAGCTGCATGATATGTCTAGTATAACTGTAGCAGTTTTTAAATGATGCTAAAATTGAGTAAAAAAACCCCACTGAAATGGAACTTGATATATATTTCCTCATTTGTCGCACTAAATCTCGCAAAAGGCAGAGCCACATATGCACATTATGGACAGGCATGAAATGACTTGTGTAAACTTTATTTAAAAAAGGGTCCTTCTTATGCCAGGTCAAAGGTAATAATGACCGCTTACCTCTCATGGCAGAGATTGTCGGTTTGAGCCCTGTTTGGTCAAAAACACTTTGTATGAGAAAGTTTGCATTTATTTCTTCAGTAAAAGTAGATAAAACACCAATAAAAACTAAATATCTCATAATGTTAACTAGTTACATGTTGTTAATGGCATTAAACCCCATGGTCCTGGTTAGTTCAGTTGGTAGCACATCTGACTATCAATCCAGGGGTCACGAGTTTGAAAAATCCCAACCCAGCCACAGTATCAACGATGTTCGATATACAATATTGCGCCTCATTGTCACTCGTCTCTAGGCCCTGATTCAAATGGAAAAGTTATCAGCTACTTGCGGAGATAAGTGTGCTCTAGTACTGGTTAGAAACTTCCAGGATCCCAGGAAAGAGTGGTAAGGTGATTGTCTGCTAGCCCATGATAACGATGTTAAGTGTTCAAACAAAACAAACAAATAAACGTAGTGATGCCACTTGTTTTACAAAACCTGTAAATTATTTTTTAGATATGAAGCTTTGGGTAGTGAGTCTAGGAAATCAATATTTCTTTATGGTTATACATCTCACTACACAGTTATGCCCCTTTTTCCCCACGGTAACATAATTCATCCGCTAAAAAAAATGGTTCATAGTCATTGTGACTTCTTGCTGCAGATGAGTAGAGCAAAAATTGGCATAGCATATACTGCAGTAAGCATCACTGGTGTTAAAAAAGTGACTTTTGTAGGATTTCAACATATGCATGTATTGATGGGCATTTGAGGACTCTTTTTTCAAAAAAAACTCATTTTTCAAAAAATCTCACAGTGTCACTGCACCTCTTTAAAAAAAGGAAACTCATCTGGTCAACATACCAGTTATTGTGCATTTTTATGTGAGTGTACATTCCTGCTATGAAAAAAATACTTTTAAAAAATTCTATGTGGAATTCTTTTTTTTCCATTGAAATCCTAGACCTTATTTTATATAAAAGAACAAAATTCAACTGTGTAGTGAGACCTTGTACATCCATAGCTTTAAAGTCTACTCGTCTGTTAGCCCCCAATGACATAAAAAATAACACTGAATATTCAAACAAACAAATGATAAAAAAAATCTATATGGATATGTTTCTAAATGATTAATGATGTACCTACAGGAGCAGATTGTAAAACAGGAATGTGATCTTCAAAGATTCCGGCTGGCCCTGGCAAACCTTACAGAGGAGAAAAACAAGTTTAAAAAGCAGGTATGAATATTATAACAGTTATTTAATATTGTAATTGTTCAGTCACAGTTTCTATTTGATTGCCTACTTAAAACAAATGATCAGCTTGTGACATTCGTTATCTCTTGGTGAATAATTTGCCAACCGAAAATCCAATTCTTCACGTTTATATTTTGACAAGTTGGGTATATACATGTATTTAATCTCTAAAATAAAGAAAATCATGTAACAGGTATTTTCTTGTTTAAACAATTGTCTTTAGATAATTGTCTTTGATGAGTTTGTATTAAGTATCTTGTAGAAATTGGATGGTTTATAATAACCATCCATTTGCTACAGTTGTCGGGTCAGTTTCTTTGTTAGCACTTCAAACAACTATGCAAAACTTCAAGACCATCATTCAGCAAGGTGCAGTGCCACTGTTCCTTAATCCTGCCTCCAGTATTGACAGAAATATTATGTCTCCCCCTAATTTGGAGACTTTGTCTTGTACTTTCTGTCTGTCTGCCCGTTTGTCACAAAATCTTGTCTTGAGAACTCCCGACATCTGTGGTCTGATCATTGTGTTGTCATGTTGCTCATATTCCCTTTATGTTCTGGTTCAATGATTTTGGAGTGAGTTATAAAAAAATATCTTGTCCATTGTTCTTCTCTTGAACCAATAATTCAATGACACTGCGTATGATCAGTATGAAGTCGAGATGTGTTCCAGCTTGATGATTTTCGACTGAGTTGTGTCCCTTTTTAATGTTGGAATCTTATCCATGCTTCTTTTCGTGAACCATCAGTTGGATTTGACTGAAAATTGTTTGGAAAGATCAACGTGAACAATGATCAAACGATTTTAAAATGCATTTGTAACATTCCTAAATGTTAGTAACATGTTTTAAATGTATATGTAACATGTCTTAAATGTTTTTAACATGTCTTAAATGTGTTTGTAACATGTCTTAAATGTTTCTAACATGTCTTAAATGTTTCTAACATGTCTTAAATGCAGTTGTAACCTGTCTTAAATGTTTGTAACATGTTTTAAATGCAGTTGTATCATGTCTTAAATGTATTTCGAACATATCTTAAATGCATTTCTAACATGTCTTACTCTCTCGTTGGCTTTCTTCCAGGCTTCAGATCACCAGACCAGGTTACACAGTTTTGAGGGACCAGGCAGCCCGGTAAATAGTAGAACCTCCACACCAACTAAACATCACCATAGCACCAATATAGACAGGTAGGTCAGGAAAAATTGTGTGTTTAATAATGTTTCTGGCAGTGGTTAAGACATTAATCTTGTTCTTGTAGTATCAACTCTGATACAGCCCGTCCAATATTATTTGGCCTGATTAGCTCAGTTGGTAGCACATCTGACTATCAATCCAGTTGTTGTATGTTTGAATACCTGTCCACACACAGTCTCCTTGATGATTGATAAACAACATTGTTACAGGTGACACGGAATGAGAATTGTTTGTTTAAACATCGCATACTCAAATAAATACAGATAAATACAAAGAATCATGATTATCATTTCGTTAATAAGAAAAGAATGATTCTGTCAAAACACAAAACATGATAAAAAAATGGAGAGGGGAAAAATTGAAATAAAATCCTTATTCTTAAAAAAAAATTACATACTGCTTAACAACGTGTTTAGTCTAACTTGTGCATGTAGGCTAAGTTAACAAATCCCTTTTTAGTATATTATTTTTACCAGTTTAACAACAAGAGCTTAGTGAGTATATATAGGCATGAACAAAATCCTGGGGTGGTATTCACTAACTATTCTTAAGAATATTCTTAGACTTTTGTGAATTTTGTAAAACACACTTTACAGACCATTTTAGAGATAAAAATTTTCAAGCATATAGGGACAACTAACATATAGTCAAATAAACAATCAAAAGTATTCTATCTGTCATGGTAAACTAGATATCTAAGGTTGGAATTTGGATGATTTTCTAGTTAAGCTATAAATATTCTCAAGAATGTTTGGTGAATACAACACCAGATATTCACCAAACATTCTTAAGAATATTCTTAGACTTGAACTCAAGAATGAATCTTGAAAAACACACATAGAGACCGCTGTTTGAGACCAAAATTTGCAAGCATGTAAAGACGCCTAATATATAGTCAAATAAATTCTCGCACTTATTATATCTGTCATAGGGAACTAGATATATAAGGTTGAAATTTGGATTTTTAAGCTCAAGTCTAAGAATATTCTCAAGAACCGTTGGTAAATACGACTCTTGGTACTTCATTTGAATTGATCTTATTTCTTTTTAGTTTGAATTCAAATTCTTGGGTTATATTCATCAAGCTTCTGAATCTGAAAAATTGACCCTAGACTCAAGAATTTAACCTTTTGTAAACATTGTAAATATAGAATATGGGTAAGAAATGTGATTTTCCAACATTTTCTGTTAAATTATTGTTAAGATCGTTGATTTTGCGAATAAATGAAGTAAGTTGCTGATTTAATTGAGAAAGTTTTATTTGAGAAAATTTGCCGGTTACTTGCAGGAGGACGGTGGTTCTACTCATATTCATTCTGAGGTCTTCCTCTACCAATAAAACTGGATATGCAATATATAATCTGAAATGTGATAAAAACGACCTTGAACCCCATTAATAATGAATGTTATTTGTGTCTTAAATTTTTTGAGACTAAGGCTGTCCTTAATTAAATAAATTGTTTGCCATGCTCCTACTCAATCAAAATTGCCACTACCGAAATTTTTTTATTGACTTTCAAAGCATTTAATTTTTCTTTTCATGATTTCTGTCCATTTTTCTTTAAAATTAATATGCAAAAACAAAATTTGGCCAAATAAAAAGAAAAGAATTAGCTACCTACCTACCCACCCATATGAAAAATACTGGGTCGGAGCACAGCAAACAAACACTTTTTTAGGGATGGCTGAAGTCAGATTCTCAGACTTGGAATTTTGATGAATTTAGGTCCTAATTTACATTACTATTCATTAATTCCAAGAAGTGGACTTGAGTGATTCATGTAAGATTTCAGCGTACTTGGCAATCAAGCTAAAATAAATTAATATAAACTTACAAAATTGCACAGACTTATTTGTATTTACAGGCCCGCTGTTAATATCACCCCTACTAAAGCGATGGATCAGTTCCCGGTTGCCAAGGTTGCCGAGTTGAAGAAGCTGAAGACTGTGAGCAGTGAACGGCAGGTGTTAGGGAATGAGATCAGTAGTGTAGGTGTAAGTTTCTGTAGCAGTTATCTCAATTAAAAAAAGTTTAATGAAATTTTCAACACAATTCAGGTTATCTATGGCATATCCGGTTTTATTGGTGGAGAAAGACCTCAGAATGAATCTGAGAAAAATCAATGTCCTTCTGCAAGTAAATGGCAAACTTTCTCAAAGTTTTTGGAGTAAGTAGGACTCAAACCTATGACCTTAGCAGTGAGAGGTAAATGATCTTGAGACAGGACCTTAAGACACTTTGGCCATGAAGGACCCACCTCATCTTATAATGTGTGGTTGGTAGCAGGTTATCTGTTTATTTGTGAATACTACATCAGTGGTATAGCAGTAGAGCACCTGCCACATATGCGGACGATTGTGGAACCGATCACTGGCTGGGTCATACCAAAGACTGAAAAATGGTAATAGAAGGCTTCTTGTTGATGCTCAGCATTTAGAGAATAGTTCTATGTCTGGTTCCAGTGTCAGTATTACGTGACTTGGTGGGATATCATACCATGTGTCTACGGCATGATACTCCAGTGTGGCAGAACTAAGAATACTGTCTCCAGTAGATACTGTCGCAATATGACTGAAAAATTGTTGAAAGCAAACTAAACACCACAATAGTTAGTCATCTGTGCAGTCTAGGTTTAAAAGGACACATATATGGCAATCTTAGTAAATTTTCATGTTGAAAAAATAAAAATAAAATTGCCTCCCATGAGTGTGTGGGCAAATCTTTAATTTCATTTCTGTTTTGGAACGGAGCGTTCAATGTAACTGTTGTATCTGATTATGAGGCATCATATTTTATTTATTTATTCCTGGCCATATGACAAAAATTACAGCAAATATTATGTCTTATCAGAATTCATCGATATAATAGATTCTGTTCTAAAGAAATATCCATATGCGCTTTTTAAGAAGTTTTAATCATATTTTTAAAACTAGTGTGAATGCACTAATATTATAAAAAAAGGGTTCTCCATGGTCGAGTGGTCTCAAAATCCCATAACTTTCACTGCTAAGGTTGTATGTTCGAGTCCCGTTCGCTTCAAAAACTTTATGTAAGAACGTAGAGATAGATTTGATAAATGGCGATTTCAACATTGCCTTATGTCTGTTTAAATCCTTCATTTAGGCATTGTCGGTTTGTACTTGTGTAAGTAGCCTAAAGAGATTTGAATGTTTTTGAAGAGTTCTATGTTTGAGATTTATGAAATGTCTTGATTTTCTCCCCATATAAAATTGAATTTCTTTATATGTATATTTCTTGTTCATATTCATGCTTTATATTTGTAAATAAAAACTATAAATGCCATCTCATATTTGTTAAACAACAGTTGGATCATTCTTGGAAAAAAAAATGCTGCGCCCCACCTATTATTTTTAGCTCACCTGAGCCAAAGGCTCACAGGTGAGTTTTCATGATCGCCTGGTGTCCGTCGTCTGTCGTCCATCGTTAACTTTAAGCTGCTAACAACTTCACCTCTAAAACCACTAGGCCAATTTTGATATAACTTAACAGAAATGTTTCTTGGGTGACCCTCTACCAAGTTTGTTCAAACCATCTTGATTAATTAAAAAACATGGCCGCCAGGGGGCGGTGCAAGTTTAATTAGTAAAAACTTAAAAAATCTTCTTGTCAGAAACTACTGGCTCGATTTTAAAATAATTTCACAGATATGTTCCTTGGAGGACCCTTCACCAAGTTTGTTCAAATCGTAGTGATTCGTTAAAAAACATGGCGGCCATAGGATCGGGGTTAGTTTACTGTATAAGCTATAGTAAAAACTTAAAAAATCTTCTTGTCAGAAACCACTGCATCGATTTTAAAACAATTTCGCAGAAATGTGCCTTGGGTGACCCTTTACCAAGTTGGTTGAAGCCGTTGTGATTTGTTAAAAGACATGACCGCCACAGTGAGGTGCTAATTTACTATATAGGCAGCTATAGTAAAAACTTCAAAAGCCTTCTTATCAGAATTTACTGACCTGATTTTGATGTAATTTCACTGACATTTACCATGGGTGAACCTGTACCAAGTTTGTTCCAGCCATTGCGATTCATCGAAAAACATAGTCGCCAGGAGAGGAGGCTGGTTTTCTTTATATGGATATATAATGAAAACTTTCTTTCGATATCTCATATCCAGGTATCCGCACAAGGATACTATTGTTATCGTACAGCTCTTCTAGGCCTCTGTTACATCTTCAAAACAAATCAAAATTCTAACTAATCGCCCATCTTGTGTTTCTGAAATTTTGAGTGTACATGTATTATATAATCTTCTTAAGTTGGATGACTCAAGGTCACTCAGGTGAGTGATATAAGGCCATCTTGGCCCTCATATTCATGCGGGTAGGTATGTAGATGATTTTATTTTTGGCAAAAATTTTATGCCAGATTTTTGATTTTTTATGTCATTTAAAAAAAATTGGTAGAATAGTGAAAAAAGAATTAACGCTTTACGAATCAATAAAAAGTTTCGGTAACTGTGCTTTTAGTGGTTAAGTAGGAGTACAGCTAACAAATAATTGTTTTAGAAGGGCCGTAGCATATGTTTTAAAATTCCAATGAAGATTGTTCATTCTCTTTGTTTTATTTAGTTTTAATATTTGATTTTACTGTTCCAGATGCCAAACACCAAAGTAGCTGAACATTTGGTACAAAGTTTATGGAAGGGTTCAAATGTTCAGGAAATTGTGCAAAATGCAGTGGACCAATCGGGCATTTCAAATATGGACGGACGTGTGACAGAGTTTGAAATTGAACTGGAGAGACTGCAAAGTCAGATAGACAATTACAAGGCTCAAATAGATGTGATAAATTTGACGTTAAACGAGTCGAAGACTCAATGTGATAGACTGACAGTGCTGATAGGTAAATACGAGTCGAACAATACTGCCTTACAGATTGTGTTAAATTATAGTCAATCATGTATAGAAACATATGAAATAATAAGTGCTCTGTTAGAAAGTGAGCAAGGAGTTGTGCTAGCTAATTGTCGAGCAGCCGGTCTTGGAGGATTTGGTGGAGAAAGTTTTACTGATGACGAAGAGGAGATAACATCCATTCTGCAGAGGGCGCACCAGTCTCGTCGGGCAGCGGAGAATGTTGGCAAGCATCTATTGCATAAGTTGGACAAGAGTTTTGGTGTGATTCCGAGTGGGCGACACTCTCCCGTGAGACCTTGGGAGGACCTGTCAGGAACCAGTAAAACAACAAGGTTTGGGGCTATATTTTAAAGTTCCAATTATATGTTAAATTTAATTTTTTACACTGACATAAAATAATGCATTATATCTGAGTGTAAATGTAACTTACACATATTTCATATCCATAAACTATAACCATTATTATACCTCGATCAGTATTGTGAAATTCATTATTTTTTTATGCCCCATTCATTTGAAGTACGGTAAAGCGGCATTAAGTGTCATCCATTGCATGCACAAAGTGATTGTTAATATTTGTCTTCCATCCATTAATTATATTATGAGTGGTTTCTATTAAAATTACCAAATTTACATGTAAGTATTGAATCATTGACTTTAAGTTCATTAACAGTTGACATACTTTAAACTTGGATACTTTAAATATATTTATTAGATTCTCTGTTTAAAAATTGAGATATCTCAACCAGTCTTCTTACTTCACCATTTTGGAAAGATGACCCGTACCTTGGAATTGGAAAATTTAGCAGCGTTTTCATTAACATTGGGGAAAACTTTTGCATTCAATATATTTGTTCTACTTCATAAAAATGTGAACACTTGCTTCTCTGGCCATTTAATTGAAGAATCAATGTCATACTCAATTCAGAAAGGGGAAAGCTTTGTTCAGTTTATCAAGAAATTATGGCAAGTTTCAATTTACAATTATTGAAGTTTTCATTTGGGAATTTTTACCACTCAGTTGGAGAAAAAAGATACAATTCGCCGTTGGAAATATTACCCAATAAAGGTTATAAAAATGGCTGAAAAAAATACTGTCATTTCGAGGTATTGCTTTCTGTTTAAAATGAAATCATTGTCAAGATAATCAATAGATGGATTTCATGAGCACAATTCTAATATTTTATATACCCTTTTCTTTTCATTGTATTAAATTCCAACTCAAGGTTTCTTATCACTTGACCCTGTATGGAATTGAATTTCAGTTCCACATGTTAAATTTTAAATGTAATATGACCCCATTATAGACTTAAAATTATGTTTTATTCTGTGTCTGCTCAAAACCTCAAACAACTGTTGCCCGATTCTTTTCAATTTTGTATACAATGTTTCTTTAATCACCAGACCTTGCAAAGGATTGAAATTTAGTTCCACACATTAATTGACATGAGTTAGGCTATTTTTTTTTCATCTTTTACTCAAAAAAATAAAATAAAATGCGCATTTCTTTTCAAATTTATACACAAGATTGTTACACAAGTTATGTCTCCATATTTATCGTAAAATTACATTTAATTCAACCGACAATAATTCTAACAAACATTGTCAGATTCTTTTCACAATGGTACACAAGGTTTCTTATAACATTCCCTTACATGGGATTGAATTTCAAAACCACAGATAAAATTTTACATGGGTGGCCCGTGACCGAGTGATCTAAGGCGCCATCTCAATAACACTTACCTCTCACCGCTGATGTTGTAAGTTCAAGTCCCGCTCGCTCCAAAAACTTTATGTTAGAAAATTTCTAGTTACTTGCGGAAAGCAGGTGGTTCTACTCTGAGGTGTTCCTCCACCAGTAAAACTGGATAGGCCATATAACCTGAAATGTGTTGAAGATGGCTCTAAATCCCATTAAAAAACAACAAAACATGGGTGGCAGAAATGGTTTCTGTGTGGTTAATTTAATTTCCTTATAGATATTTTATGAATTTTGTGTAAATTTAGTGATTGTAATAGATGTATGGTTCGATATTTACAGTTGTTTTGCACTCTTGTTAAATGTTGATACAGGATGTAGGACCTTGGTGGAATATCTCACATAAGGCCTAAAATAATAAATGTTTTGTTTACGGATTCCCGACTGACTCATAGTAAAATGTCCCAACCAGGCCTTCTAAAATTGCTGGTTTTTCGGTTTTTGGACCGATTTCTGAAGTTCTAAACCGATTTTCGTTTCAAAGTTTAATAAAAAATCGGTCCAGATATTTCAAAGTTTAATAAAAAATCGGTCTGGATATTTTCTATCAGTCGTATAAAATCTCATAAATTGCTCTTACCTGTGTAATACGCCTTGCGGCAATATCATTTGACCCAATAATCTGATTGTTTTGTCACCTGCTGTGCGAAATGATGTCAGTTTTGACTAAACCATTAATGATATTAGGGGGAGTTTATCGGAAGAGTCTATCGCTATGTAGCACGCCTTCAATGTGTGATCAGCGACCCATAGCGTTCTGTCAGTTCATCAAAAGATTGTGTTTGCGTCCGTAATTTCTTTGATATACCGCTTGCCAAAGCTGGGACGGTTGGACCAAATATTGTTTGCGTCATTAAAATATTTGATAAAACGTGCAGTGTTACTTTTTGTTTCATTTGTTTTAAAAATAACTATATATACGAGCTGGTTTTTGGTAATTGTACATAGTGGCTAGCTACAGCACAACGCATATCAACAATAAAAAGTTGAATGAACCATTACATTGGTTTCCGCGGTGATTATTTCACGCAGCTTCCGGAACTTGCGTCACTTCCGGTTCGATTGAGTGTTCTTAATATAATGAAAGTTATTCAGTAAAGCGGAAACATAATGTCAGTCATTAAAATGTACACAATGTGATAAAGTATGTTATAAATAATACACAAATAAACTTGAAATAGTTCCCTATTAATGAATAAACGGAGAAAATACATGGTGCAGCTGACATGGTGGGTGGGGTATGCATATATCATATAGTGATTTTTTTTTAAAATAAGTGCGATTCTTACGGTAGTAAAAAACCTGGACTTGCAAGTTGGAATTTTAGAAGGCCTGGTCCCGACTGTATATTTTTTTTTTTAAAAAATAAACAATTTCGCCAACTGTCGTGTTAGGGATGGTTTGGGTGCTCCAAGTATTGGGCGAAATCAATATATAAAACTGTATACCAAAGACGATATTGAACACGTCCGAAACTTTTAGTGTGACTTGAAATTGAAGCACAACTGTGCCTGAAGACAAAAAATAAACAATCTGAAAAAATGTAAACAAAGAAATAACACAAAATTGTTTCTGAAATTATTACAGTATTAATTTTTATTCTTTCTACATTTCAACGCAATTATGATTATTAAATCATTTGCAAACTAGACATAGAACATTCCTCGGCAATAAGTTATAACACGAGGAAATTTTTGTTGAATCTCCAGGGAATCTATTCATCGCGAATTGTTCGCCATTTTTCTTGTATAAGGTATCGAGGCGCGCATGCGCAACTTTCTAATCTCTGTTTAAACATCGGGCTATTTTCCGTTACTTGTTGTGTTGTTTTTATTGGACGGGAAAAATTCCAGGATCAAAGAGGATATTTTCTGCACAGCAAATATCTGCATATAAAGCACTTGATGATAAAGTTTAAAAAAGACCCTGTTTTTTTTTGGACAAAATCACACTTACGTGGTTGAAGTTTTACAAACAAAATAAAATAGAATGCTACTTTCACCACGTTCAGACTCATTCAGAAAATTTATTTGTGGTATTAGAGTAGTTGTTGTGATGAATAAAATTAGGATTCAGACTTATTAGGAAGTTAGAATGCTAGGTTTAAAAAAAAGTTTCCCTCATTGCTTTCCAAAAAGGTTCACATGTATGAACATAACTCTGGCAAAAACGTTATTCAGCCAATCAACCAATCATTCACAGTGGAACAGGTCTTTTTTCTGTTCCACCCTGCACGTGAGGAAGGTCAAAAAGGAAGCGTTTTTACATGTGAAATGAACACAAACTCTGGCACAAACTTTGAAATTCAGGATTATGCCCAAGTGTCAATATTGGTTGGTAGTTTTGGAATATTTTCACAGATATATTAAATATAAAAAATGAAATTCCTTTTATATATTTAATAATACCTGTTTTATCAGATTCTGTTGAATACCCAATCTAACCTATTGCAAATGGTGCACATGGTGCAAAACAAATGAGAATATATTGAAAGTGGAAAGGAAAACATTCAAACTACAAAAGCAGACAAACTACAAAAGTATACAATATGTTGTCACCAATTGCTTTTGATAAAAGTGTAATTACTTTGAATGCAAAATTGAGTACTTGTCAGAGAAAGCGAAGGCAAAAAAAACTTAAAAAAACCCCAAAGAAACACCGACCCTTTGATTTTGCATCTAAAAAAAATCAGCAAAAAAAAAAAAAAAAATAGTCCTACCTACTGACCCAATTTTTTTTCAGCATGAAACCTTTAAACACAACATTTATTTTTTTAGGCCTAGGTAAAGAAAAACTGATATCCAAGAAACTAACTTTTAGTAATTTATTTTCTAACTTACTTATTTTACAGAGTACCAGAATACTGTAAAACACTTTTTTTTTAGCAAGAAGTTTATTTTTGCTATTTTTCCTGAGTCTCAACCAATTCAAAGATTTCGCTAAAATGACAGTTATGTTCACTGTCTGAATGTATACAATATCAGCATGAATGATGTATTTCCTGTTGTTCACTTTTAAAATGTAGCGAATTCAACTTTGTGAATTAATAAAATATGACAAATCGGAGCAAATTCGCAAAATAAAGGTCACGCGAATTCAAAGTGTTTTACAGTACATGTATTAATTGCTATATTACCATCACTCTCTGCCATATTACAGAGAACACAACTGTCATAGCTCTTCCACATACATGAATAATAGAATTATGTGTTTGATATAACTTTATTCTATTAACCTCCACCTTCTTACGTACAGCACATCAAGTTCTACTGGCAGTGGAGACACGGAGTTCACAAAAACGGATGAACGGCGTTTACGTGACTATGTGCAGAAGTTAAAGGGTGAGCAGAGTGCTGTCCACCTGACTGTGATGGAGTTGGAGAGTGTACACACGGACCCAATGTCAGACCACGTGTGCAAGACGCCAGACGCTCAGAGACTTGATCTGGAAAATGCTGTGATAATGCAGGAATTGATGGCCATGAAGGTAAGTTATCCGGTCATTAGACCATTATAAATTAATTGCTAGATTATCATCCCTGCCTGCCCCTAATTTTGATGCCGCCCCCATCCATTTATTTTCATAAAAATAAAAAAAACAAACAAAAAAAAACAACATCAAAAGTTTTAAAAATACAAATAAGTATGTTTATAAAATATACATGAAACCATGTTTTGTCTACTTTGGGAGTTGAGAAATGAATACGGTCTCCACAAATAGCTCAGTTATATTGTAATACATGCTATTTACAATTGTGATTCAAAATTCAAGAACATAACCAAAATAAACACTAATCGAGGTTTCGGCAGAACTTATTCTACAAATAAGCAAATAAGGAATTTTCAGTGTTGTGTTGAACCATTGGTTTGCTTTACAGAAATGAGTTACTGATATTGACTGTTTGACTGTCCATTCTCACTGATTTAAAGTTGCTCATTTTAAACAAATATATTTTACTTTTATTTTGGAACAAGTTCTAAATTTTTTACAAATCATGATGGAAGTATTTCTGTGTAAAACCATGTTTTGATAATTATCTTGCTCAACGACGCAATACATAGACTTGTTGGGGGTCGAACCTCAGATAGTCAGGTCCTAAGTCCTTTTACTTTACTACTGGAAAATATATTGGAAATATAATGAATTTCAATTTGTCACTGTTTTACATATCAGTTTATTTATAATATGCTTAAATTTCAACTACAGATAAGTTGAAATGAACAAAATATATGTGGAGTATTTTGTAAACCATATAATTCATATTGGGTAATCTGCTAACTTAATCATACAGTTCATTATGATTCATATTGTGTGTATACAGCCATTATAAATTAATTGCTGGATCATCATCCAAATTTTTTCTTAAGAATGGGGAGGGCATTTTTAAAAATTTTGGTGGTTTAAAAAAAAAAATATATATATATATATATCTTTTTATTTTTTTTATATTTTTTTATGAAAATAAAAAGGGTTGGGGTGGCATGAAAATTAAGGGGCGGGCGGTGATGGTAATCTAGCAAATTAATAATTAATTAGTAAATACTTTTTTAGTTTACAATGAATGAGGGTCACATTATGCTGTTAGTTATTTTTATATCAACTTTCTCGGCAATTCATGCTCTATTGTGACTACAGTCTTTATATATGTATATTAATAATTATAATGAAGTTGATGACATCAGCAAAAGAGTTTCAAATGAAGCCATTCTTGTTTGAATTATACTCTCAGTAGTTAAATAACAGTGAATTATACTCTCTGTGAATTATACTCTCAGTAGTTAAACAACAGTGGATTATACTCTTAGTAGTTAAATAACAGTGAATTGTACCCTCAGTAGTTAAATAACAGCGAATTGTACCCTCAGTAGTTAAATAACAAGGAATTATACTCTCTGTGAATTTTACTCTCAGTAGTTAAATAACGGGGAATTATACTCTCAGTAGTTAAATAACAGCGAATTATACTCTCAGTAGTTAAATAATGGGGAATTATACTCTCAGTAGTTAAATAACAGGGAATTATACTCTCAGTAGTTAAATAATGGGGAATTATACTCTCAGTAGTTAAATAACAGTGAAATATACTCTCAGTAGTTAAATAATGGGGAATTATACTCTCTGTGAATTATACTCTCAGTAGTTAAATAACAGGGAATTATACTCTCAGTTGTTAAATAATGAGGAATTATACTCTGAGTAGTTGAATAAAAGGAAATTATACTCTGTAGTTAAATAACAGGGAATTATACTCTCAGTAGTTAAATAACAGGGAATTATACTCTCTGTGGTTAAATAACAGGGAATAATAATCTCTGAATTATACTCTCGGTAGTTAAATAATAGGGACTTACAGTGAATTATACTCTCTGTAGCTAAATAACAGTGAATTATACTCTCTGTAGTTAAATAACAAGGAATTATACTCTCATTAGTGAAATAACAGGGAATTACGCTCTCAGTAGTTAAATAACAAGGAATTATACTCTCAGTAGTAAAATAATAGTGAATTATACTCTATGTAGTTAAATAACAAGAAATTATACTGTCATTAGTGAAATAACAGGGAATTATACTCTCAGTAGTTAAATAACAGTGAATTATACTCTATGTAGTTAAATAACAGTAAATTATACTCTCTCTGAATTATACTCTTATTAGTTAAATAACAGTAAATTATACTCTCTCTGAATTATACTCTTATTAGTTAAATAACAGTAAATTATACTCTCTCTGAATTATACTCTTATTAGTTAAATAACATGGAATTATACTCTTATTAGTTAAATAACGGAATTTTACTCTTAGTAGTAAAATAATAGTGAATTATACTTTTATAACAGGGAATTATACTCTCAGTAGTAAAAAAATAGTGAATTATACTCTATGTAGTTAAATAACAGTGAATTATACTCTATTTAGTTAAATTACAGTAAATTATACTCTCTCTGAATTATACTCTTATTAGTTAAATAACATGGAATTATACTCTTTTTAGTTAAATAACAGGGAATTTTACTCTTAGTAGTTAAATAACAGGGAATTTTACTCAGTGAATTATACTCTCAGTAGTTAAAAACATTTTGTGGAAGTCAGTAATTTTTATTCGAGATATACAGGTAATTTGTCATTAGTCTGAAGTGGGGGTTTTACGGTGTACCAACACATCAGTGACCTATGATGCCAATAGGAAAGATGATTCCAGGCTCATTCTCCATGTAAAACATGCAGATTGAATAGAAAAATGAAAATGTAGAATAAAACCAAAGTTTTAGCAAATTGTATCCAATACTCAATTATCACATTTCAGGACATGCATGAGCTACAGTGGTCTTGTATTTGCAATCACTTGTAGAATTTTAGAAGTACAGTCAAACCTGTCTTAAGCAGTCACTCAATGGAACGAACACAGATGACTGCTCAAGGCTGGTGGATGCTTAAAACAGGTTGATTAAAACCAAAATTATAAAAAATTTAATGGGAAAATGTGGCTATTTAAGATATGGCTGCTGAACAGAGGTGGCCACAAACACAGGTTTGACTGTTTGATAGAGACATTAATCTACTGTGCCTATATACTGTTCTCATATTCGTGTCACTATCGTATGATTTTTCTTCAGGAGGAGAAGGCAGAGTTAAAGGCCCAGGCCTACCTTCTTGAGAAGGAGAAGAGGGCCCTGGAGTTGAAGCTGAACAGTATGGAGTCCCAAGAGCAGGCCTATCAGGTGCAGATTGACCACCTAAAGTCACAGGTCACTGATCAAGGTAATGGTCGAGGGTCGTCGCAGGATGGGTTGGTGGATGAGAAGGTTAGTATTAGGGTTATCCTGCTCTCTAGTTACATTTACAATTGTGAAATTCTTAAAAAATATTAAGAGAAAATTGACAATTTCCATTTCATATATAAATGCAAAAAGTAAGAAATAAAATAAATGTTTTAAACCCAGAATCTAAATCTTCCACCTTGTTTGAAAGATCACCAAGTCTATTAAAGGGACACATGGCAACAGTGAAGTTGACTTTTTTCAATTTTAATCGTCAAATAAATCCTTACATGTATGAATGTGTGGCCATAGTTATGAAGGTTTATTATTGGAGATATAAATATCATAGTTCACTTGGGTCCTGTTAAAAGGCGGTTGCCAGGGTCCACGACATCAAACCGCGCTATTTGCGGAACTTCTTCATAAATACCCCAAGATGCACTGCGCTACACTATTTGGCAATACTACTGTATATCCGGTTGAAGTACTGTAAACAAACACATGACAATGTGTGATAAATATGACAGACCATTGATTGTCGGCGTAAATCAATTAAAAGAGATGTTGTTTATAACAATGAGATGTTGTTATCATGTCAATCTGAATTATCAAGCTGTTAATGATGCACAAATACATGGTCGCAGTTTGGAAAAAAACGTGACATGGTCGCAAACTGTTACACTTAGCAATTTAGTTGGGATTTTCAATCAATTCATCAATTATTTTACTGCGAGTTTTTAATGAATATGGTTGAAAATATCAATTTTAAAATTGGGAGCCATAAAAAAACTGAGTTATAATGAGTTTCGCATTATATTGGACCGCTTTAAAATGGGACATTACTTTCTTAACTGTCATAAAACTGATAAAATCAAGTACATGTTATTCTGCTGTGACATGGATGACTACAAAATAGAAATAAGGAAGATGTATATACATGTATCGGGGCTTCTAAAATTCCAAAATGCAAATCGGTCCAGGTTTTATTGCTGTAAGAATCGCTGGCGTAAGAATCACATTTTTTCCTTTTAAAATCACTACATTTTGCCCATGCATGTATACATACTCCACCCACTGCACAATTTTATATACGTCTCGCACCACTATTACATTTCCCATAGGGCTCCATTGTTATATTTATGTCCAAAACACAGTGAAAAAACAAAATCTGCAGAATGTGTCTGGGTTCAAATTCTTTGCTGGTTCAAGATATGTAATTATAAAGGAAAAAAAGCAAACCTTTTAAATTCAACGCTTTTGTGAGACCTATCAATTTCCAGAGTAATAATATGTCAACAATTCGCCCACGATGTGGTTCGACCAACAATTGTGAAATGACACAGAATTGTCAAGAAAGCTGGTATCAGCATCAAATTTTCAGTGGTGATTACTAAAATACTGACCATTTAACTCGTGCAATGATAAAATAAATCACTGCAGTACAAAGCACTGAAAATAGAAGAAAAAGAGAACTAAAGTTTTATTTCTACCTCTTTCATCTGTAGGTCCGAAGTACTCAAGGGAGATAATAGTGGTGTAGGTACTATATGCCTTATTAACAAACATTATATTCTCTAACGATACAGGAAGGAAGTGATAGGTCTACGCCACCTGTCTCCATGGCTGACTACAGGTCACATGACATATCAGATGTTGTCCAGGATCTTTCAGAGTCGATCAAACGTGAGAAAAAACTCAAAGTTCAAGTATCCGACCTGGTGTCCGCGTTGGAGAAACTGTCACGCAATTCAGAAATGCGGCATCAACAGTCCGCAGAGTTTGTCAATGATTTGAAACGTGCAAATAGGTAAGGACGTCATTGAGATAGTGAATTGTACCAACATATGCATTAACAGACTGGTTTAACCTGTGTAAACGTAATTTCTATTGAACAACCACTTTTCTTAAGAAGCCACATTTGCTATTTCTGATTTTAATGCAAATTAACTTGTATTAAGCAACAACCTGTCTTAAAAGGCATATTTTGCTCTTTTGCTTCATTTGCCTGCTTAATAACAGTTTGACTATGCAAAAATTGGTTTTCCTTATTTTGTGATAGTTGAGTTACCAAAATAAATATTCATAAATTCAGTGTATTATTTTTAGGATTTCTTTATGTTTTGTGCTCACATACATATTTTAAACTACAAGAGATAAATGCTATAAAAATAGATTTTCCTCATGTTAAAACAGCCAAATTATCAAAATAAATAGTTATTAAAAAATACATTGTTTTATTTTTTTCTGTTTTTTTTTTTATATAATAATGCTTATACATAGAAGACAGATAAAATTTAGTATTTGGAAAATCAAAAGTTAATGGTAAGTATTCAGCTAATGGTATGAGAATTAGCTGTTTAAATCACCACAGTAAGGCCGTAATAAATTAATAGCTAGATTATCATCCCAGCCTGCCTCCTAATTTTCATTCCTGACCCTTTTTATTTTCATAAAAACATTTTTTTTTTATGTTTTTTAAAATGAAATTAAAAAAATAAATTCCTCCCACCCTCCTGTTTTTAAGAAAAATTTGGATGATAATTTATAACGGCCTTATATATCCCTTTACTCCATAGATACGCGTTTTCCCGCACCAATCACAGAAGGCCTTTGAAAACAGTGCAGGAAGTGTTCAGATTGCTCATCACGAGCAATCTGAACACTTCCTGCACTGTTTTCAAGGCCTTCTGACAGAGTGGAAAAAAGTGCAGGAAGTGTTCAGATTGCTCATCACGAGCAATCTGAACACTTCCTGCACTTTTTTCCACTCTGTCAGTTAATATCAACATAATTCACCAATTGCTGATATGTGTTGAATTAATGCTTTCAATTTGGAAGAGTCCAAGAAAATGCTTATGGAGCAAAGGGATATACATGTATCTCCATTTTGTTACATCATTATATACATGTATCTCCATTTTGTTACATTATACACGGTTCCTCCGTGGCCAAGTGGTCTAAGCCAATGTTGTTAAATAACCACTTATCTGTTACAGCTGAGGTTGTGGGTTAGAGCCTCGCTCAGTTCAAGATCATTTTGCCAGTTTCTTTTAACTCTACTCAGATTCATTCTGAGGTCTTCCTCCCCAGTAAAACTGGATATGCCATATATAATCTGTCATTTGCTGAAAATGGTGCTAGACCCCATTCAAAATATAAAAAAAAAAACATGCTACAGCACCTTAAATCTGGAATTAAGATACTAGTACTTCAAATGCATACATGCTTAGTACTGGTTCTACCAAGGAAGATCTGGAACAAAATATGTAAAAGTTGCAAGACCTTGTTTCACAGTCGATGTTAATAGATATTTAAAACTACAGAAGGAAACGAATATTCATGCTATTTTTGAAAGTGTATGAACAGCTCATCTACACACACTTTCAATACTATGGTAAAGTTTACATGTAAACAACATAAAAATTATGTCATTCTTAACAGAATAACAAGAGACAACTAAGTGGCAAAGTTGTTTAGTTTAAACATATACATTTGACTTCGATTATGAAATAACTTGTACAAATCACACTCAAGCATCTTACTCAAGGACACCACACATAGCTATGGCAGAGGATCAAACCCATGACCCTCCGTTCATGGGGCCAATGTTCTACCACTGGACCATATGCTCCATCAAATCATTGTTTGTATAGAACATAACAAATCGAAGCCATTATTGTGTAAAAGATTTGATACATTGTTTTACAACATAAATGCATCTTATTCCAGTGCATTAATATCGGCATTTGACAAAGCAAAGAAGAAATATCAGAGTAAACTGAAGAAACTAGAGTCACAGATGCAGTCGTTGACGGAACGCTATGAATCACAGGTAATGTCACAAACAGAATGTTTTTATGATTCACAGGTAAAGGATGCCACTTATAGAATGTTATGAACAGTGTCATTGATAGAGCACTGAATTACAGGTCATTGTCACTGACCGTATTCCATGAATCACAGGCAAATTTCACTATGGAATTCTATGAAACGCAGGCAAATGCCACTATGGAATTCTGTGAATCACAGGCAAATGTCACTATGGAATTCTATGAATCACAGGCAAATGTCGTATGGAATTCTATGAATCACAGTCAAAATGCCGCTATGGAACTCTATGAACGCAGGCAAATGCCACTGGAATTCTATGAATCACAGGCAAAATGTCACTATGGAATTCTATGAATCACAGGCAAATGTCGTATGGAATTCTATGAATCACAGGCAAAATGCCGCTATGGAACTCTATGAACGCAGGCAAATGCCACTGGAATTCTATGAATCACAGGCAAAATGTCACTATGGAATTCTATGATACACAGGCAAAATGTCACTATGGAATTCTATGAATCGCAGGCAAATGTCACTATGGAATTCTATGAATCAAAGGCAAATTCTTTATGAAATTCTATGAATCGCAGGCAAATGCCACTATGGAATTCTATGAATCACAGGCAAATGCCACTATGGAATTCTATGAATCACAGGCAAAATGTCACTGATGGAATTCTATGAATCACAGGCAAATGCCACTATGGAATTCTGTGAATCACAGGCAAAATGTCACTGATGGAATTCTATGAATCACAGGCAAATGCCACTATGGAATTCTATGAATCACAGGCAAAATGTCACTGATGGAATTCTATGAATCACAGGCAAATGTCACTATGGAATTCTATGAAACACAGGCAAATGTCACTAATGAAATTTTATGAATCACAGGTCAATATTACTGACAAAACACTGTGAATCACAGGTCAATATTACTGACAAAATGCTATGCATAGATAGAAAACATACATACAAAATACAAACATACCGACACACATATTAACAACTAAGATAAAAATTTTATTTTATTTTTTGCTTTCAGATTCGCATGTTGAAGCAAAGACTGACAGCACGGCAAGAAGATGACAAACCAAGAGTCTCCAATGAAACATCTTTATAACAATGGCTCATAATTAGATTATTTATTACTGTGACTTTACAGCTCACCTTTTTATCACATTTAAAAGCAAAAAATCTATTTTGATTAAAATGTCTCATTCCTGAAAGCTTGAAATTGTGGGTCAAGTTTAAAATTTTGTTCATTAAAAATGTTTTTGATTAGAAATGTAGTGACATGTTTATTTCCTGTATATCACTGTGTAAAGGTGATCACTATTTTACAAGGTTCAATTTTTTATGCTCTCACCCACCACGTTAGGGTGCCTATTGTCCCATTAGAGCAATAAGGTACCAAGTGTATATGAAATAAGACGGCACTTGGTACCTTTCTGCACCAATGGAGCGATATAGAGTTGCTCTTACCGATATCTGTATGACTGTCATTGTTTTGACAACTCTGCTCATCTTAAACTTCTCCACTGATTTTCACCAAACTTGCTTGGAAGTATCATGATAATTCTATTGCTCCCGGCCAATCTCTGTGTTGATTTATATATGGCATTGTGCCTCATTGTCATTCGTCGCTCTCTGCTGATTTAAGTGGGAAAATTATCATTTACTTGTGAAGATGGGTGAGCTTTAGTACTTGTTAACCTTCTGAGATCCCAGTTGAGTGTGGTTCAGTCAACTGATCTGTGAGCCTAGTGCATATCGTTGCCATGTTGCACGCGAATATTTTTTCAATGAGTTATGGCCCTTTGACATTTTTCTGTGTGTTGCTATTTCTCGGCAGCCATTGGCTGGAATTCAATGACACTTAAAAAAGCAGACAATATTCCTTAGTCCTAATAAAAATCAAAATCATAAGTGTCTTTCTTTTGTAAAGTAACCTTCATCTTTCTCATGACCCCACAATCATGCATCAAACAGTCACATCTGTTGCTCTTATTGGTTCACTGTGTCAAAGCGAACAGCAAAAGGGTGCAATATTTGTGTCATTGTGCCATCAGGGTGTATTCATCACATTAAGTGATATTTCTAGTTCATTAAGTTTTATTTTATTGGGAAGCATATAGTCGTCGCTTCATCCGTCCTTTCATGCGTGCATCCCAGAGTTCTTGTCCGGGCTATTTCTCTACAACCTCTGGTTGGAATTTTATGAAACTTGGGGGGATGCATCATTACCAAGTGCAGATGCCCATATTGTCTTTGTGTTCCGGTTTGATGATTTTTCACGGAGTTTTGGCCCTTTGATTCTGTTTGTTACTAAATTCTTGTACGGTCTATTTCTCTACAATCTCAGGTTGGAATTTTATGAAACTTGCCAGGATGTATTATTACCAAGTGCAGATGCCCATATTGTCTTTGTGTACCGGTTCGATGATTTTTCAGGGAGTTTTGACCCTTTCATCGAGCCTGTGATCAAATTATTGTCCGCGCTATTTCTCTACAACTCTATGTTTGAATTTTATGAAACTTGCTAGGATGCATCATTACCAAGTGCAGATGCACATACTGTCTTTGTTTTCTGGTTCGGTTATTTTTTACGGAGTTATGGTCCTTTGAATGTGTCTGTGACCAAATTCTTGTCAGCGCTATTCCTCTACAATCTCGGGTTGTAATTTTATGGAACTTGCTATGTTTGTGTGCCGGTTCGATGATTTTTTATGGAGTTGTGGCCCTATCATTCTGCCTGTGATTAAATTCTTCTCCACTGTATTTCTACAACCTCGGGTTGAAATATTATGAAACTTGCTAGGATGCAACATTACCAAGTGGAGATGTGCATATTGTTGTCATGACGCTTTCTCTCTACAACCTCTGTTGTTAATTTTTAGCTCGCCGGGATAAAGTCCAAGGAGAGCTATTGCCATGACCCCGGCGTCGGTGTCATCTGTAGACACCCAGGTTAAACTTTTGCGTTTAAGTTTAAGATATCTATGCAACCACTCATTGGATATGAATGAAACTTCACATGTGTGTTCACCATCATCAATGGAACACACAGACAAGAACCATAACTCTGGATTGCATTTTGGCACAGTTATGGCCCTTTTTGGATTTAGACACCCAGGAGCGAGCTTTGTTGTCTTCTGACAACTCTTGTGTAAAACTAGCTAGGATCTGCACATATTGTCATTTTGTTCTGGTTCAATGATTTGCGAATGAGTTTTGTAAAGTGCAGAGCCACATATTGTTCCTGCTATGCAGTTTTGTATTTTTCAACTAAGCTGGTACAGAGCCAAACACTCACTTAGGGAACATCCATCGGTTCCACCGATAATTTCTTGTTTACATTTATTTCTGTATTAAAAGAGCATTTATTGTACATGAACGTTTTCTATGTTTTAAAAGTTTTGGGCATTCATAACGACATATAAGTAACATTCTACACCTTGTATAAGTCTTCTTGGATTGTCATGGAAACTATTGATTTGTAAAATTGTGTGCTTCCATTGTGTAATCCACTGTTCTGATGTGTTGACTAATGTGTTGAAAGTCAAAAGGAATTTGAAAAATTTACATGCTTTTATTTTTTCATTGTTTGTTGCTTGGATGTTTTTAATGAGTTATATAATCAAAAGAAATCAAGTTGTAAAATTTACATGCTTTCATTTTATTTTAAAACTTGAAAACCTTTTATGACAGTCACCAAGAACACATTTAAATTGATTGTTAGAATCTCATCCTTTCACGGTGAATTCCATGTCGGGCTGTCATTAGTAGAAATTATATTGCTATAGTAACAATGTTGATGCTGTATCGATACACATTTTCAAACAATGTTCTATATATTTGTTTGGTTTTTGAGGTATCAATTTTAACATATTTTTACCTTTCTGCTGCATTTGGTCTAAATGAATTGTCTAGATTACCGTAACTGCAGTTCATTTACTTATGGAAAACATTTGGGCGGAGCTGAAAAGGACCAGTAAACATATCATTGATGATACTATCGTGTCTTTCACAATGATAAAGTGTTTAACACGTGACGCCATCTTGTAACCCATACATTTATTTGCTTCTGTCCATAGCTACGTATAGTAGTTGATATAACGTATAGTAGTTGATATAACGTATAGTAGTTGATATTACGGCTTAATATATTGATGATGGCTATCAATGACAGCCCTAGTTCCATGTGTATACATGTATATAAAACATGAACTTGGCATGCATTCACCATGGATTCCATGTATAGATCTAACTACAGTTTACTTACATGTACTTACAAGTATTCCATAATTTAGATATGAAGATTTTTATATATATTTGCTTCAATGATGTATTCCGTGATTTATTTATATGGTCATGTATAAGTAAATCTTGATCATGTATTGCTATATGCTAGGAATGTTATAATTGCATACTTCTGTTGTGTGATGTAAGATTGATCAAATATTATATTTACATGCTTCTGTTACATACACTGCGGTTCCGTTATAAAGCAGTCCGATATAACGCCAATTCCATTATAACGTGGGTTTTCCTTGACGGAGGGTGGGAAATGTCATGATATAAAACTTGAAAATCTGTGTCGATGATCAAATAACAAAAATGGCAACCAAACAATATAACGTCGCCATGTTTTGATTTGATCATCGCTCATCTTCTACTTAACAATTAGCCTCAGTTAGAACAACCTGTTATAACCGTTACCTCATGGTGGTTTAAAGGATAGTTTCAGTAATTGATTCATGCTAGCATTGAGTATTAACAATTTGTAATATAATCGGAGTGATTCAATAAATGCTGACACGTGCCAAACACAGAAGCCATTTGCAAACTTTGCTATTACTGAGTGATCACATGATCAAGCAACCAAGAGCAAGTTTTTATATAGACACCATTTTTTTACATCCAGGTTACACAGAAATGGCTGCCAATTTTAGTTTTATCAAAACACTTAAACGTTTTTCTTTACTTTTTTTGATAATTATATACATATTTAGTGTATCTGTTGTAATCAAATAAAGAGTCGGACAGCACAATAGATGTGAATAACCAATATTGACTTCTCAAGGTATCTATAACGCGGTCCGCGTATAACGCAGTTTCATTTTGTGGAGCCCGATATCCATGTAATAATGGGACCCAAGTGTGTTGTAATAGTCAACAAGTCTAATAACTGCATGCTTTACAATGTATGCAACAACTGAGTAGCAATTGATCCAAGTTAGTGAATCTGTTTAATACATTGTATATAATACAATGTGTATGCATTATTTACCTGCATTTGATAATATTTTGTATGTTTTACACATATTTGTTTATATATAATTTACATGTATTCCTGCGCATCTTGTATAGTTTACAGGATGCTATATGCATTACAACAGCTGTGGTAATTTGATGATGAAGGTTGGTGCTATTATTGTCATGCCTTCGATATGATCTTTTTTTATTTCTTTTTCTTTTTTTACTTTAACTGAGTATGCATTTCAATAAACATTGTTTAATATATGCATTTAACAAATTTTTCATTTATTTGAATCTATTTAAGTTATTTTTAATTGTTTAATTGGTGCAGATTTAAGCTCATTAGATATATGATTACTGTTACTTTGTAAACGGAGTTGTGCACATTTTCAATATGAAGGCTTTCGCGAGTTGTTATCATATACTGTTGTGATGAATTCAATATTTGACAGCATATTTTTTAACCCTTTACTCCATAGATTCGCGTTTTCCCGCACCAATCACAGAACCTTTGAAAACAGTGCAGGAAGAGTTAGATTGCTCGTAACGAGCAATCTGAACACTTCCTGCACTGTTTTCCACTCTGTCAGTTAATAAAAACATAATTCACCAAATAATTCAAAAGCCTTCTATATTAGTTATCCAAAGGTGTCTATATTAGAGGTGTCAAAAGGCGTGTATATGAAGTAAAGGGTTAAATAAGTACAATTTGTAATGTTCCTGAATATCACGTATTTCGTGCCCCCACAAATTGAATAATGGTGAAGGGGCATAAACTGTAATCTTTATCTGTTTGTTCGTTCAGTCACACACACAAATTGAAGTTTAAAAAAACCCGCTTTTATGTTGACTAAAATAGTCTGCTGTGTTGCAACACAAATAATCAGCTGGGCAGATAGAAGTCTCTTAATTACCCATTTGTTAGAACATCCGTCTGTCTGTCTGTCCAAAAAATTGGTTTCCGATCAATAACTACTGAAGGGGAACTGTGTGTACCTGTCTAATTATAAAATACAGGTCAATGTTGGTCAAAGTTAACAGGAGTTAATGGTCCTTTTTCAACCTAATTGAAGTTTTAAAAAATTGGTTTCGGAAAGCGTGAGCCGCCAACACTATCCATTACACTACCGCCCCCTGGATAGAATTAGTCCATGTACATGCAAGTATAAGTAATGTATGGCCGGTACGGATTGCTCTTTTACCCATGTTTTAGGCTGCCTATACATTATCTTGGAGACTGTATAGATTTACTTATTATAATAAATTGAAATTTAAAATTGCCATAAAATCCATTTGTGCTGTTAAAGGTAAATATTTGCATATTCAACATTTGCTTTTAAACAGAATTGTTTTGTTTTTTTAAGCTTTTGAATATGGTAGACTGAAAACACAGGAACCTGTAGTTCTATATTCGCTTTGGAATAATGTGTGATCATGTATACTATGGGTGTCTCTATTCTATACAAACAACCAATTACAATATAGAACATCGAACTTCAGGCTCCTGTGCTATAAAAATGACTGAGCTCAGTCCAGTAAAATTTTATGATGTTACCACATAAAAATATATTTATTAATGATATCGTAAGTAAAACGAAAAATAAATGATAATGGATAAAAGAATTGTTCACTTGTATATTGTTTATCAACTCATCTGAGTTCTGTCCACATGTCCATCCATTCACAATGTTTCTTTAAAAGGGTAATATCAGGAACCATCATTTTGTGGATTTTATTTTTCAATGGGGCTCAACGCCATTTTCAACATGACTGGTTATATATGGCATATCTAGTTATACTGGTCAGGCCTTCTAAAATTGCCGGTTTTTCGGTTTTTGGACCGATTTCTGAAGTTCAAAACCGGTTTTCGTTTCAAAGTTTAATAAAAAATCGGTCCAAATATTTTCAAAGTTCAATAAAAAATCGGTCCAGATGTTTTCTATCGGTCGTATAAAATCTCATAAATTGCTCTTATCATGCCATACTGACCTGTGAAATACGCCTTGCGGCAATATCATTTGACCCAATAATCCGTTTCTTTTGTCACCTGCTGTGCGAAATGATGTCAATTTTGACCACCATTGACGGTATTAGGGGAGTTTATCGGAAGAGTCTATCGCTATGAAGCACGCCTCCGATGTGTGATCAGCGAACCATAGCATTCTGTCGGTTCATCAAAAGACTGTGTTTGCGTCCGTAATTTCTTTGATATACCGCTAACCAAAGCTGGGACGGTCGGACCGAATATTGTTTGCGTCATTAAAATATTTGATAAAACGTGCAGCGTTACTGGTTTGTTTCATTTTTTTTTAAAAAAATAATTTAATTATAAAATTGATGACATTAATTAATGAAAGTGAACCCGGACCAATTTTGTTTTGATTTGGGACAGGTTCGGAATTATTTATTTTGGTGGTTGAACCGTTACATTGGTTTCCACGGTGATTATTTCACGCAGCTTCCGGAACTTGCATCACTTCCGGTTCGATCGATCATTTTTAATATAATGAAAATTATTCAGTAACACGGAAACATAATGTCAGTCATTAAAATGTACACATTGTGGTAAAGTATGTTATAAATAATACACAAATAAATTTGAAATCGTTCCTTATTAATAAATAAACGCAGAAAATACATGATGCTGCTGACATGGTGGGTGGGGTATGCATACATGTAAAGGCATAATGTAAGGCAATTTAAGTGATTTTTTTTTAAATAAGTGCGATTCTTACGGTAGTAAAAAACCTGGACCGATTTGCATTTTGGAATGTTAGAAGGCCTGATACTGGTGGAGGAAGACCTCGGAATGAATCCAATAAGAATCACTATCCTTCCACAAGCAACTTTCTCACAAAGTTTTTTTTATCTGAGCTAGTCTCAAACCAATGACCTTGGTGATCAGAGGTAAGTGGCCACGGAGAATCAAACCAGTTGAAAGCCTTTGTAAAATTTCAAAAAAAAAAAAATCTTGTTTTCAATAACCCAGGAATCATATTTGGTCATAATATTTCTTTGCTTCTGCTATACTCAGTTAACTCAGTTGGTAGCGCGTCTTATTAGTTTCAGAGGTTGAGAGATCGAATCTCCTATCGGCTAGTCTGATGATTGGTATACAATATTGTGTTTCCTTGTCGTTCATCTCTGCTGATTTGAGTAAGCATGTTATTTGCGGAAATGGGTACGCCCAAGTACGGGGTAACTTTTCAGACTGGTTTCACCAACATATTTAACCCTTTACTTCATATAAACGCCTTTGGACACCTCTAACATTGAAATCATTAATTCACCACGTACCAGCAATGGGTGAACTATGTTTATATTATCTGACAGAGTGGAAAACAGTGCAGGAAGTGTTCATTACAAGCAATCTGAACTCTTCCTGCACTGTTTTCAAAGGCCTGTGATTGGTGCGGGAAAAAGCGTATCTATGGAGTAAAGGGTTAAGTATATATTTAAAAACTTAAGTCAAAGAATAGCATCCAGGTTATGATTTTAGACTGGCTCCAGAAAAACTGCATTTGGCTTCATTGATTAAAGAATACTACAGCAACCAGTCAAAATAAAGTTTAGTTTTAAAATATTTAAGTAAAACTTTAGAAAATGTTGGTGATCCCTGGAAAGAGTTGTCATGTTATCTGACTGTCTGTTAGCCATTGATGGTAACACTAAATAAACTACGCTTTTCGGTGAAAAATAAAAACGAGAGAACAAAGTTGACGGCTCTCATCTACAACATGTATTTATTGCCCTATATTTATTTGTAAAATTACACAATAAAATAACAGACATCTTCAACAGTAACATTTAAAAATAAAAATAATATAACACTAATGATTTTTTCCATGTCTACAACACTATATTATGTTAAAACAATAACAATATTTTTTTCAAAACAAACTACGGTTTCTAGAAGCACGCCTGGATATTGTGTACATGTGGATAGGGGTGTGACTGCATCTTACTTAAATACACAAAATTCATACTTGCTGTTTTGATGTACATGGTAGGTGGTACCAAATTGGAGATTATAGGAATCCTAGGTACCTACATTGAGTTGAGATGATTAGAACCTTGTATGAGCTTGCAGTTCCAATAGACAATTCCATCCATGAGAGATTCGTTCCTGCGGAAACAGTTATCCTTAGGGACGGAATTTTCTATCCAAACTGAAAAAGCCATGATTGGTTATTTTTCTTGCATACCAAACTTATCGAATAATTATTTCAATCTAATTATTTTATCTTTACCATAATCGCTTTTAAGACTTAAAATTGTCATAAATTACATCATATTTTTTTAAACATGATATCATATAAAATGGTTCCAATGACAGTGTGTGAATTTTATCTCGGCACAAGAGATAAAAATATCTAACCCCAGTAAATAATTATACAGATACCATTTTTTGGTTTTGGTATGCAAGTATAGAAGAATTCTTCAGGTGTATTACAATGTATTACAGGTCCTTACAAGAGTAACAGAAATATCTGAAATAACACATACATGTATATTAATCTGAGGTACTGTAATTAATGTGGGGGAAGTTCAATTTATCGGATATTTAGCATCAATGAGGGCTAACAGAAGATCTTTAAACCTATGGACGCATAACTGACTATTCGTTCTGGGATCCTTGAAGATTAACCAGTACTCAAGCACATCCATCTCCAAAAGTAACAGCTTGAACCTTTTATGATCAAACAGTTTAATTGAAATTGATACATTGATCTTTTTAACATGCAAAAAACCTGCATGTAACTTTTCACTTTCATTAAGAGCTAGCTTTTTTGTAACTGGTTAATCTTTTAAATATTCTTGGGGTAATTTTATAAAAATACTGCAGCTTAGCTATTTTATCAACTTAAGGCAATCCAATACATTAATTATGTATGGACAGAAAAACACCAATAGTGTTCTTAGTATTTCTACGTTGTAGATTCTTCCTATAGTATTTCTGGGAAAAAAAAGAGTTTATGTTAGCTATCCCAATATCTGGTTGAACATAACTTTTCATAAAGCGAGGTAGAGTAGCTGTGAAATGTTTGTCTATATGTTGACCTCCCCAGTATTTTATAATGGCCCTGAAGCAAGAACAGCTATCCCTTCACATGATGAATGATTGAATTAACTGATTGAATATTTAGCGTCATTTTTATGCCATCGAGGGCTAACAGACGATCAGTTAATCTTACCACTGTTTCCTGGGATTAACCAGTACTCGAGCACACCCCACCTCCGCAAGTAACTGATAACTTTCCCAGTTAAATCAGTGGTGAGAGACAAATGATAATGAGACGCAATGTCGTATATCAATCATCACGAAGACTGTTGCCAGGCAGGAGATTCAAACTCGCGATCCCTGGATTGATAGTCAGACGCGTAACTGACTGAGCTAATCGGGCCCGGCTAAGGAAAATGGCAGAGTAGCAACTAATACCGATCACTTATTGCAGTGTTTTTTTTCACCATTTTGGGAAGATGACCCATACCCTTGGAATTGGGAATTTTAGCGGCATTTTCATTAACATTGGGAATTTTTTTTGCATTAAATATATTTATTTTTTTTGTAAAATGTGTACACTTGCTTATCAGGTCATTTAATTAAATAATCAATGTCATACTAAATTCAGAATGGGGAAAACTTTCTTTTTTTATCAAGGAAGTATGGCAAGTTTCAATTTACATTTTTGAAGCTTTCAATTGGGAATTTTTACCATTCAATTGGGAAAAAAGATACTATTTGCCATTGGGAATATGACCCAATAACGGCTTTAAAAATGGCCGAAAAAAAACACTGAATTGGATTATTGACTTGTTTGATTGACAACCCACATCAGTTTAACTGATTTCAGTGACCTTTAAGCTAGCCTTTGGTAGATTAATCCTAAACACAATGATCAATCATTCTTTCCTGAAGACCTGTGGGAGGTTTCATAATGCTTAGTAATTTTTGACTAAGTACAGCAAACCTTGACATTTGTGTGACCTTTCTAAAATACATTACATGTAGCTGTTATACTATTGCAAAAAACTGTACCAATGTTGGCTTAGTAGATACATTTAGGTTAATATACTGGTTAAAAATTCAACCAACGTCAATGCCAGGGTGAGTACAATAGCTCTTCTATTCTCCAAACAGTCGAGCTTAAAAGTTGGTACTTTCACTAAAAAGTTTGTCATTTTTTTATTTTTTTTTGCAAGAAGTAGTCACAGTTTTGTACCATACTTGAAATTTCAGTGTAGTTGTGGACATTTTTATACATGCATGTTGTACTACAATTATTTTAACAGGATTATATAACAGATATATCACTACATCGTATTTCTCACCGGATTCCAAGAAATTCACAGAGTTTATATAACAAATTAACAGATACTTATCAAGCTCAATCACTAACAGGATCATAAACAGAAATTAACAACGCAACAGGTGCTCAATTATCCCATACATACACGTATTAACAGATGTCGGTATATATCCAACACATTAACAGAATGTCAACACATCTCCAGGTCGGATGTATGAATCTACATAGAGATGTCCATGCATCTCGACATGTTAAGAGAATATTTTCTGCCTAATTCGCTGACTTGATTTCATTTGTCACTCCTTTTCAAATTTTGAATGGATTGACTAAGCCTATGAAGAACTTGTAGATGAGAAAAAACACCTAATCTCTACTGCTGTCTCTGGCCTCAAGATGATTTACATAACACCTTAACTGGATGAGAAAAAGAGAATTTCCTGTTTTTCTCATTGGATTCTTATGTAAAAATCAATGTTTCCAATGAATCTAGAACCCCTACTCATAAGGAGAATTTGTACCAGGTCTCTGGGTGGGGCAAATATAATTATACCCTATTTCTGAAATTTTGAGAAAAGAAAATATAAGCCCCTGGAAACGGGCCAAATTAAAAGAGCTTCATATAAGAATGCTTCACAAAATTTGCTGAACATCTGTCGAGCAGTTTCACAGAAATAGTTTCAAGCCAAAAGTTAATGACGTCTGACTGAGACGGACAGAATAACTCCAAAACCTCGCAGGTGAGCTAAAATGTCTAAAACATCTCGAATGATCACAAGATGCCAAACATCTCAAAAGATCACAAGATGCCAAACATCTCGACTGATCACAAGATGCCAAACATCTCGAATGATCATAAGATGCCTAAACATCTTGACTGGTCACAAGATGCCAAACATCTCAACTGATCACAAGACGCCTAAACATATGTCAACATACACACATCCAAGGAAAACAATTATCACCAAGCAGAAGAATCAAAAGTTCATGTAAATGGACTGTTACAGGCTCACACAAGAGTACAGTCTATACCTGGACACGAGTACAGTCCGTATCCGGACACGAGTACAGTCCGTACCCGGACACGAGTACAGTCCATATCAGGACACAAGTACAGTCCGTACCTGGACACGAGTATAGTCCGTATTCAGACACAAGAACAGTCCGTATCCGGATACGAGTACAGTCCGTATCCGGACACGAGTACAGTCCATATCCGGACACGAGTACAGTCCGTATCCGGACACTAGTAGTCAGTATCCGGACACAAGTACAGTCCGTACCCAGACACGAGTACAGTCTGTACCCGGACACGAGTACAGTCCGGACACGAGTACAGTCCGTATCCGGACACGAGTACAGTCCATACTCTGACACGAGTACAGTCTGTATCCAGACACTAGTAGTCCATATCCGGACATGAGTACAGTCCATACCCAGACACGAGTACAGTCTGTATCCGGACACGAGTACAATCCATACCCTAACATGAGTACAGTCTGTACCCGGACACGAGTACCGTCCATACCCGGACATAAGTACAGTCTGTATATACTCAAATGATCAAACAAAAGTAAAACACTCATCATTACCTTGTCAATTAAACACTGTTGTGATTTGTTACATGCATACCTTATATTTTTATACTGTTAAATGGTTGAATATCAGATTATTATCTAGACCTATATATTTCCTCCCAATTGCCGTATAAAAGCCACATATCAGCAAACCCTTTTTTTAAAATTTCAATTAACAAAATACAAAATGTTATTTTAATCTTCTACTACAATATCATGTACTGGAAGCCGTTCAATGAACTGAGATTGTGCTGAAGGCTTAACCTCACCGATGAAAGAGGTTAGAGATTTTAAGACCCCCCCCCCTGCACCGCACCATTTCCCCAAGGCAATTAGGTCATGATGGACAAAATTCTTAAAGGGACAGAAGGCAATTATGAAATCAAATTTGTTTTGATCACTCTTAATTTATAACCATATGGAAATATTAATCTCCAAGACCTACTATTGTATAGCTTTATATTTAAGAATTCTTCAACAGAACCACACCAAGTTTATCAATGTGAGTAAGAGATTCTGAAAGATAACAAATTATTATTTTCTTGGAATATGCTCTCCATCATTCCAATAAAAACTGACATATTGGAAAATATAATTATGAGTTTTCTTTTTGTCATATATGACCATTTAAACCGGAAAGTGAAATAAGGACGACTTCCAAACAATTGTATACCAAGAGTTATACCCCTTTCCAAAATAGAAATGGACTTGTGTGTCTGCACACATATTTGCCTCTGGATGCAGATTTGTCATTTTAAAAAATACATTCAAGTAAAAGTTTTAAAAAATTGCTGTATGCCCCTTTTAAGACTGTTCCCGGGCCCAAAAGGTCATAGAGGTCACAACTGATTATATGACTAGGAGTTCTGATTCTCAATCCATTTTTTTTAAAAACAAATGAAATGATTTTAAGTCATTTTCGACACACAAATTATCATTTTACATGCATAGTATATCTAACTAAACTTCACAAAATCAATTAAGAAAAAACATCAAAAGCACATCATCAACGCATATTTTCAATGCAAACAAACTGGGGATAATTAGGTTAAAAATCCCAACAAATCAATCGAAGCGTTTATACTTATAAGGAATTTAAGAAGTTTTTTTTAAACGAAATTAAAAATAAATAAAATGATTTTCATATTCTAAAATACATGTCATAACAAGTGTTTCCCTTATTCATAAAACAATTTGTTGCAATAAAACCCAATAAATTGACTGTTTTAATGTTGCTTTCATGCATGGTATATTTTAAAACGTTTATAAATCCTTTAAAACTCATCAGTAATTTTCATTTGTTTCAAACCAATAACTAAAAATGTGTCTATCAACATAAAGTTGAAAAGGGGCCATGGCTCCTGTAAAATTTGACTGATGTTGACAAAAATCCGTGTCCTGTATTTTATAACTATACAGGTTAACATGATATTCATTAAATACATAGAGCCCTTCAAATAATTTGCAATGCCAGCAATCAGCCAACCAATCAAACAGTAAGCTAGATTTTCAGCCAACCAATCAACAGTAAGCTGCATCATTAGCCAACCAATCAACAGTAAGTTGCATTATCAGCCAACCAATTAACAGCAAGCTGCATTATCAGCTAACCATTCAACAGTAAGCTTTATCAGCCAACCAACTAACAGTAAGCTTTATCAGCCAACCAATTAACAACAAGCTGCATTATCAGCTAACCAATCAACAGTAAGCTTTATCAACAACCAACTTACAGTAAGCTTTGTCAGCCAACCAATCAACAGTAAGCTGCATTATAACCCAACCAATTAATAGTTAGCTGCATTACCAGCAATCAGCAAACCAACAGTCGACACTAATGTCATGTGATATAAAAACAAATCAATGTAATCCAATTTATATTATCTGTGAAAAATTACCACAATAATGTCAAATACATTGTATATTTCAAGTTGGGTATTGTTTTTAATAAGATACGAAGCAAACTGATTATACTGTACATTTTGTATGAAAGTGCAATAATAGTCAACTGACGGGATGAATACTACCCTGAGTAAGTTTATTAAGGTAATTTCTCACGTTTTTATGTTTATTTTTACTTTCAACTTACTTTCAGCATTTCAATACAATGTAATGTTTCTAACATATTTTATAATTAAAACAGTTTAAAAAAAATCATACCTTAAAATAATTGGTTGATATTAATAACAAGCATTAATTCATCTTTCGAATCTCGACAGCCAGATTGTCAATTCAACAAGACAGAAACCTCGTCCTGTACTATATACAATATAATACCATCAATTAAACATTTCTTTTTCGTTCAAACTTCCAATTAGTGGATTAAACAAAAAATGTCAATTACACATATATCTATTACAGATGAAAGCAAAATCAACTCTTCTCTTCTAACTATACATATATAATGAAGAGAGATGCTCTCTAACCTTGATTTGTACATCTATATGCTTTCACTATGATGGTTGCATCGACATACTCATCCTAGAGACCCCAAATGATTAAACTGAACTTTCGAAACTTGGTGTGATAATTTGCTATTACTGCTCATGTAGCAAATTATCACACCAAGTTTTATCATCAAAAGACACCTAAATTTTCTCCTTCTAACTTACTCTTTAAACCCCCAAAATAATTCCAGTAATTAAACAAATTCATTATTATCAATATTTCATTTTCTTTCTTGACCTGGCCAATAAAATAATCACAGCAAAAGACTAAAATTTACATTAGTTAACTCCTCCCTAAGCCTTGTATAAGCATGGTATCATCTTATTGGCCTTGGTCACAAAGCACCTGCTAGGTGGCTCCTCCCACACTGGGAACCCAAATTTTTAATATTTTCACCACAGATGAAGTTCATGTATATTATTGGGTACCTATATTTGCAATATTAGCTCTGTCAAAAAAGACAGACAAGAGCCATCCAATTAGGCAAAAGTATAAAACTGAGATTGTTTTTGTTTTAGAAAATATTTTTGCATAATTAGCTCCGCCCATACAGACAAGTCTCATCCAATCAAATGAAGTTTCTAGGATAACAGTCACATGGTGATCCTGAGGCAGCTGTAATACACAAATGAGAGAAACAGTTCCTGACATGTACTACACTGAGGTATATTGTCTATATGTGAGGTAAATAAGAAACTGGAAAAACAATGTGATGTGACAAAAGCCAAAATAAAGTGCCAATGGTTACATTTTTTTTTTAAAGAGAGAGAATGAGGGTGTGAAAACATAAGATCTATTTATTTAAATGTCAAAATCTCTAACCTATATGTTTATGAACATAAGAGAGATAGCGCCAGGCAAGTCAACTCATTATAGCTGGGCTTGGTGCCAAAGGTTTTGCCATGTTATTGTCAGCCAAGCTGCGCAGTCTTAATCATTGCCAAAATAATCTTATGTGACAAGGGACTACTTTTTTACTCTAATCGTCAATTTTTATATGTGTTTTATATACGAACCAAGTAAAACAATGGAAATAGATTGTGAACATTGTATTATGTCATTTTAAAGTTGTTGCATAAAAACCAAATGCTTCAATAATATCAATCAAATTAGGAAGGCGTAGGAATATTTATTAAAGCTCGACTGTCATTACATTGAGTACTTTAATTCATGTTTGTTCTGTGATAATGCTGTCACTCGTCCATTTCAAATTTGTAAGATAGAGTAGTGACAATAATTATATAGATCGAGGGCACCGATAGATAAAATTCTGTATTTTGGTTACCAGTGGCCCGTTTCACTAACATTCCTTAGTATATATAAGTTTGCGAACTTCGGTACTTCTAAGTATAAAATTTGAAGTTATGAATAAAGAGTTGAGAAATTTATTAAGTGTCTCACTTACATCATTTATAAACTTTTGTAATCCTTGTCAATAGTTTTCTTTTTTAAAAATTTGCAAAAATACTGCACAAATGAAACATTCCTAGGTGCCTCAATTTGCTCGTAGAAAAATCTTAAGATGACTTACGAAGTGTTAGTGAAACGGGCCAGTAAAATTAAAGTTAAACATTTGGGAACATACTCATGTAACCATTGAGACACTTTAATTTTGTTTCGTCAAGGTAGACGGTCTACCCGTTCTTTGTTGAGTTATTCTGAATGCGAGGTACTATACGTGAAAACAGAAAAACTACCCAGATGTAGTCACGTTATATAAAACAAACCCTGAATCAATGGGGTAAAATGTTAAAAAAGCAAATAAAAGGATTATTTTTTTAACTTATAATATGAAAGAAGCACATTTACTCTTTATTTACACCAATTTACATTTGTTTCCATGGAGGAACAATTGCGATATTATATTTTATACATTTTTTTGTTTGTTTGTTACAATGTAATTGAAATTATGCTATATGGTAAAACTGCGTTTAGTTCAGTGTAAACAAGCATTGGAAAGAATAATTATGAAGGTACACTAAATGGTTCAAAACATGTAAAAATGTGTAAAACTGACCTTATCAAAAATTGTATTAAAAAGCTTAAATACAATCTGAATCTAAGCAAAAGTGAAAACTAAGTGTTCCTTCTTTCTTGTTATTTTTCTGTTAAACATTTTCATGAGTAATATATAATGTCTGGTTCTCAATAAGAGATTTATGGGTTTTATATCACTAATTGAAGTAGGTGCACTAATTGAATTGGATGCACTAATTGAATTGGATGCACTAATTGAAATGGATGCACTTATTGAATTGGATGCAATAACTGAAGTGGATGCAGTAATTGAAGTGGATGCAGTAATTGAAATGAATGCACTTATTGAATTGGATGCAATAATTGAATTTGATGCACTAATTGAAGTGGATGCACTAATTGAAGTAGGTGTTAAATGATGATGTGTGGAGTCGCATTAACTCCCTTTACATTTTTACTGATTGTTGCGATCCTAAAAAGGGAACGTTAAAAATGTCAATCACCACAAGTCTTTGCAACTCCCTTTTACTGTTTTAATGGTGGTTACAATTCTAAGAAATAGTCAACTGGAATAATATATATATATATTCCACTCAAAATCAGGACCACAACGAAACCCATAATACTTGACATGGACTTATATAGAGAAGAAAAAAAACAACAGATTGAGATGTATTCACACAAAATCTCGTGAAATTTCGTTTTCAAATATCTTTACTTCATTCATCTATGAAATACAAATTAAAATTCTGTCTTTGCCCAATGGAATTCTCTATGAAACAAGACCATTCCCATCAAATTATGTTTAAAATTGTTGAAATACTTATGCTGCAACTAAAAATCAAGAAAAATACTTGAAATTTTACTTCAAAATGCAATCTTTTAAAGTCAAGATCATTTTGTGTGTTTAAAACCGTATAAAATATCTGATGTAACATACACTTTACGTGGCCTGTGAAATTTGAATGATTAATTTGCCAAATTTTTAATTCTTCACATGCTATTTTATAAACATTTAGTAGAGAGATGCAAGTTTCCTATCTTTCTATATAAGTCCTTGATACTTGATTAATATTTTGTTTGTTGATACATTTTCTGTAGCAGGTGACCAAGAGCCCTAACGAGTCTTAACGTTTAGTAACCAGTCACTCAGTGAACTATCCTTACAGGTAAAACTGTTGAAACTTCCCATTCAACCTTTGATCTTGTGCCAGTGTTACCTAAAAATGTATATTATTATTTTTTTTTTTAATGGGGTTTAACGTCTGACCTCAGACTGATTCAGACTGAGTAGAACCACCGTCCTTCCGCAAATAACTGGAAACTTTCTCACATAAAATTTTTGGAGAGAGCGGGACTGTAACCTACGACCGTAGCAATGACAGGTTAGTGATCTTGACACGGCGGCTTGGACCACTAGGCCACGGAGTACCCAAAAATGTATATTAAAATATAGACACGTTTAAACTTGTGTAACTTATCCATTCCAGTCACAGAGGTATTTGGTAATTTATTCCAGTCACAGAGGTATTTGGTAATTTGAGGTAATTGAGGCGCTGGAAACTAGAGTGGTGGGAGTACAGTTTGTGACATTCATAACAGTGGTTCAGAAATCTGGGGTTTGAAACACTTTATGTCACGGGAATATAAGAAATCAGAATACAAGTTCATATTGTTTACTTTTGCTGCAGGTAAAATGCATATTTGACTCTGGCATAGAGACAGTGATATAAAAAATGCACATGATAAAGAGACTTTCACTATTCACCTTCCACAACTAGGATAGAAAATCAACCTAAACAAATGTCTGCTTTTTTTGTTTAAGCAAGAACATCAGGCATTTTCTTGTCATGCTATCTGTGTCACATGTACTTGGTCTCCCTGGTTATCCGTGGATGCCATGTTAACCGACCTAACATTTCAATAAATGTAAATGTCATGGTTTATGTGCTGTCACAGTCTGTTTGGTTGAATTGTTGATTGTGTAATGTCATACCCAACTAAATTGAGAGTGGTGTAATGTTATATCTGGCTGAATTGAAGGTTGTGTAATGATTATGTTATATCTGACTGAATTGAAGGTTGTGTAATGTTATATTTGGCTGAATTGAAGGTTGTGTAATGATTATGTTATATCTGACTGAATTGAAGGTTATGTAATGTTATATCTGGCTGAATAGAAGGTTGTGTAATGATTATAGTATATCTGGCTGAATTGAAGGTTGTGTAATGTTATATCTGGCTGAATTGAAGGTTGTATAATATCTGGCTGAATGAAAGTTGTGTAATGTTATACCTGGCTGAATTGAAGGTTGTGTAATGTTATATCTGGCTGAATTAAAGATTGTGTAATGTTATATAGATCTGGCTGAAATGAAGGTTGTATAATGATTACGTTATATCTGGCTGAATTGAAGGTTGTATAATGTTATATCTGGCTTAATTGACGGCTGCATGATGTTATATCTGGCTGAAATGAAGGTTGTGTAATGTTACACCTGGTCAAATTGAAGGTTGTGTAATGTTATATCTGTTGTGTAAATACATTCTGTTCTGAATTGAAGGTTGTGTAATGCACTTCTTGATTAAATTGAAGGTTGTGTAATGCACTTCTTGATGAAACTGAAGGTTGTGTTATATCATTCCTGTCTAAATAGAAGGTTGTGACGTAATCCCATACCAGACTGACTTGCAGATAGTTGTAAGCTGTTTGAGTCGTATTTACAGAGGTATTTTGTGTGAATGCATTAAAATATAAACAGATTTTTGGAAAATCTGATTTCCTGATTTCAAAAATTCTCTGAGGTAACATTATTTTAGCAAAATGAACGATGAAATACAACACATTGTGATGATCTGAATGAGCAAGTAAAAACAAAACGAAATAAAATAAAGTATAGCTACCATATAAATACAAATATACAAGCCTTTGGATATATGAACAGTCTAAATGTTTGAGTTTTCTTATTGCATTTGACTCGTTATGCTCAGGTTTTCAATTTAAGAGCCGGCAGCCTGCACAATTGTCTGGCTTATCCGAACTTGTGCTGCGCTATGTTGGATCAAGTTTCAACCAACATTGATTCAGCTAACTTCATACTTAAAAACTTAAAGCACACAGAAATGTCTACTGATTGCAGTATAACATTTTTATTTTTTTTAATGGGATTTCACGTCATTTTCACCACATTTCAGATTATATTTATATGGCATATCCAGTTTTATTAGTGGAGGAATGAATCTAAGTAGATCCACCGTCCTTCCGCAAGTAACTGGCAAACACAAACCTACGAACTTAGTGGTGAGAGGTAAGTGATTACGATAACAAATTTAAATGCTTATATGAAAATGAAATTCAATCCAGGCTATTCACCATCTTCTTTCCCATCACAACACGTTCTTGTTGTTAGGATTTGTTTTAGGGGGCATTACTGAACTAGACACACCTTATCTCTGCAAGTCATTGACTACTTCCCCACACGTTACGAGGTGAAAGACCCGTGGCAGTAGAACAAAGTTCATGACTATTGTAATCGCCACAGAGACTGTGGTCAGGCAGGGATTGAACTAACATGGCCCGGATTGACAGTCAGAAGTCTTGTGGACAAATCTAGCCAGGTCTCACTCTCTTGGTAATGATCATAAGGAGCCAAGCAAGTCTCGTCTTAACACTGACAACTTTATAAAATATAAATGATAAGAGGTAATTGTATTTTTTTGTTAAAATTCTTCTAACTGGTTTTTTTGCTCACTGGCTACTTCAAGCCAGTGTTTTTTTTTATTGAATGTTTGTTTTTAGTAATGAGATAAAAATGAGATAAAAAATCAAATCAATTGATAGTGAACAAATACAAATGCATACATGTTGCTGATAGGATTTTACTTTCAGAATTCTTAATTTTGTTGTTGATTCTTACACAAGGGATTAGCACCCTTGCGTTTATTCCTGAATTGCTTTTGATCAAGTCTACTTCAAAATGCTTTTTTTTTTTTTTTTTAAATCTACAGGGACTTAGGTGAGATAAAATTTTAAGCAGACCAACTCTATACAACAACAGCGCAATAAAATATATGATTAATTAGATGCAAATTTTTTAATAATAAATATTCATGAATCTGGCAAACCCGCATTGATAGTCAATGAATGTTTGTACTAATAGAAAATCTATATTTCTTCATACGCTATTAATATTTGACTTCACAAAACCCGCATCACAATGTTTATAATATGCATTAATACTTATATATATATCTGTACTATATGCAAATTTCCAAACAAATATTCATATACTAAAGTATGCAAATCAGCATCAATATTCATGCATATTCATATCATAAGCAAAAGTTGAAATATGAATATTCATAATATTTCATGCAAATTAACATAAACTTTTATTAATGATAATTCAGTATGCTAAAAATAGAACACAAAGCAAATATACATAAGTTTACATAATATATATATCAATTTGTTTTGATAACGCTTTATACAACATATTAAATGTACACAATAAAATGTCTCCATCAAATGGCGACATAACAAGGGTTCCATGAAACATCTTTAACAAGGGGCGTTGATGTAATACCATAATATATAACAAGAGAACAAGGGCAGTTCCTAGCACTTAACAAAAATATAACAGATAGGGGGGAAAATGTATGCATTAAAACCAACCGGTTTCAAAATATAGAAATTCTTTATGACTGACTTTACAACATCTACATGTATAATAACATAACTGAATTAAATTTACATGCATCATTTAATTTCTTTTTCAATTTACATATATCATGTAAATCATATTTTTATTAACATACATCATGCAAATTCTATTTTAATTTACATGTATCATGTAAATTCTATATTAATTTACATACATTATGCAAATTCTATTTTAAATTTACTTGTATCATGTAAATTCTATATCAATTTACATACATCATGTTAATACATGCATCACATTAATTCTACATGTATTTTAAATTTACTTGTATCATTTACATTCTATATTAATTTACATACATCATGTAAATTCTACTTTAATTTAAATGTATCATGTAAATTTTATTTCATACAATATAACTAAATTTAATTGACACGTAGCATGTAAGTATATACAGATATTTATAACTGCGGTTTGACATTTATTTCTGTTAGATACATTCATCAGTTTGGATCATTGGAATTATTTATATAAACATATAATGCTTTAAAAATAGTAACAGTAGTTTTATATAAAAGATATTAAAAAATATCATATTAAGATTTATAAAAATTCTATAATGTTGTAACCTTTTTACATTTACACAAATTCTAGATTTGTAACCCAATTTTATCTCATTGAAATTCTTAATAACCAATGTATATTTTAAACTAACAAAAAAAAAAAAAATTCTGATGATGATTTACAAACTACTGTGCAAAACTGAAAAAAAAAAACAACAATACCCGGTAATCAAACTTATGTTTGGTCAATATCAGTAAAACCTGGGGCAGCGAGAGGTAGCTCCGGACAATACCTGGATAATAAGGACAGGTAGTTTCATAAATTCCTAGGTAATAAGGTAAAAAACACTATGCTATATTGGTAAGTCAGGTAATGCCTTAAAATACCACAATCATCATCTTTGGGAAATACCATTTTATATTGGGAAATACTACATTATATTTGGGAAATATCATGTTGTTTGGGAAATATCGTGTTATATTGGGAAATACTACATCATATTTGGGAAATACCATGTTGTAAGGGAAATACCATGTGATATTGGGAAAAACTACATTATATTTGTGAAATACAATGTCCAATTGTTGTGTGGGATATACCATGATATACTGAAAAATACCTGGTAGTACCCGAAATACCAGGTTAAACTAAAATATACTCGGTAAAAACACCAAGTAAGTTCACAGCAATAAAGTTTGAATACAATCCATAATGTTTAAAGCATTGCACTATGGTGTTTTTTTATTATTAACATTTAATGCTCTAGGGACATATTCATTTCATATAAAATTTTATTTCTGATGCAACTTTCCCTAAAAACTTAGCACAAACACAGCTGCGTTCGCTGATTATCATAATCAAACGTAATACTGTAGACGTAACAAGAAGAAATTTCTCCGAATCTAACATGAATCGTTAACATGAAGAATAGATAACAAGAAAACTTAAACAGTAACATACTAATAAAGCACTTGTAGCCTTCCTTGACTCATCAAAACTTTTAACTCAACTTTCCCATACCATCAGTATGACATTTTTACCCAATATTTACAAATGACACATCCTTCATATGCCTAAACTTATTTTATTCAATTAAGGCCATAATAAATTAATTGCTTGAATAACAGCCTCGCCAGCCTCCTAATTTTGACCCCTTTTATGTATATAAAAAAAAATTTAAAAAAAAAAAAAAAAAATATATATATACATATAAAAAAGATAAATATAAATAAAATTCACCCCTCCCCATTTTGTCATTTTGAAAAAAAATTGGATGAAAATCTAGCAATTGATTTATAATGGCCATAGAATTTATTTCTATTTATAGTTATTTTTTTTTAGCTTGAATATGAAGTAAACCCAAAACCTCTTTGTGAATCACACTTAATTTCACTTCCTGGGTAGAACCAGTATTGGGTGTTGTTTTCTGAGAGGCCATCAAGTTGGACCTGGGATCGAACCCGGAACCTCTGCGTACAATAGCTACCTTTTTCTTTGAAATTCAAGCTGGATGTCAGAAAAATTCAGTTAAAAGATTTGATTTGTATATGGATGATCAAAACACCAAGTCCAACAATAACAACCTCCTCACTCCAAACCTTAATATTGCAATCATCTACTTAGCTTTAACGTTTGTCATATTTATCACGCGAATTCTTACATATATTAGGCCAGACCAAAATACCTGTGTTATGGGTTTCTCAACCGACCCTATAGTTGAGTCCCGACAATAAAATGTAGTACTGACACTTAAATTGAGTCCCAACCCTATAACTGAGTCCCGACCCTGTAACTGTGTCCCGACCCTACAATTGAGTCCCAACCAAAACTTTTTTCATATTGAAAAAACTAAAAAAAAAATCAATAAAAAAAAAATTAATGTAAAAGTATGAAAAACTGCAGAAGGAATCTGCTTATTTTGTCAAGAAAAATATATATGTATTGTTCTTTATTGATGTACCAACACAAATTTTTAGTTTTTTATAAAATAGAAAAACAAGTTAAAATCAGCTTTCTTATTATACTTCATTATTATGATTTTACCTCTATGAAATAAAAACTAGAAAAGAAAAAATTACCTACCTATAGTATTTTTTTTCGTCAAGTAACCCTAAACACAAAGTATATTATTTTTCTGGCTGTTTCTAATAAAACCAAGACCTTGAATTTCTTATAAAATGTTGCTGGGCCACTTGAATTATTTGTTGGCATGATTATTAGATTTGGCCCAAGCAGTTAACAAAAAATGTTTTATAACAACAAATTTGACCATTTATGAGAACAGTTTTTAACATAAACAGCATTAAAACAATAATTATTAATGTACAATGAAATAACACCAACCTTTTTAACATTATTTTTCCTTCCATAAAAAAATGCAATTGCTAATATCCATAAAAATTACATCTCAAATGCTATGGTTATAATTTTACTTTTTAATTTAAAACTTTGCTTCAGCAAATGACCCCTGCCCTCACCCGACTCCTGATATATGAATACATTACGTTACTAGTGTGCCAATTGTTTCACTGAATTCAAACAACGGCATATTTCTCTATCATTTTACATATCCCAGGTGACACTCAATAGACATTTATAAAACATTGGACTTTCCATGAAGTAAGCACAATCTACCTGCTACATAAACACACCGATGCTAGTTGTCCATTCTATTTGCCTTTATTTCAGTCTTTATTAACAAACATATAGAAGGACTAGACTGAGCTTATATTTAACATATTCAACACAGGGCTGCCACCATATAAGGATAAAAAATACACAGCCAACTTGTTGCTTTTAAGTCAAAATAATCGCTCCATAATAACATATCCTAAAAAAAAACCTGCAATATTAAGTTTGAAAATATCTTTTATCAAGTATAACAATTTTAGTTAACTTTAAATATCAGCCCATGTTGCTCGCACCTATAATAAATAGTGAAACATAAAACACCAGTGATAAAACAAATAAAAACGTGTCTACAGTTTTCTATTCGAAAGAACAGTGAAAAAAAGCTAACAAAAACTCACCATTAAATATAATGAGGGCAAAGCTGAGGAGGACACACCTTTTACAAATTGAATTCATCTTACCCAGTTTTCTTTTCATCTGTAAAATGCATTTTGGAAAAGAGATCTACGTGAGTCTTGGAGAAGTGGTACCTGCGATCCACTTCGTACTTGAATTGTTGGTTGCAAACCTGACATTTATACGGTTTGATGTTGGCGTGTATTCTCATGTGCGCGGTTGTATTGTTCATGTGTCGTATAACACGACAGCAAATCCGGCACTGGTACCCTGTTGAGACTTTTATAAAGTTCCCCTTTCCGTATTTCTTCGTAGACTGGTCATCTCTGGAACCTGTGGAATTCTGAGAACCCTGACTCAGTCCCAGTCTGTCATAGTCCTGATCATCATTTTGATTTGTGGATATGTTGACATTTGAACTGTCTGTCTGTTCGTCTATTGCAGACTGGTATACATCATCTACAGACATTTTTCTTTTCTTATTACTTAAATCCAAACCTTCTTGAGAACCAGTCTCTATTTTCATGTCATCATCAATTATCAATGGAGCATCTAGATTTTCGACAAAACTAGAACTTGGGAATCTTGAACGTCCTGTCGGCACGGGTTCTGGCGAAGTCATGCTGTGAAATTCACTCATTGACTGACTTCGCTCACGGCTAATATGGGGTCTTACAGGGGGTAAAAATGGACTTTGAAGGGGTGATAAAAGGCCTAAACTTGAGTGAAATATATTCTGTTGAACTTTAAGCGCATCTTCAAAATTTTTTGATAAATCTGGCGGTGTGGCCATGTCTGCTGTTTTAGACGTTACAGCGTCAGACAAATTTTGATCTTTCATTTGAACAAAAGTTGAAGCAGAACAAGGAGGGGACACCTCATAGCTTTGTGATGTCATAGTCTCAGACATCCGCCGCTCTATACAGCTCTTTGGTTGTTTTCGTCCTCCTTGCCTGTGGTAATTTTTTGTTTCTGCTTTTTTGTGCAACCTATATGTCTCCCCGGATTCTGAATGGTACTCTCTACTTTCACCGAGCACAAAATTTGATTCGGATTGACTCGTCATAACGTCCTGGGGAGCGTATGGGGATTTGTATTTATTTTCTAACTCTTCAGATTCGTGCTTCATTTTGTAGAAGTTGTTGTTATCCGTATCAGACAAACAGGAGTTTTGCTTTAAACTGACGTCACTGTAATTATGAAAGGGAACTCTATACATGAAAAAGGGAGACAACCCACATTCACTTCCACCCACACTTCCAATAACAGGGTTTAATATGAGACCTGCTTTGACAGAAGTGCTAACTAAGTTGACTGGACTCACATCTGATATATCTCTATCAGGGCTCAGGGCCCCCGCAGCACAACCAATATTTGATTTTGTGTTATAACTGCCGTCTTCCGAACTAGATCCGGAACTCAGCTGGACTGATTTAGGTGGAACTAACTGATGCGGCGAGGTCATTACCGGTGATGCTACGGGAACTGCCGGAGAGGTGGATGGTTGCTGATGATGATGGCGTTTGTAGTGAAATTCTGTTGGACTAGACAATGTGATCTGTTTAATACTTTCAACGCTTTCGGTCATCGGACTCTTTGCCACGTGTTTGATTTTATCGCTCATTTCAGTTATGCGGCTGGTTGGACTGCGGTTTATTGAATACTTAGTCCCCTTTTCATTTAAATCCACAGATAACATTGACGGGTGTTCCGGCCATATTGAAGAAGATTCGCTCAAAGATCGGGCAGTATCGGAATACTCATGACTGGACAACATGGCCACATCCTCGTCCAGGCTCTTGGAGCTGGCCGAACTCTTACGCCGATTCGGGGAAAATACAGAATCTGAGGTACTACTTTCTCGTTCATAACGGGGTCTAACAGGTTCGTTCTGCAATGAGAAAAATTTGATACATTAAAGAGGCCTTGCCTTTACATTTTATGTCCATGAAATGATCTACCTTGTCGGAAAGAAACACATGTAATTTGAAGAAATCGGTGCAATTTTCTACAACACGTGTTACTTTCTAGAAATAAGTGTTTTAAAAAAGGTTGTCTATAAACAATTGTACCAAAGGTATTTCCTATATCCCCAGCTTCCAGAAACCAATATTCTGAAAATCCTCAGAATCACGGGACACTGACATTTTCTGCAAGCCATACTCTATGTTGTAGTATACGGTCCATGTTGGAGCATAAGACTCAGTAATGGAGGGTCAGCTGTTATATTCCCCGTCAAAACCATATTCTGAGTCCATCATCATGACATGTTGATCACTTTTTGTCAAGCTATTTTAAAATCCCTCCGCGTAAAACAAAGTTACAGATCAGACTTGAAATATCAAACAAACTGAAAGTGTGACCTTGACCTCTGAGGTAAGGTTCTGGGTCTTAATGTGACACTTTGTCTTATCCTGTCAGTCAATTGATAAAGTATTTTTGAAATCCATCCATGTTTGATAAAGTTACAGACTAAACTTGAAATCTCAAACAGACTCAAAGTGTTGTCGAACAAACTCAAAGTGTGACCTTGACCTTTGAGGTACAGGTCTGAGTCTTACTTGCGATACATCGTTATGTCATCTTGGTCAAATGAGCTAAGTTTAAAATTAGACACGATATATCTAACAAATTGAAAGTATGACCTTGACCTTTGAGGAAAGGTTTTGGGTCTTACACACGACACTTCATCATGTCATGTTGATCAACTGAGCCAAGAGTTTTTGAAATTCATCCATAGGTGACAAAGTTACAAACCGGACACGAAATCTCAAACAGACTGAAAGTGTTGTCAAACAAAGGTAAATTGTGACTTTCACCTTTGATGTGGGAGTCTGGGTGTTACACGCAACATGACATCATGTTATGCTGATCATTTGTAACAGGTATTTATAGAATCCATTTATGCATGACACAATGGACAAGAAATCTCACACAGACTCAAAGTGTTGTCAAACAAAGTCAAAGTGTGACCTTGACCTTTAAGGCATGGGTGTGGGTCTTATGCATAACACGTCGTCATGTCATGATGATGATTGAGCCAAGTGTTTTTAAAATTCATCCATAGGAGACAAAAAAAATAGACCTGAAACCAAATCTCAAGCAGACTAAAAGTATTGTCAAATGAAGTTGAATTGTGACTTTGACCTTTTAAATGGGAGTCTGGGTGTTATGTGTAACATGTCATCATGTTATGTTGATCATTTGTAGCAAGTATTTATAAATTTCATCTACACATGACAAAGTTACAGGCCGGACACGAAATCTCACACAGACTCAAAGTGCTGTCAAACAAACTCAAAGTGTGACCTTGACCTTTGCAGTACAGGTGCATGTCTTACTCGCTACACATCGTCATGTCATGTTGATCATTTGTAACAAGTATTAACAATCCATTTATGCATGACAAAGTTTAAGGCTGGACACGAAATACCGGATGGAAGGACGGACACTGTGATAACTATATGCAACCCCAAAATTTTTTGGGGGTGGCATAAAAAAATTAAATGCTTTAAAAGTCAATAAAAAAGTTTGGGTAGCAGCAATTTTGATTGAGTAGGTAGGAGCATGGCAAACAATTTAATTTTTAAAAATGGCCATATATCACTGAAAATTCTTGAGCAGACATGTACTTACCCTGTGATATATATTTGGGGACACTAATGGGTTACAGGCCTGTGTTGGAGAATGCATACTGTTGTTACCATAGGAGATAGTGGTCGGCATAGTGACAGCATCATCATCCATCGAGAGTCTTCTGGTTGCTGGTGACAAAAAAAATCTTCATTATTATTTACATCGGGGTTTTGATTCAGTTCTTTCAAAGACATGTAAATGTGTTTAATAAAATGATTTTCAAGTTTTTTGTTATGTTTTTGGAAGATATATTCAGGAACCTGAGTCTGAAACCATCCATTATCTTACTACAAGTTTTTTCTGACATGTCTGAAATGCCTACATTTTTAAATGTGACTTAACACCATTTTTAACACATTTCAGGTTGTATGTGGCATATCTAGTTTCAGTGTTTTTTTACCATTTTCAGAAGATGACCCATACCCTTGGAACTGGTAACTTTAACGGCATTTTCATTAAGATTGGGAAAACTTTGGCATTAAATATATTTGTTCAACTTCATAAAAATGAGTACACTTGCTTCTCTGGCCATTTAATTAATTAAAGAATCGATGATATATTCAATTCAGAAAGGAGATAACTTTGTTTATCTTATCAAGATTCCATTAACAACTAATGAAGCTTTCAATTGGGAAATTTTTACCACTCATTTGGGGAAAAAAGATACTGTTTGCCCTTGGGAATATGACCCAATAACGGCTATAAAAATGGCCAAAAAAAACCACTGAATTTATTGGTGGATTGAGGAAGATAACTCGGCCACAGAAGTCCCTTACTGATTTAAACTTTATTTAAAAATTTCAGGTTTACAAAAGTCTTATAACCCAAGTCAAGTGCATGCCTCCTCCATATTAAAGGACTGCCCAAATAAATTTGTGTCAAGCAAAATGATACAAATCAGTTACAGCTGTAAAATATGTCTCAAAGCAACAAAATGTATAGGTCAGATTTTCACTTGTTTTTTTTTAGTTATTATTTGGCTTCCATAAAATGAGGAAGTTTGTATGATGTGAAAATTTAGTTGGAAATCAGTATCTTGTTAAAAATTTATATTATTTGAAAATAATTTTTTTTAGGTTAATTTTTGTTGTTGTTTTGTTTTGAATTGCAGTCAGTGAACCTAATCATTATTGCTGTGACACACATTATCTCTGCAAGCAGTCTATAATTACTCCAGGGGATGGGGGACTCGTGACTGTAGCAAAAGGTCATAACTTATCATCACAGAGGCTGTGGCCAGGCAGCTATATTAAGGTTTGATGTTTGTTTGAATATTTAGTGTATTTTTATGCCATTGAGGGCTAATAGACAATCATTAACCTAATCACTCTTTCCTGGGATACTGTACTCGGACGCACCTACAGCATCTCCACCAACAAGAATCTGACAACTTTCCCACTTGAATCAGCGATGAGAGATGAATGGCAATAAAAACATACCAGTACAGTATGTGAGGAATTGTTTCTGTAGCTGTTCCTGGTCCTCGAGGAACCCTGCCCCCCGGTGAGATCCCAGGTGATCTGCTGTTCCTTCCAAGACATTGGCCGTAAGCACGACTGACTCCTCACCAGACTCTGCCAGTTGCTGCAACTGTAAATATCACATGGGAGTTATTACAGGGAGTGTATCAGGATGTTTTAAAAAATAAAAAAATTATCAAAATCGATAAAAAGTATCTCAATAACATAAATAAGTATAATCTGAATAGTTTAGTGTCAAATCCATCAACACTTGACAAAATCGATATGTTAATTGGAGTGGTGAACTTGAAACAAAATTCTCATTCTAAAAATAGACAGCACTTAAATACTGTTTGAAGACCTCAGATCATCATTCCAACTCTTACTAAGATGAAACAATTTTTACTACCAAAATAGTATATTAAAAAGGGATTTCCAAACTTGGGTAACGCGCCTAGGTTAGATTAAAAAAATGTCCTGCTTAAAATTGCAACATATTTTGTGACGTATTAAAAGAGTCACATGATTAAACCGATCAGCCATGAAGGACCTCTATTTTTGTTGTAAAGCTATTATCTAAGAATTCCATTATGTTACAAAGCAGAAAATAAGCAGCTGTATATGGTATACAAACAGGTGACCGAACAAGAGGCCCATGGGCCTTAACGGTTACCATTATAACTTATTATCTACAAATGTTGATATCTGTACCATTGTAAATTATTACATACCATGTTTGATAGCTGTACCACTTAACTTATTACTTACCAATGTTGATATCTGTACCATTGTAAATTATTACATACCATGTTTGATAGCTGTACTACTTAACTTATTACTTACCAAGGTTGATATCTGTACCACTTAAAATTATAATATTACCTACCAATGTTGATATCTGTACCATTGTAAATTATTACATAACATGTTTGATAGCTGTACCACTTAACTTATTACTTACCAAGGTTGATATCTGTACCATTGTAAAGTATTACATACCACGTTTGATAGATGTACCACTTCAACTTATTACTTACCAAGGTTGATATCTGTAACTTTATGACAAACTTGAATGCCTGGCAGAATTCTGGGCCCTTGTGGAGCAGCCCCTCTTGTTTCAAGAGCATAATTGTCAGCTTACATTGTACCTGAACAAACACAGAAATTGTCAGCTTACATTGTACCTGAACAAACACAGAAATTGTCAGCTTACATTGTACCTGAACAAAAACAGAAATTGTAAGCTTACATTGTACCTGAACAAAAACAGAAACTGTCAGCTTACATTGTACCTGAACAAAAACAGACATTGTCAGCTTACATTGTACCTGAACAAAAAAACAGAAATTGTCAGCTTACATTGTACCTGAACAAACACAGAAATTGTCAGCTTACATTGTACCTGAACAAAAATAGAAATTGTCAGCTTACATTGTACCTGAACAAAAACAGAAGCTGTCAGCTTACATTGTACCTGAACAAAAAAACAGAAATTGTCAGCTTACATTGTACCTGAACAAAAATAGAAATTGTCAGCTTACATTGTACCTAAACAAAAACAGAAACTGTAAGCTTACATTGTACCTGAACAAAAACAGAAATTGTCAGTTTACATTGTACCTGAACAAAAACAGAAATTGTCAGCTTACATTGTACCTGAACAAAAACAGAAATTGTAAGCTTACATTGTACCTGAACAAAAACAGAAACTGTCAGCTTACATTGTACCTGAACAAAAACAGAAACTGTCAGCTTACACTATACCTGAACAAAAACAGAAATTGTCAGCTTACGATGTACCCTCAACAAATCAGAAATTGTCAGCTTACATTGTACCTGAACAAAACAGAAAATGTTAGCTTACATTATACCTGAACAAAAACAGAAATTGTCAGCTTACATTGTATCTGAACAAAAACAGAAATTGTCAGCTTAAATTGTACCTGAACAAAAACAGAAACTGTACGCTTACATTGTACCTAAACAAAAACAGAAACTGTCAGCTTACATTGTACCTGAACAAACACAGAAATTGTCAGTTTACATTGTACCTGAACAAACACAGAAATTGTCAGCTTACATTGTACCTGAACAAAAACAGAAGCTGTACGCTTACATTGTACCTGAACAAAAACAGAAATTGTCAGCTTACAGATTACCTGAACAAAAACAGAAATTGTCAGCTTACATTGTACCTGAACAAAAACAGAAATTGTCAGCTTACGATGTACCTGAACAAAAACAGAAACTGTCAGCTTACATTGTACCTGAACAAAAACAGAAATTGTCAGCTTACATTGTACCAGAACAAAACAGAAATTGTTAGCTTACATTGTACCTGAACAAAAACAGAAATTGTCAGCTTACATTGTACGTGAACAAAAACAGAATTGTTAGCTTAAATTATACCTGAACAAAAACAGAAATTGTCAGCTTACATTGTACCTGAACAAAAAAAGAAATTGTCAGCTTATGATGTACCCTGAACAAAAACAGAAATTGTCAGTTCACATTCAGGGTTTCCGCTGTCATTCGCCATATTCGCAAATGGCGAAAAAAATAAAAAAATGGCGAAAAAATGATTTGCCGTAAAAAGAATTTTTTATATAAACGAAATTTCCCTTTCCAAAACACCTCGATCTGGCCTAAACATCAATATCACACAGCCGAAAACACAGCTTGTACACAGTATAGAGTACACAACCCACGTGTGACATGCCAATGTAGTAGCATGACACGGCACCTTTTACAATTGACCCCCGCAGTGTTTATCATACCACAAGCCCGATAATGCGACTTTGGAAAACCTCTCATGCATATTCATTTATCTATTTTTATTCCTCTAATGTGATTGGCGGATAGATTTGAATATAAATTAACCTATTTTTAATAACCGCTCTGATTGGTCGGATATTTACGACCAAGGCACACGTTTCTTACCACCTACCCGAGCAAAGACAAAAAATAGACGATGACGTAATTCGCGGGAGTCTCTCAAATTCTCCAGTATGAAGAGTATAAAATTATCTCCCTTTGCCAAAATGGTAACGATTTCTAAAAGCTGATTAGGTTTTTTGCAGATAATTTGCGATCGATCGCGTTATGTAAAATGTCAGCGTTAGGTTTTGGTAATTTTATAAATATTTCGTAGATTTACAATTATCGGAACTGTACGTATATAAAAAAAAATTTCTGTGAAAACGTGAAAGTTGATATTTAAATTGAGTTTACGGTAAAGACAAATGTGGGTGGGGTATTATAGTAATAAACTTATTGTTTTTTGGTTGTGTAGTTTAATTTTCTTTGGCATGATTTAAATATAGTATTGAAAACAACAATTAAGATCAATTATGTGGGTTTTTTTTTTTATATTTGAAATATAGTTGACTAGTTGCACTTTCTAGATATTTGAAGACTATCATAGACTGCATTTATTCATCATATTGCCAAGTTCTCTTGGATAGATTGAATAGCTTTGTAGGCTTGACATTGCCATTATTGTATGTTATGACAGCAATAATAAGAAAAGAAGAGAAAGATATTTAAAATAATGTTTTAAATATACTGAATCGACAGAACAGAAATGATAATCAATAAACAACAAAGATTAAATACAACATAATAAGTTGGGCATACTGATAGATACATAGTCAGTTCTCCTGCAATTCTCTCACTTCTCCCGGTCTTATTCAAACTCTAAAACTTGTGATTTAGACATGCATAATGTTAAGGAGAGCTAACCCTACATATAATTGACACATTTAAGTCTATGTTAACAAATTTCATATTATACCGCAAGGAGTATTGGTAATAAAAATCTGGACATGTGAACCGCTGATCATTTTTGTATGTGAACAATGATGAAATAATAAGAATAAAAGAATGAAAAATGTTTTACGGTTTTTGTTTATTTATTTACAATTGTGTAATTCATCCATACTCTTTATAATAAGCTATAAAATCACAAAATTCAGTCAAAGACATAACACACCATAAAAGTGCTAGATATGCTTAAAATAGTGAATATCAATACAGCTAAACAAAAAAATGGCGAACCCTCCCCCACGCGTACTTTTTTTTTTTCGTTTTATGGTGGCCAAAAAAAAAATGGGGCCAGTGGAAACCCTGACATTGTACCTGAACAAAAACAGAAATTGTCAGCTTATATGGTACCCTGAACAACAAGAGGCCCAAGAGGGCCTGAGGACGCTCTACTGACTCATGAACCCTCGGGGCGGGGTCATTTTTAACCCTAGGGATACCATTTGAACAAATCTAACAATACTATAGTTGGTCATCATTACTACATAAACATTTTGAAAATATATTGGGCCGTTCATGAGAAGAAGATTTTAAGTTTTGGACTATTTTTAGTTACAGTGGCCATCTTGAATTTCAGATCGAAAAAAAATCGTCTGTATAGTCAGTCTCCTATGCAACAGAAACATGCATGTGAAGTTTCAGTTTAATTGGCCTAGTGGTTTCAAAATAAATGAAAGAAAAAGAGAATTTTCTGTTTTCCCATAGAATCCCTATGTAAAATTCTAAGTCCCCTTACATGAACAAATCTGACATACTGGTTCTCAAGAAAACGATTTTAGTAATTCCCCATTTTTACTCTTTTGGGGCCCCTCCTGACCCCTTTAGACAGTGGAACTCATTCATTTTTACTAATCTGAACCTCCTTCACCAAACAATGCTTCTGTGAAGATAAAGGTAAAATCATTTCCATTACTAAAAAAAAAAAAAAAAATATTATAGTGACATGTGTCCCCTAACTGAACCCTCGGGGCGAGGTCATATTTAACCCTAGGGACACCATTTGAACAAATCTAACAATACTATAGTTGGTCATCATTACTACAGAAACATTTTGAAAATCTGTTTGGCCATTCATGAGAAGAAGATTTTTTAAGTTTTGGACTATTTTTAGTAACTGCCGCCATCTTAAATTTCAGATCGAAAAAAAAATTCTTCGGTATAGTCTCCTATGCAACAGAAACATGCATGTGAAATTTCAGTTTAACTGGCCTAGTGGTTTCAAAATAAATGAAAGAAAAAGAGAATTTTCTGTTTTCCCATAGAATCCCTATGTAAAATTCTAAGTCCCCTTACAGGGCCCCTATAAATTTTAGCCCCTAAATTCTTATCTGCAATCAAACCCCTACACATAGGGATAATTTATGCCAAATATGAACAAATCTGACATACTGGTTCTCAAGAAAACGATTTTAGTAATTCCCCATTTTTACTCTTTTGGGGCCCCTCCTGACCCCTTTAGACAGTGGAACTCATTCATTTTTACAAATCTGAACCTCCTTCACCAAACAATGCTTTTGTGAAGATATAGGCAAAATCATTTCAATTTAAAAAAAAAAAAAAAAAAAATATTATAATGACATGTGTCCCCTAATTGAACCCTCGGGGCGGGGTCATGTTTAACCCTAGGGACACCATTTGAACAAATCTAACAATACTATAGTTGGTCATCATTACTACATAAACATTTTGAAAATCTGTTGGGCCGTTCATGAGAAGAAGATTTTTTAAGTTTTGGACTATTTTTAGTAATGGCGGCCATCTTGAATTTCAGATCGCAAAAAAAAAAAATCTTCTGTATTGTCTCCTATGCAATAGAAACATGCATGTGAAGTTTCAGTTTGATTGGCCTAGTGGTTTCAGAGAAAGTGCTGCTAGCAGACGACTGATAACAGACAACGCGCCATCGCATAAGCACTTCTGGCCTTTGGCCAGTAGAGCTAAAAACAGAAATTGTTAGCTTACATTGTACCTGAACAAAAACAGAAATTGTCAGTTCACATTATACCTGAACAAACACAGAAATTGTCAGCTTACATTGTACCTGAAGAAAAAAGAAACTGTCAGCTTACATTGTACCTGAAGAAAAACAGAAACTGTCAGCTTACATTGTACCTGAACAAAACAGAAATTGTCAGCTTGCTTCGTACAAGGGAAGGAGCTAAAGTGGCCGTTTAAGACAGGTTGTTGCTTTATGTAGGTAAATTTGCTTTAAAAGCATAGACATTGGAAATAGAAAATGTGGCTGCTTAATAGAGGTGACTGCTTGCACAGGTTTGATTGTATTGATATTGAATGCTGAGCAAACTCACCCACTAAACAGATGTAACTGTTTCAGTTACTATTATACTAGGTGTGATTTGATTGGTCAATTTCTTGCAACACATTATAATAATAGTTCCAATCGTAATCAGAAACATGTTGCACCATAAAGAACAGTACTTCCATATACTCAGACCCATATATCCAGATAATCAAACTAAAGCTTGTTTTAAAGATTTGGCATAACTCTACTGTTGGTCACACAGTCGAAATGCATTATTTCTACAAATGTAAAATTAAACTGCTTAGAATTTTCATAAAATGGTATCTGATCTCAATCTTTTTTTAGATCAGAAATTTCTGGGCAATAAAGTCAACAAAATTCCAGAACTTAACATGCACAAATTGACTGACCTCATCTGATCACGTAAAACCCTGTTTATCAAAATAACATTCATTTTATGTCTAAGCAGATAATAGAAAAACTATTGTTTGACTTTAGATCAGAAAATTGAACAAATGAACATCACAGTCAGATTTATATTTTCTAACAAGAATGATTCTTTATCAAAAATACTTGCAGTTTAGTAGATTCTGACCATAATGGATTAAAGGTTGAAATAGCACGATTCTATGTTGCAAAAAGAGAGAGAATAAAGGAATAAGCAAACAGTATATGTATGTAAACACGTTCATATGTTAGAAATTGAAATACACAAATAACTTCTCATAGCGGTGGTCTAATGGTAGAGGGTCTGTCTTGCATGGAAGGTTGTGGGTTTGATAACCTGTCTGGTCATACAAAAGATGACATCAGAAACTTCCTCACTTCATGCTCAGCAATTAAAGGAGAGTTCTATGTCTGGTCGGCCAGTATAAAGTGACCATATGTCTGTGGCAGCACTTTCTGTCAAACACGTAGTATATTTTCTCAAGTAGACACCGTCTTATTATGACTGAAACTTGTTGAAAGTGATGCTAAACACCATACAACAAGAAAATTTGTAACCGACTAATACAGCACCCAAAATCCATGATCAATCTTTGAAAACGATAATGCTCAGAATACCCGCAAGGATGTTTGATTGATGGATTGAATATTATGCGCCATTTTAATGCCATCGTATTGTTCAACATCATACCATACATGTATATACATCAAAAAAGGATTCGACCGGGGCCAGACAAGTCATTCGGGCTGTATAAGGTATTCCAGCCATCTGTGTTAGAGCCAACAAAATTTTACTGTATATATAATCTTAATGTCAACCACTGAAAAGAATGTTACATAATACACTCACAAGACAATACATAGATAAGAATCCATTCCAGACAGCCCAGCATTATAAAAAAAATATTGAAAAGAAGACGAGATGCACAAGTGAAAAAAATGAGCTTTACCGACAGATACATCACAGAAAATGTTCACATTTACAACGTATAGTTCACAATTTTTATAAGATAGTAACATTTCAATCGAACGCAGCATATAGTTTACGCACGGAATGTCATTCGGACCCAAATAAGACTGCAAGGTATATCTGGGTCAAGAAAACTGAAAACAGTAAAAAATTAACAGGTAAAAAAAATGCAACCACTGCGTAAATCCGTATTCAAAATCAAAGCAACTGGTAGATAGCAAGTAGTTAATGTTTTTCCCTGTGATAATGCGTTTTTAACATACTTTATAAATGAGAGCACTGCTAATTAAAATGAAATTTAAATTAAATAGATAATCGTCACCTCCGCATGGCCTTGACCCAATTTCGACTATATTTGGTTTCATTTCACTAAAGAGCACAAAAACTATTGTTCATATTGTAAAACAGGGACTGGACTCTCTCTCTGTATCGGCTCTCGTTCTTCTTCCTCTTCAAAATACGACTCTCCTTCATTAATGAAGAGTTTGTGTCGGCGCCATAAAATGTTTTAAAATTGTTAGTTGTGATGGGTGCAGTTTATACAGTTTCAGGTGCTCAGAGATGACTTTAAAGTGTTACTTTTAAAACTATGTGCTTTTTGTGATGGTCTACAGGTGAGGACAGCTGCGGGGATAAGGGCTTTAAAGACATCCGCTGGCCGCCTTTTGAGTATTTTTCATTGTATTAGTGTTCTGGGATAGAATGAGTATTTGTAAGTGTCTTTAAATGTCTGAATATGTTTGTAACAGTGGATATCTGGAGTCAACGGGGACTAGTAGGTTATTCGGCGGGTTGATGGCTACTACATGATGGATTATTTTGTAGAACATTATTAAGCGTGATCGGGTTCTGTCGCTTTCAAGAGTGGGCCAATTTAACCTTTTTAACATGTTAGTTACATTCTGATCAGCTCGGCCTTTATGCTACGTGTATTATACGGAGGATACGGAAATACCCGATTCGAGTTTTGGTGCGAGGGTCCCAAACAGTGGATGGATATTCTAGTTTTGGTCGGACAAGTACCTTGTAGGCACGATATTTTACTTTAGTAGAACTTATTTTGAGGTTACGGCGAAAGACTCCTAATGACTAGTTAGCTTTATTGGTTATTGAGTTGATATGTTTACTATTGAGCTGGTTACTTCTAGTTTACATTGGGCTCACGGTAGTGGTATGAATTCAGGTACTATGTCACGCCTGTGATTTTATTTGTTAACATTATATCGTCACAAGTTCGAATGAATGTTTCAGCATGTCTGATAGTAAAAGCAGCTTAGAATATGGACATCTGTTTTTTGATAATGAGTTTTTGACCACTCTATGTCGGACGGAAAATTGGAACTGAGTTCCATTAATGACTTAATTACAGAGACTGGCAGACTAACTCCAGGTGGCACCTTTAGTATTTCTTTAATAACTCTTTGAATCTTTGTCTGAATTAAGTTATTTTGGTACCTACCAAAGTAAAGCTGATAAAAATGATGACTATTTCGAATTATAAATTATTTAATATTTTTCTTTCGGATTGAAAACATCTACATCTACATATTACTCTGAACAATCAATGTCTGATTATTACTGAGAGTCGCTGTCGGGGAACAGCAAAATAAATAGTAAACAAATGAAATTGGTTTAAAAAATAACAAAGCTAAACATACATTTTCATTTAAAAATAACTACATTTCTAGTATTAAAAACGAGACTTGTTTAGAATGTCACTGTGACCAGAACGGTCATAAACTGATTTAGGCTGGTACTGGCTTTTAACACAACTTGGTAGGCTATTCCAATTTCTAATTGTTCTAGGGAAGAAGGAGTTCTGATGATATAGGGTCCGAGAAAAAGGTACATGAAAAGTTTTTTTATTGGGATTAAATGGTAGTGATCTACAGCAACTAGGTTGTTTTTATTTTATAAAGTAAGATTAGTGATGAATTTATTCTTCTTTGATGGAGGGTTTGCCAGTTTAAAATTTGATACATTTGAGTGACACTGCTTGTGAAGTCATCATCATTAAGTACACATATAGCTGCTGCCCTCTGTGCTCTTTCTACTTTGTATGTTTGTGTCTTTTACCAGGGTCGACAAATGAACGGACAGTATTCGATTTGTGGTCTTGCATAGGTGCTGTATACTGTTTCTTTTATCGTTATAGTATTTGTTTGTATATTACGTTTAATGAATTTAAGGGTGTTGTTTGCTTTTGATGTTATGTTGTCTATATTGTTTAAAAATTAAAATCGTGGCTGAGTGTGACACCTAGTTATTTTGCATGTTTTGTTGTTTTAAGTTCTGTATTGTGTAATATAGGGGAATAAAATGCTATTTTTCTTTTTTTTTGTTATTCTTATGACTTTACATTTATCTGCATTGAATTCCATAAACCAATTTTCTTCCCAATTTTCAAGGGTATTGAGATCATTTTGTAGAATATGGGGAACATACATTGTATTTATTGATAGGTACACTATGGTGTCGTCTGCAAAGAGGCGTACTCGACTTTTGAGGGAGTCTGGCAAGTTTATGGAAGCCAAAAAGAGGCAAGGGTCAAGGTCCGAACCTTGGGGGTACATCGGACATAGCTAGGGCGGACTCTACAACTACTGTTTGAGTTCTATCCTGTAAAAATGAACTTATCCATGAGACTGAGTTAGTGTTTATTCCTAGATTAAAAAGTTTGTAGGTTAGGAGTTTATGATCAACTTTATCAAACGCTTGCTATGAGATCAGTTTGTTTTCCAGATTCTAAATTATCAAAGATGAATAAAATTGTTGACATTTTCACGAAATATTTGTTTTTTGACAAAAAAAAAAAAAAAAAAAGAAGTAAGATAGTGTACTACTTTAAAACGTTGTAACAACACACATTTAATTTATGTTTTAAATTGTTGAAGTACTTTTGATTACAAAGTTTGTATACTGCAGCTAAACTATCGACACATTACAATAACTTTTCCTTCAAACCCCAATAGCTTTAATTCAAGATCACTTCGCGCGATCGAAACATGCAGGGATTTGATCAACCCATGACATCAGGGGTGTAATTTGCTCAATTTAAAAGTGCAGGTCTGGACATTAATAAGGGGGTGGGTGGGATGGAGGTCATCCCCCGGATTTTTTTTAAAAAATGTAAATGACCAATGGTGCATTTTCAGAGGTGTTGTTTGTACTTTTTGCTATGTAAAATATATAAATTAATTACGCGTTTTAAAATTTAAAAAAGTGCAGATCCAAAGCTGTGCCTACGTATAGCTACAGCGGTGGACATATTTTTTATATTAACTTAGTGTTATATCTCTAACGAGTCATCGTTCGGCGTTTTCCGTATAACTCGACTCTCGTGCATAAAATGTTGAAGTGCTTTCCGGCCCGACTTGCCCTGACTTATTAATGACGTCCATTTGTTATTTTGATAATTATATGGCCTTTATTATAGGATTAAATGTATTTTTTCTGTTTTTTTATGCATGTGTAAAGAAAGTCGAATCACGCACAGATCAAATAAAGTCCGAAGGACTTTATGTCAGATGTGTGCGTGATTCGACATTCTTTACACATGCATAAAAAAAAAAATGAGTTTAATGCTTACAATTCCAATCCTGATGATTATATTTAATTTGAGACTCCTCAAGTGAATAAAAAAACAAACAACAAAAATAACTATACGCTGCAAAGTAAACACGTAAAAATACATCACCTCTGTCCTGACTGACATCAAATTCTCGAGATCTAATATACAATAATATCGTAACGACTATTGTTAACATTATCAGATGAACTCTGTAACCTTTGTTGGTTTATTGTAAAATGACGAAATATTTTGCGGTGAAAATTAAACACCCGCATTTTATCTCTCGATTTAGACAAATAAAAAATCAATAATTCCAGGAAATACTCACACAGCATAGACGCTGACCTCATTGTTTAGTTTTTGTCTACACGCTTGTTTTAAAAAATGTGTCAATATTTACGAAGGTTATACAAATCCACGCTCGTTGATGGAGAATCCGAATTTGGAACGTTTCAAAAGACTTTTACGCGCAAGGTTTGTGTATTTACATTGTCTAACGATCGTCTGCTTCTGAACTTCAACTACATGTACATGTTTTTATTTCATTTTTCCTGTAGATTAAATTGGTCTGTGGAATTTTTTTGTCAACGACTAATATTCACGTTCGGTAAACCAGGGTTGTGTTCAATGGTATACTATACATCTCAAATGTGAACATTTTATGACCTACTTCATTGTTTCTCGGACAACTTATGGTCTGATTGTGACATCCGGTTAAATCGTTGAACCAAAGAAACCTATAAAACAATAAACCGATGAAAACAGCTATGACTAATTCTAACATTTGTTTTTGTTTTATTTTATTATTAACATAAGCGTGGAACCGCAGTGAACGTCATTTCAGTTTGTATATTGTTAAACCGACCATCAAAATAACGTAAAAGATATATATGATAATAAGATTGGAATTATAATGAGGTAATACAATACCTAGTTGAAATACGAAAAAAAAATCGGAGGAAAAGTGCCCGTTTAAGGTAACGATTTTGCAGATAACTTTTTAATAATTTATGAAAATTTACGAAACAACTTGACGGACGTCGTCTCTATATATTAATGAACCACGGATGATATCACGTGGGCATGAAACAAACTCGTATTATTTACAAAAAGTGTAACGGTGCTTTTTGTAAATTGCACCGCCTCATACCATAATTGTCTCAACTGAGCATAGAACGACGTTAAAAATACATGTTTTACATGGTCACTTTGTATAATCAATTGGTGGGCAAGTGAGACATTGATAATTAAAGGGAAACAACTCAATTGATATTTTAATTTTGAAAATACTCGAGTTGTCTTTCTTATTGAAAATTCTCCCCCTTTTGAAATTTTTTTTTTTTCGAATACGATTTTAATAACACTTTTTTGGACTATTCTTAACATTGCCAGTTATTGAACAATAAACAAATAAAAAGAAATCAACTTCAGTCAATTCCCTATCATGGTTGAGTGGATTTAGGGCCGTGCATCGGCCAGGCCAGCAGTAAAGTGTCTGAGGCAGGTACTTGCTCAATGGTGTCTAGGGAGATCCGACCAGGGGCGTAGCTTGGTCAGTTTAAAAGAGCAGGCCTAGACATTTAACGAGTGTTGGGTGTCCTCTCCCAGACTGCATTAGACTCCATTGACTAATATTCCCCTCCCCTATTTTCCCTGAGGTTTTAGAAGATTTTGATTTTTAAATAATTTGGGGGTCAAATTGTGAATTAGTGTTAAATTTACTATAGTGTCGTCTTAAAAGTATCTGTCTTTAACGAGATGATCTCCAGTGAACGTTTTCTTTTGTGTTTCTGTAAGACATAATGTAACTAACGTCAGCTGTTGTTGGTAGCAAAGACGTTGTCGTTAAATATAACACAAACGATATTTTGCGGGATTTTAAGGACAGTATTGTATATATTTTTTATGTTTTGTAAATAATTGACTTAATAACGTTTCTAATTTTAGCTATGGAAGCGCAAAACTAGCTTAAAATCACATTTAAACAAATTCTAGGATATTTTTACAAATCCCGCGTGCGTGGCTTCCAACGCGAACAACGTTGTTACTAACGGCAACCCCTGACGTCGGCATCATTATCGTTTATCGATACTCTTGACAGCGTGTATTATCCAGCATCTTAAAAAAAAATGGAATTTGGCACAGGTGATCATTTGGTTGAAAAAGAAGATATTGTAAGAGATATTTTAAATAATGTCATCATGATGAATGTAATGAAACGCATTAGCCAGCTGAGAGAGAAACAACGAAATGAGATGTTTGTCAGGAGTATTCTGGACGCGCTTGTAGATGATGCTATCATTCATTCTCAAGTTAGACACCTTCAACCTCCAATATACCTAAGGAAGAAGTCCATCACCCTTCACCAGGACCAAGACATCACTAACATCTTGGTATTCTACAATACGCAGCATGACGATGTCATCACCAAGGCAGATGTAAAAGCTGATAGGAATAAAAGGTTCGCAGAGTTTAAACAAGCAATGAAGAGAGAGTACTATGCAAGCATGAAAAATACAAACTTTACCAACATCGGTGTAAGAACAAGGCCCATTTCACATGAAGGTCCTAGCAAAGTTCGTGCCAGTTTGGTAAACGCACTCGAAGAAGAAAAAACAGTTACTACAAATCCAGGACAAAACACGCCCTCTTTGTTCGGATTGGAGGCCGTAAATTCCGGTATAAGCGAACTTTTAGTAGAGTTGGCCAGAATTGAATCTGAATTAGTAAAGATGTGTGGCAACGGTAACCAAGACATGAATACGGCAGCGCGTGCAGGTGTTTCCACGGATACAGATATGCAAACCGGGGGTAGTCTCCAAACTGTTCAAACAGCGTTAGCAGGAAATGACCAGTCAAGCCGGAAAAATGGGAAACGAGCAAATGTTGGAACAAGAATTGCTGGATTTTTTCGCAGATTGTTTAGAAGAAAATCTGCTGCTGGCAATTAAAAACTTTAATATAATTATTTATTTCTGATTTTATCTTTTTGTTTTGCAAATTATCGTGACTGTATTTGAAATATTTATGTATACGATTTAAACTAATTATTGAATACATTATTATAAGTGTCTGTTATCGCATTACTTGTAGTTTTCTTTTCCAGTCTATTATTCCTGTAGGAGGGGGTCCCGCGAGGGGGTTGTCACCGTGAGTGTGTGTGTCGGGGGGGGGGGGGGGGGGGGGGGAGGGATCCCGTGACCGAGTGGTCTAAGGCGTCGCCTCAAAAAGATCTCCTACCTCTCACCGCTAAGGCGAGACTCGAACCCACAACATTCCGCATGCAAGAGATCCTCTACCATTAGACTTCACTGCGGTATGTTTTATCAAACAATGTCATCGTGTAATGAGTAAGTGTCCACGGAGTACCTGTAACTGTGGTAACTTGTAGACGTTGATATTACTTATTTTAGCTCTGTTGCAAATTTTATCAATTTATTTGGTTATAAAACAGTGAATTCAAGGTTATTATTAATGATAACCAGGCCCCTAAAAACACACCAAAAAACGCACTTACGGCAGCATAACTGCCCCCGGAACCCCTCCCCCATACAACCATGCATACACATCGTTTTCAGCCAAGCTACGCCACTGCCGATATCACAAAACTGTGTGACCTGCTTAACTCAAGATGTCGTGCTCAAATAAAAAATTAAAAGAAAGTAAATGAAAATATATGTAACTACGAGTATATACCTAATATCCTCATTTCGAGACTGGGTCAAGCACTTGCGCTTTAAGTTATGTTTTTTTAATGATTCCTTAATATTGTGTTCAAGTATAAACTTTCAGTTGAGCATGAACCAGTCTGCAGTACGGACCCAGCTCTCCCGATTGGGTCCGTTAAATAGCAATGTTGGGAAAGCCATATTTGAGCACGTAGATTGGTCAGTTGCTTCAACTGGAAGTTTGAATGACGTCACACTTTAGCATTCGTTCAATTGGTAGGAATTGCGGGACATGCATAGGAATCCCTGCTTTTTCATTGGGGTTTTGAGCACGTTGATAAGTAACTGGAAGTTTGAATGACGTCACAGATTAGCAAGCGTTCAATTGCCATGAATTTTATTAGGTATATATATATATATAAAAATAAGCGAATCATAACATAATTACTCTAACTGGCTTAACAGATTAAAAAAATAACAAGTTTTAAATAATATAAAACACTTATTTAATATTTATAACTGAAACTGAAATAAGGTCAAAACGTGACAAAAACAATATTTTAATTGGCGTTACAATACTCGAAATAAAATCCAATTTAAAAAAAATCACTCAGACAGATCTTCAAGTATTTAGCCTCGTCATTGGGGCATTTTCCATATGGTCCCATTTACAAAGTAAACACCCCCTTCCCCCCGCCTCTTGGGTAACAGTAGCAAGGTATTATTGCACTCTGGGAATTAGAGCTGTTTTAATCGGTTGTGCATTATTTTTGTTGAAAATGCTTAAAATGGTCATACTATTTTATACATATGAGAAACATTGGAACATTTTCATGACTTCTGTCAAGTTTGGATGACATTGGCTACTGTTGTTTAAATATATAACAGTTTAAAGATGCGTAGTAATACACTGCAACAAATTTGCAGAATTGCCAAAAAAAGAAGAAGTGTCATCAAACCATCGAAATTGTGAAAAAGCGATCTGGTCAACCCCGTGTTTTTTACCTGCATATTTGGCAATATCTTCAATGTTCCAGAAGTGCACATCTCTATATGTAGAACAGTACAAACGTAATTGGTGTGTGAGACGTTTAGTTCCTGAGAGCCAGCGGGACGATAATGCAGTGGGTACAGTGTTGGTCTCTCTCATGCGAGAGGTTACGAGTTCGGTCTCCAGCTCTGCCCGATGTCTTAAAACACACAGTACTGGTTCTACCCAGGAAGCAGACTCGAGAGTGGGTCATATATGCTCTGAGCTTTTATCATAATCGATCTAAAATATTTATGTATGCAACGTTGACACAACATTAAAATCCTGCGCGGAGGTGAGTTCAACGTCGGGAGTGGTCCCGATGGCGCCACCATACACTATCAATGCCGATATTTATGGTAAAAATCTGCTGTACGATATAAGTGAGGATAAAATTCAAACACATTGAACAAAAATGTATGGTTTACAATATTAGATAAGTAAAACTCAAATACATTGAACAAATAAAGGTGTGATCTACGATATTAAATGAGAATAAAATTCAAACAAATCAAACAAATAAAATTTGCTCTACGAAATAAAAGAGAGTTAAAATTCAAACACCTTGAAAAAAAAATATGCTCTACTATATTATAGATAATAAATGTCAAACACATTGAAAAAAAGATATGCTCTACGATATTATAGAGAATAAATGTCAAACACATTGAAAAAAGATATGCTCTACTTTATTATAGAGAATAAATGTCAAACACATTGAAAAGAAAGATATGCTCTACTATATTATAGAGAATAAATGTCAAAGACATTGAAAAGAAAGATATGCTCTACTATATTATAGAGAATAAATGTCAAAGACATTGAAAAGAAAGATATGCTCTACTATATTATAGAGAATAAATGTCAAAGACATTGAAAAGAAAGATAGTCTCTACTATATTATAGAGAATAAATGTCAAACAATTTGAAAAGAAAGATAGTCTCTGCTATATTATAGAGAATAAATGTCAGAAAGATAGTCTCTACTATATTATAGAGAATAAATGTCAAACACATTGAAAAGAAAGATAGTCTCTACTATATTATAGAGAATAAATGTCAGAAAGATAGTTTCTACTATATTATAGAAAATAAATGTCAAACACATTAAAAAGAAAGATAGTCTCTACTGTATTATAGAGAATAAATGTCAAACAAATGTCAAACACATTAAAAAGAAAGATAGTCTCTACTATATTATAGAGAATAAATGTCTAACACATTGAAAAGAAAGATATGCTCTACGATATTATAGAGAATAAATGTCAAACACATTGAAAAGAAAGATAGTCTCTACTATATTATAGAGAATAAATGTGAAACACATTGAAAAGAAAGATAGTCTCTACTATATTATAGAGAATAAATGTCAGAAAGATAGTCTCTACTATATTATAGAGAATAAATGTGAAACACATTGAAAAGAAAGATAGTCTCTACTATATTATAGAGAATAAATGTCAGAAATATAGTCTCTACTATATTATAGAGAATAAATGTCAAACACATTGAAAAGAAATATATGTTCTACTATATTATAGAGAATAAATGTCAAAGACATTGAAAAGAAAGATAGTCTCTACTGTATTATAGAGAATAAATGTCAAACACATTGAAAAAAAAGATAGTCTCTGCTGTATTATCGAGAACAAATGTCAAAGACATTGAAAAGAAAGATAGTCTCTACTGTATTATAGAGATCAAATGTCAAACACATTGAAAAGAAAGATAGTCTCAACTGTATTATAGAGAACAAATGTCAAACACATTGAAAAGAAAGATAGTCTCTACTGTATTATAGAGAACAAATGTCAAACACATTGAAAAGAAAGATAGTCTCTACTGTATTATCGAGAACAAATGTCAAACACATTGAAAAGAAAGATAGTCTCTACTATATTATCGAGAACAAATGTCAAACACATTGTAAAGAAAGATAGTCTCTACTGTATTATAGAGAACAAATGTCAAACACATTGAAAAGAAAGATAGTCTCTACTGTATTATAGAGAACAAATGTCAAACACATTGAAAAGAAAGATAGTCTCTACTGTATTATCGAGAACAAATGTCAAACACATTGAAAAGAAAGATAGTCTCTACTATATTATCGAGAACAAATGTCAAACACATTGTAAAGAAAGATAGTCTCTACTGTATTATAGAGAATAAATGTCAAACACATTGAAAAGAAAGATAGTCTCTACTGTACTATAGAGAATAAATGTCAAAGACATTGAAAAGAAATATAGTCTCTACTTTATTATAGAGAACAAATGTCAAAGACATTGAAAAGAAAGATAGTCTCTACTGTATTATAGAGAACAAATGTCAAAGACATTGAAAAGAAAGATAGTCTCTACTGTATTATAGAGAACAAATGTCAAAGACATTGAAAAGAAAGATAGTCTCCACTGTATTATAGAGAATAAATGTCAAAGACATTGAAAAGAAAGATAGTCTCCACTGTATTATAGAGAATAAATGTAAAAGACATTGAAAAGAAAGATAGTCTCCACTGTATTATAGAGAACAAATGTCAAAGACATTGAAAAGAAAGATAGTCTCTACTGTATTATAGAGAATAAATGTCAAAGACATTGAAAAGAAAGATAGTCTCTACTGTATTATCGAGAACAAATGTCAAACACATTGAAAAGAAAGATAGTCTCTACTGTATTATAGAGAATAAATGTGAAACACATTGAAAAGAAAGATAGTCTCTACTGTACTATAGAGAATAAATGTCAAACACATTGAAAAGAAAGATTTGCTCTACTATATTATAGAGAATACATGTCAAACACATTGAATAAATAAAGTATGCTCCGCAGTATTAGAGTAATTAAAACTCAAACACAGATGTGCTCTCCGTCACCAGAGAGAATAAAACTCAAACACAAATGTGTTCTAGGACTCACACCACTAATATCTCCCTTGAGTACTCCGACAATTCTGTGTCATTTCAGAATTGTTGGTTCGAACCTCATCAAGGGCGAATAGTTGACATATTATTACTCTGGAAATTGATAGGTCTCACAAAAGCATTGAATTTAAAAAAAACCAACCTGGTCAAAGTATACTTTTTTCCTTTATAATTGCATATCGTGAACCAGTGAAGAATTTGAGCCCAAACACATGCTGCAGAATTTAATTTTTCACTCTGTTTTGGACATAAATGTTACAATGGAGCCCTATGGGAAATGTAATAGTGGTGTGAGACGTCTACGTCATCAGAGAGATTAAACTCAAACACAAATGTGCCCTACGTCATCAGAGAGGATAAACTCAAACACAAATGTGCTCTACGTCATCAGAGAGGATAAAAATCAAACTAACTGAAAAAATTGCTATCTGTGCTACTTAAGAGGGGAAAAAATCAAACTTACTGAAAAAATTGCTATCTGTGCTACTTAAGGGGGGAAAAAATCAAACTAACTGAAAAAATTGCTATCTGTGCTACTAAAGAGAGAAAAAAATCAAACTAATTGAAAAAATGAAATGTGCTTTACGATATTGTCGAGGATAAAACGACAAACTGGAAAATAGTATACGCGTTACCATTAGATATTAACGAGAATAAAAGACAATCATTTGGAGAAAAAACAAGCTGAACATCTACATGGCAAAACTACATTAAATCGAAACAATAGCAATACTGTCTCATATTGGCATCATTAACGCAATGGGATTGGTTCCCATATTTATTGACTCGGGCGATATCCCAAATAATCGTTTTTTCATTTGGTCCTTTATATTGCAGCACCACTTCAAAAAAAAAAACACACCCTGACCTGGAGCAGTATAAAACACAATTATATATCGATCACTGGCATCTGTATTTTTTTTAAAAAGGTTGGTCAGAATTCACTGGGTTCCAGTCTTTAAGTTTGGTATCTTCACGCGGAGTAACGATAAATCTTGCGTTAGTAATATTTATTAAACTCAGCTTTTCACAAATGTGTTTGTGTTTTGTTAACATAATATTTAGTTTATTCACGGTATAATTCACAAATGGCTTTAAAATTGGATAAGATAAGTTGACTGGCTTGGTATCGTAACACGAGCAGTACTCAGCCGGCACACCAGCATCCTTGCATGTTCTTGCTGGATGAATCTTGTTGAAGAGATTTTGTCCTATTTGCACGTCAGTAACCTGCGGGGGTGGTGTAGAAACATTAACATTTCTGTGTAGAATATCTTTCATTGTTGCGTACACGTCATAGTTCGAGGCCAATTGTTGTGTATCATGAAACACATTATCATGCATCCATCTATATTTTGATTTTAACACTTTCGGTACGTACATACTCATAAATGGCATATTACCTTCAAGCCTACCGAGGTATGTAGAGCTTGCACCACCCATACGATAGCCGTTGTCACTCTCGACAAAAAGTCCCTCTTCTCAAGATGACCCTTCTCTTTAAGCCAGTGGCAAAACTCTAACAATAGCTCATCGGCGCGTCAAACGGATGAGAAGTCATCATGTCCCAGGTTACTCCAAACATAGGCAAACTTGAGATGCCTGGTGTATTTAATAACAAATCGTTTGAGTAAATCAATTTGAAGACTAAATAGTTTTTTTTTATTTCCGTATCAATGATTAGACTTTTTCAGTGACTTTAGATAACGGCACCTTTTCTCTTATTGCTAAACCGTCTGGTCTGTTGTAATAATCTACCGTCGGAATTTTAAATCCAGCTTTGTGATACTTCATTGTAGATATATCTGGCCTATCCTCAATGTAAAGCGATGTATATCCGGCCATAACCATGTCCTTCCAGATAAATGGTATACTGTCAAAACCTTTTTTGATACCATTTTTGACGGTTGGTGTATTACTGCTCGAACCTGTTAACAATGGAAAAACGTTTGGAAATGTATTCAGTCCGACTTTCATAAACCCCTCAAAATCGTAAGAACCTAGAGTTTCTAAGACATCGGCAACGTTCGGATTGCGTGCGATCTAGACACAGAATCTAAGCCAATGAAAATTATGGACAACTGCTCATCAGTTTCAAGTCTTATGTTTTTTCTCACGAGCTTGAGATTCATTCCAAGCGATGTATACATGTATAAAATCATAAACAATGTTGTAATTGTGATCTATACAAACTACACGAAACTGTCGGCCTTCTACAAAGATTAGTTTTTTAAATGATACTACCTTGGCGTATTCTAGGCTCTCATCTCCACCCTTTCGTCGAATCATTTGATACATACATTTCAGTGACGTCAACGAATACTGAGAAATTGCCATCCAGATCAACATATATAAGCGAAGTCTTTGCTGCACAGTGGATATTTTTAAGCTTTTCAAAGTGATTTCTCATACTAAGTCGCGTCCAAGGGGTCTAACCTACGTAGTTTACATGCCTGTGGGAAATCAGTGCTTGGTTCATGCATTGATATATTCCATGACTAGCTGCTTGAATATAATGATATAGCAACAAAAATAACTAACCCCCAAAATACACACTTCTTAGATAAACAGTTCCTTAAGGAAACTTTCTTAATAAGGTTTGTTTCCATCACTTCTGTTTTTATTTTTTGCTTCTACACGTTCACAATTCTGTAAAATAGCAGTTGTTTTTATGGTTCTTTTTCATCGAATCGAAGCATAAGCGGATTATTTATACTTTATTTCTTACTTCCACACTGTCAATTTTATAAAATAGCAGTTGTTTTTACGCTTCGTTCACGTCGAATCGACGCATCAGCGGATTATTCTTTATTCAATCTTACTCTTTGCCAGTTTTGTAAAATAGCAGTTGTTTTATGCTTCTTTTACTTTATTTCTTACTTCCACACTCTGTCAATTCTATAAAATAACAGTTGTTTTATGCTTCTTTTACATCAAGTCGAAGCATTAGTGTATCATCAATACTTTATTTCTTACTTCCACACACTGTCAATTCTATAAAATAACAGTTGTTTTATGCTTCTTTTACATCAAGTCGAAGCATTAGTGTATCATCAATACTTTATTTCTTACTTCAACACACTGTCAATTCTATAAAATAACAGTTGTTTTATGCTTCTTTTACATCAAGTCGAAGCATTAGTGTATCATCAATACTTTATTTCTTACTTCCACACACTGTCAATTCTATAAAATAACAGTTGTTTTATGCTTCTTTTACATCAAGTCGAAGCATTAGTGTATCATCAATACTTTATTTCTTACTTCCACACACTGTCAATTCTATAAAATAACAGTTGTTTTATGCTTCTTTTACATCAAGTCGAAGCATTAGTGTATCATCAATACTTTATTTCTTACTTCCACACACTGTCAATTCTATAAAATAACAGTTGTTTTATGCTTCTTTTACATCAAGTCGAAGCATTAGTGTATCATCAATACTTTATTTCTTACTTCAACACTCTGTCAATTCTATAAAATAACAGTTGTTTTATGCTTCTTTTACATCAAGTCGAAGCATTAGTGTATCATCAATACTTTATTTCTTACTTCCACACTGTCAATTTTATAAAATAGCAGTTGTTTTTACGCTTCGTTCACGTCGAATCGACGCATCAGCGGATTATTCTTTATTCAATCTTACTCTTTGCCAGTTTTGTAAAATAGCAGTTGTTTTATGCTTCTTTTACTTTATTTCTTACTTCAACACTCTGTCAATTCTATAAAATAACAGTTGTTTTATGCTTCTTTTACATCAAGTCGAAGCATTAGTGTATCATCAATACTTTATTTCTTACTTCCACACACTGTCAATTCTATAAAATAACAGTTGTTTTATGCTTCTTTTACATCAAGTCGAAGCATTAGTGTATCATCAATACTTTATTTCTTACTTCAACACTCTGTCAATTCTATAAAATAACAGTTGTTTTATGATTCTTTTACATCAAGTCGAAGCATTAGTGTATCATCAATACTTTATTTCTTACTTCCACACACTGTCAATTCTATAAAATAACAGTTGTTTTATGCTTCTTTTACATCAAGTCGAAGCATTAGTGTATCATCAATACTTTATTTCTTACTTCAACACTCTGTCAATTCTATAAAATAACAGTTGTTTTATGCTTCTTTTACATCAAGTCGAAGCATTAGTGTATCATCAATACTTTATTTCTTACTTCCACACACTGTCAATTCTATAAAATAACAGTTGTTTTATGCTTCTTTTACATCAAGTCGAAGCATTAGTGTATCATCAATACTTTATTTCTTACTTCCACACACTGTCAATTCTATAAAATAACAGTTGTTTTATGCTTCTTTTACATCAAGTCGAAGCATTAGTGTATCATCAATACTTTATTTCTTACTTCCACACACTGTCAATTCTATAAAATAACAGTTGTTTTATGCTTCTTTTACATCAAGTCGAAGCATTAGTGTATCATCAATACTTTATTTCTTACTTCCACACACTGTCAATTCTATAAAATAACAGTTGTTTTATGCTTCTTTTACATCAAGTCGAAGCATTAGTGTATCATCAATACTTTATTTCTTACTTCCACACACTGTCAATTCTATAAAATAACAGTTGTTTTATGCTTCTTTTACATCAAGTCGAAGCATTAGTGTATCATCAATACTTTATTTCTTACTTCAACACTCTGTCAATTCTATAAAATAACAGTTGTTTTATGCTTCTTTTACATCAAGTCGAAGCATTAGTGTATCATCAATACTTTATTTCTTACTTCCACACACTGTCAATTCTATAAAATAACAGTTGTTTTATGCTTCTTTTACATCAAGTCGAAGCATTAGTGTATCATCAATACTTTATTTCTTACTTCCACACACTGTCAATTCTATAAAATAACAGTTGTTTTATGCTTCTTTTACATCAAGTCGAAGCATTAGTGTATCATCAATACTTTATTTCTTACTTCCACACACTGTCAATTCTATAAAATAACAGTTGTTTTATGCTTCTTTTACATCAAGTCGAAGCATTAGTGTATCATCAATACTTTATTTCTTACTTCCACACACTGTCAATTCTATAAAATAACAGTTGTTTTATGCTTCTTTTACATCAAGTCGAAGCATTAGTGTATCATCAATACTTTATTTCTTACTTCAACACTCTGTCAATTCTATAAAATAACAGTTGTTTTATGCTTCTTTTACATCAAGTCGAAGCATTAGTGTATCATCAATACTTTATTTCTTACTTCCACACACTGTCAATTCTATAAAATAACAGTTGTTTTATGCTTCTTTTACATCAAGTCGAAGCATTAGTGTATCATCAATACTTTATTTCTTACTTCCACACACTGTCAATTCTATAAAATAACAGTTGTTTTATGCTTCTTTTACATCAAGTCGAAGCATTAGTGTATCATCAATACTTTATTTCTTACTTCAACACTCTGTCAATTCTATAAAATAACAGTTGTTTTATGCTTCTTTTACATCAAGTCGAAGCATTAGTGTATCATCAATACTTTATTTCTTACTTCCACACACTGTCAATTCTATAAAATAACAGTTGTTTTATGCTTCTTTTACATCAAGTCGAAGCATTAGTGTATCATCAATACTTTATTTCTTACTTCCACACACTGTCAATTCTATAAAATAACAGTTGTTTTATGCTTCTTTTACATCAAGTCGAAGCATTAGTGTATGATCAATACTTTATTTCTTACTTCAACACTCTGTCAATTCTATAAAATAACAGTTGTTTTATGCTTCTTTTACATCAAGTCGAAGCATTAGTGTATCATCAATACTTTATTTCTTACTTCCACACACTGTCAATTCTATAAAATAACAGTTGTTTTATGCTTCTTTTACATCAAGTCGAAGCATTAGTGTATCATCAATACTTTATTTCTTACTTCAACACTCTGTCAATTCTATAAAATAACAGTTGTTTTATGCTTCTTTTACATCAAGTCGAAGCATTAGTGTATCATCAATACTTTATTTCTTACTTCAACACACTGTCAATTCTATAAAATAACAGTTGTTTTATGCTTCTTTTACATCAAGTCGAAGCATTAGTGTATCATCAATACTTTATTTCTTACTTCCACACACTGTCAATTCTATAAAATAACAGTTGTTTTATGCTTCTTTTACATCAAGTCGAAGCATTAGTGTATCATCAATACTTTATTTCTTACTTCAACACTCTGTCAATTCTATAAAATAACAGTTGTTTTATGCTTCTTTTACATCAAGTCGAAGCATTAGTGTATCATCAATACTTTATTTCTTACTTCAACACTCTGTCAATTCTATAAAATAACAGTTGTTTTATGCTTCTTTTACATCAAGTCGAAGCATTAGTGTATCATCAATACTTTATTTCTTACTTCAACACTCTGTCAATTCTATAAAATAACAGTTGTTTTATGCTTCTTTTACATCAAGTCGAAGCATTAGTGTATCATCAATACTTTATTTCTTACTTCAACACTCTGTCAATTCTATAAAATAACAGTTGTTTTATGCTTCTTTTACATCAAGTCGAAGCATTAGTGTATCATCAATACTTTATTTCTTACTTCCACACACTGTCAATTCTATAAAATAACAGTTGTTTTATGCTTCTTTTACATCAAGTCGAAGCATTAGTGTATCATCAATACTTTATTTCTTACTTCAACACTCTGTCAATTCTACAAAATAACAGTTGTTTTATGCTTCTTTTACATCAAGTCGAAGCATTAGTGTATCATCAATACTTTATTTCTTACTTCCACACACTGTCAATTCTATAAAATAACAGTTGTTTTATGCTTCTTTTACATCAAGTCGAAGCATTAGTGTATCATCAATACTTTATTTCTTACTTCCACACACTGTCAATTCTATAAAATAACAGTTGTTTTATGCTTCTTTTACATCAAGTCGAAGCATTAGTGTATCATCAATACTTTATTTCTTACTTCCACACACTGTCAATTCTATAAAATAACAGTTGTTTTATGCTTCTTTTACATCAAGTCGAAGCATTAGTGTATCATCAATACTTTATTTCTTACTTCCACACACTGTCAATTCTATAAAATAACAGTTGTTTTATGCTTCTTTTACATCAAGTCGAAGCATTAGTGTATCATCAATACTTTATTTCTTACTTCAACACTCTGTCAATTCTATAAAATAACAGTTGTTTTATGCTTCTTTTACATCAAGTCGAAGCATTAGTGTATCATCAATACTTTATTTCTTACTTCCACACACTGTCAATTCTATAAAATAACAGTTGTTTTATGCTTCTTTTACATCAAGTCGAAGCATTAGTGTATCATCAATACTTTATTTCTTACTTCAACACTCTGTCAATTCTATAAAATAACAGTTGTTTTATGCTTCTTTTACATCAAGTCGAAGCATTAGTGTATCATCAATACTTTATTTCTTACTTCCACACACTGTCAATTCTATAAAACAACAGTTGTTTTATGCTTCTTTTACATCAAGTCGAAGCATTAGTGTATCATCAATACTTTATTTCTTACTTCCACACACTGTCAATTCTATAAAATAACAGTTGTTTTATGCTTCTTTTACATCAAGTCGAAGCATTAGTGTATCATCAATACTTTATTTCTTACTTCAACACTCTGTCAATTCTATAAAATAACAGTTGTTTTATGCTTCTTTTACATCAAGTCGAAGCATTAGTGTATCATCAATACTTTATTTCTTACTTCCACACACTGTCAATTCTATAAAATAACAGTTGTTTTATGCTTCTTTTACATCAAGTCGAAGCATTAGTGTATCATCAATACTTTATTTCTTACTTCCACACACTGTCAATTCTATAAAATAACAGTTGTTTTATGCTTCTTTTACATCAAGTCGAAGCATTAGTGTATCATCAATACTTTATTTCTTACTTCAACACTCTGTCAATTCTATAAAATAACAGTTGTTTTATGCTTCTTTTACATCAAGTCGAAGCATTAGTGTATCATCAATACTTTATTTCTTACTTCAACACTCTGTCAATTCTATAAAATAACAGTTGTTTTATGCTTCTTTTACATCAAGTCGAAGCATTAGTGTATGATCAATACTTTATTTCTTACTTCAACACTCTGTCAATTCTATAAAATAACAGTTGTTTTATGCTTCTTTTACATCAAGTCGAAGCATTAGTGTATCATCAATACTTTATTTCTTACTTCCACACACTGTCAATTCTATAAAATAACAGTTGTTTTATGCTTCTTTTACATCAAGTCGAAGCATTAGTGTATCATCAATACTTTATTTCTTACTTCCACACACTGTCAATTCTATAAAATAACAGTTGTTTTATGCTTCTTTTACATCAAGTCGAAGCATTAGTGTATCATCAATACTTTATTTCTTACTTCAACACTCTGTCAATTCTATAAAATAACAGTTGTTTTATGCTTCTTTTACATCAAGTCGAAGCATTAGTGTATCATCAATACTTTATTTCTTACTTCCACACACTGTCAATTCTATAAAATAACAGTTGTTTTATGCTTCTTTTACATCAAGTCGAAGCATTAGTGTATCATCAATACTTTATTTCTTACTTCCACACACTGTCAATTCTATAAAATAACAGTTGTTTTATGCTTCTTTTACATCAAGTCGAAGCATTAGTGTATCATCAATACTTTATTTCTTACTTCAACACTCTGTCAATTCTATAAAATAACAGATGTTTTATGCTTCTTTTACATCAAGTCGAAGCATTAGTGTATCATCAATACTTTATTTCTTACTTCCACACACTGTCAATTCTATAAAATAACAGTTGTTTTATGCTTCTTTTACATCAAGTCGAAGCATTAGTGTATCATCAATACTTTATTTCTTACTTCCACACACTGTCAATTTTATAAAATAACAGTTGTTTTATGCTTCTTTTACATCAAGTCGAAGCATTAGTGTATCATCAATACTTTATTTCTTACTTCAACACTCTGTCAATTCTATAAAATAACAGTTGTTTTATGCTTCTTTTACATCAAGTCGAAGCATTAGTGTATCATCAATACTTTATTTCTTACTTCCACACACTGTCAATTCTATAAAATAACAGTTGTTTTATGCTTCTTTTACATCAAGTCGAAGCATTAGTGTATCATCAATACTTTATTTCTTACTTCCACACACTGTCAATTCTATAAAATAACAGTTGTTTTATGCTTCTTTTACATCAAGTCGAAGCATTAGTGTATCATCAATACTTTATTTCTTACTTCAACACTCTGTCAATTCTATAAAATAACAGTTGTTTTATGCTTCTTTTACATCAAGTCGAAGCATTAGTGTATCATCAATACTTTATTTCTTACTTCCACACACTGTCAATTCTATAAAATAACAGTTGTTTTATGCTTCTTTTACATCAAGTCGAAGCATTAGTGTATCATCAATACTTTATTTCTTACTTCAACACTCTGTCAATTCTATAAAATAACAGTTGTTTTATGCTTCTTTTACATCAAGTCGAAGCATTAGTGTATCATCAATACTTTATTTCTTACTTCAACACTCTGTCAATTCTATAAAATAACAGTTGTTTTATGCTTCTTTTACATCAAGTCGAAGCATTAGTGTATCATCAATACTTTATTTCTTACTTCCACACACTGTCAATTCTATAAAATAACAGTTGTTTTATGCTTCTTTTACATCAAGTCGAAGCATTAGTGTATCATCAATACTTTATTTCTTACTTCAACACTCTGTCAATTCTATAAAATAACAGTTGTTTTATGCTTCTTTTACATCAAGTCGAAGCATTAGTGTATCATCAATACTTTATTTCTTACTTCAACACTCTGTCAATTCTATAAAATAACAGTTGTTTTATGCTTCTTTTACATCAAGTCGAAGCATTAGTGTATCATCAATACTTTATTTCTTACTTCCACACACTGTCAATTCTATAAAATAACAGTTGTTTTATGCTTCTTTTACATCAAGTCGAAGCATTAGTGTATCATCAATACTTTATTTCTTACTTCCACACACTGTCAATTCTATAAAAAAAAACAGTTATTTTTACGTCGAATCGACGCATCAGCGGATTAACTCTTTGCCAGTTTTGTAAAATAACAGTTGTTTTATGCTTCTTTTACATCGAATCGAAGCATTGGCGTATCATTTATACTTTATTTCTTACTTCCACACTCTGTCAATTTTATAAAAAAGCAGTTATTTTTAGGCTTCGTTCGCGTCGAATCGAAGCATTAGAACGTCGTACTATCTGTCTGATCTGCTCAACACACGGGACAGATACTCTATTTCCCGAACAAAGAAAAATACACACTGATATCAAGTTTAGTTTTGTCAACATTACAGTTGTTGAGGTAGTATTAATAACTTATATAGAGAAAGGATAGGAAACTTCAATATAAGACACTTTGTAAAGAAGGATAGGAAACTTGAATACAAGAACTTAAATAGAGAAAGATTGGAAATTTGATTATAATATCTGATATAAAGAAGGATTGGAAATTGAATACAAGAACTTATAAAGATATGGATTCGAAATTTGAATACAAGAACTTATATAGAGAAGGATTGGCAATTGGGTTACAAGAATTTATATAGAGAAGGATTGGGAATTTGAATACAAGAACGTGTACAGAGAAAGGTTGGAAATTTGAATGCAATAACGTATAAAGAGAAGGATAGGGAACTTGCATCCTCCAGATGAATTGATGATAAAATAGCATGCGAATGATTGGTTATTAGACACATCAACAGCTGAAAATACACAGGCAACTGCTTTCTTGTACATGTATAGATAAAGGTATCATGTTAATTTAATTGTTACAGTATATGATATTGTGATCATTCCAAATTATCTTGTATTTTAAATATTGCAATTTGATAATACAATATCAAATAACTGTGTTTTTGAGGCAGTCTCAGCATTCTGGCCGAGAGTTCGAGTACTGCTCGTCCAGATAAACTTTATGTGAGAAAGTTTACTTAAAACTTCAAACTAAGAAAAGCAGTCGGGTGATCATGATTGTAGACTGGTTTCAGTAAAACTGCATATGGTTTATTTAAAACAAAAAGTTCTATATATAACTATTTGTTTTAAATAAATGTCATTATTAGATCTTGTTAAAAACTGCCATTCGATCATAGATGTTAAATTTTACTCCTTAACAAAAACATCATTCAAGCATTTATTCTATAACGTGTATATTTAGTATCACGTAATTAAAGAACATTCACCCCAGTTTGTACTGCAGCAATAAACCAATTCCGCTCTTATGCGAATTTAATTGGTTTTGCATATCAAGCAATCTTAAACATCATGCAAATCCATGAGCAGCACGACAGATTTCAACGTTAACGACTACCAACATTTAATTGATAATTTACTATAATCCGCGTACTTTATGCATTTTTGAAATAATCAAATATATGTCACTGAAAAACTTTATAGAATCAAGGAATTATATACAAGTCCTTGATAAAATTAATCTAATTTAAAAAGGTAAAAAAGGAAAGAAAAAAATAGATGTATTAAAATTAATATAGAAACACGAATGTAAATAAAAGTTACAGTCGCACGATATGATTAGTTAGGAGCTGGCTGTTCCATTTACCGTATACACCGTGTAGACCGACCCGTAACGTCGTTTCCATCTTGGAAAGGTGCATACCTTAAATGTACTTTACAGTACTTATGTTTTCAAAACAGACCGCAGTGTGGTCTAGTAGAGCGTCCGCCTCGCATGCAGAAGGCCGTGGGTTCGTGTTTCAACATTATTTTGTGACAGGGTAATTAATTATAAGCGACCTCTGAAGTATTCCCACTTTGCACTGCATATTTTGTAATCTCACCTTAAAAATGAAATATCCCACATAATTATATGTTGGGTTTAAATTTGACAATATCAAACTAACAACATAAAATAATTAATAAGTGAAGTGACTAACAATAACACATTCGATCCCGGACCAAGTTATACCAAAGACTTTTAAAAATGGTGCTAGAAGCTTCCTCGCTTGACGCTCAGCATTTTGAGGAGAGTTCTAGGTCTGGTTGGCCCAGTGTCAGTATAATGTGACTGGGTGGGGTATTATACCATGTGTCTGCGGCATGATACTCTAGTGTGACAGCGCTCAGAATACTGTCTCAAGTAGACACCGTCGCGATTTGACTGAATTATTGTTGAAACAACAACAACAACAACAACAACAACAACAACAACAACAACAACAACAACAACAACAACAACAACAACAACAACAACAACAACAACAACAACAACAACAACAACAACAACAACAACAACAACAACAACAACAACAACAACAACAACAACAACAACAACAACAACAACAACAACAACATTTTCAAAAAGCTTTTTTTGAATGGGTTTAACACACTGATTATAACATGTCAAGCAATATCCATCCGATTTTCGTATCCTCCAATAGTGCAAAATAGTCCTAACCGAGTTAAGGATAACCTTAGTATGACAATTTTGTAACCAATTTATTTTTTATCAAGTTTTATACACATCAAATTGATTGCTTTCAATGCGCCATTGGTATGTTTGTATACACAGATATGCATAAAGACGATGCACGAAGTTAACATACATATCTCGCTTAGGGTGACAAAAATATCCTTTTGATAATGAATACATAATACCCCACGTAACAACTCTTTTGTTTCATTTGTTAAGACTGTCCTTACAAGAGGCCAATCGAATGTTTGCGTACAAGTCACAATAACACATAGAAGGACACAGTTTTTAACTAATACACGCATACTTTGGTAAACTTGAAACGAAACCCCTATTCTAAAAAACAGTCGGAACTTAACTACTGCCGGACGACCTTCTCATCGTTGTATACGGACTCTTTATCAGATGAAATGAAATCACGTGAAATATTCAATACGTCACAAACTATGCTGCAAGTTTAAGCGGGGAATATATTTATGAGTGTAATCTAGGCGCGTCTTTTAGAAAAGCAAGCGTAGCATATGATCCAGACTGCATCGCCATGAGACTCATGGCTGCAATCTGATCACGCAATTATATGTTTTAATATACGGAGGATACGGAAGTACCCGATGTTTCACGATTGTCCTAGCTGTAGACTGTGGTCGGGCGGATTCAAACTCGCAATTCCTCGATCGGCGGTCAGACGCCAGCCACAGCTATGGTTGGTATTAGGGCTGTCACGTTAACTCGTGCAAACGGATCCATGTCGTTTAAAAGCAATTCGCGTTTACTAATGTTATGTCCTTGTACACTACTTTGACCCTAGACCCCGGTAAATTTGGTAAATTATTATAAAAATCGTTTGGCGAAGAAACAGACTGCTATTGAATATTTTCCAACTATCATTGTGTGTTTTAGCAGTTTTGGGCAGTATTAGCCGTTATGACTGTGGAGTTAGATTCACGGAGCCGGAGTTATTTCAAAACTGCAATGTCATGAGCGACATGTCAGCCATTTGTCTGAAGGATTATTTAACATTTACGTTACATACGGTTAATTAGCTGTAAATACAGTTAGATAATGTATAAACAAAACACACAGGTTTGACCAACGTGTAAGCGGAGGCGTGTCGATTATTAGCGTGTTCGTGTACACGTTTACTGAGATCTGTAAACGTGACAGCCCTAGTCAGTATTAGATTAACCCTGATATCTCCAGAATCTGGTCTTTTAACCCCCATGAAAAAACAGGGAATTCCATGCTTGTCCCACAATTCATAACAGTGGAACGCTAACTAAACTGTGACGTCATCCAACTTATAGTTGCAACAACTGACTAATCAACGTGCTCAAAAGTGGTTTTCCCACCGTTTTCTAGCCGTCGTCGCATCAGTCCACGTGACGGTGACTCTTACAAATGAAAACAAATTATAAACGACTCGTACAGCTTTTGTCTAACTAGAACCATTTAAACATCATTTTCAAAAAGAACGTAACAAAACAGTATCTTCTTTTTTTTTACTTAATCATAAAAATACTTTCGCCAAAAATATACATATTTCTATTTTGTTTCAGATGTTTAACCTTTTGTTGTAAGTCGTCATTTTTTGTCTTTCTTTGTTGTTTACTCTCTGTTTAACGCGCTGACAAATATTCACAGTAACAAATGAGTTTAACCAAAGAGATGTTTATATATATATATATTATATCATGCCTTTTGATATATAGTGTAAGTGTTAATGATAAAAGAGAATGGCCGAATCCAATGTTGGCATACCTTTGTGCCTACAATCGTATATGATGTTTATACACATATGCACTGTAATATATGTGTTTGTAGCAATAACATATGTTTAACTAGACTTGATAACACATATATGGGTATAAATATCGGTGAAAATGTTTGCCTTCCAGACCTTCATACCTCCATACCATCTATCTCTTTATTTCTTTGTCTCTCTCTCTCTCTCTCTCTCTCTCTGTCTCTCTCTCTCTCTTTCCTACTATTTTTGCTTTATCTGTGTGTCTCTCCCCTTTTTCCCTGTACCATCTCTCTCTTTATTTCTTTGTTTCTCTCTCTCTCTCTCTCTCTCTCTCTCTCTCTCTCTTTCTCTCTCTCTCTCTCTATTTCCTACTATTTTTGCTTTATCTGTGTGTCTCTCCCCTTTTTCCCTGTACCTCTGGAAATAGTAAAATAATACTTTGCTGAAGCAATGTAGAGTATAGATATATATAGGAATCTTCTAAAGCATGTTGTCACCATCTAACCATTACTAAGTATTATAATATATATATAGCACCTTACATATTTAGGAAACATATACATATGCTAGTATACCTTTCTTCTCAATCCGTTTCACTTGGTCAATAAGCTCAGTCGGTTACGCGTTTGACTATCAATCCAGGGGTCGTGAGTCCGAATCCCCGCCCGGCTACAGTCTCCGTGATGATTGATATACGACATTGTGTCTCATTATAATTCGTCTTTCGCCGCTGATTCAAATGGAGAAGTTATCAGTTACTTGCGTATATGAGGTGTGCTCGAGTACTTGTTAACCTTTCGGGATCCCAGGAAACAGTGGTTAACAGTGATCGTCTGTTATCCCTCGATGGCATAAAATGACGCTAACTATTCAATAAATCAATCAATCAATCAATCAGTCAATCAATCAATCAATCACTTGTTACGTAATGTGTGTACTGAATGAATGACTAATATAACATATATATTGTAAATAAAATAGTGTTTAGACTAAGGGAAATAAATCATTTAAGGAATGGATGTCAACGTGTGTAACACGTTTAAAGTACAAATAAATGTACACCGAAAAGGTTGGCATATACTTTACTATTAATATATACGCTCATGTCTCTTCCATAATCAACACATAACGTTCATTTCGTGTATTTATATCAATGATTCTCTCGATTGACAACGTCATGACCGGTTTTACAAATGATGTGGATACGATACAGAGGTAAGACATTTGTTCATTCTTAAGTTAGTTTGATGGACACAACAGCAAAATTCTTGCCAGCCTACCCGTTGTTTCATGACGTCAAACCTGATGTTTCATGTCGTCAAACCTGTTGTTTCATGACGTCAAACCAGTTGATAATTATAACACATTTTTATACGTAATGTGATAAATCTGAAATCGCAAACATGACCTATTTTAAACAAATTCAAAATTAGGCCTGAAGCTAAAAATGGACGTTCGTGGTTGGACGTTCATGGGGGAATATATATTCCATCAAGGAGTAATAAATGTGACATTCAATTAATAATTAGATCTATAATCATTTAAATTTCACGATTTCATTAAATATCATATTAATCTTCTTCACAATAAATAGAATATTTATTAAACTTTTGTTCTGTAATATGACTTTATATATTGTTTCATGTGTTTCAAGAAAAAATATTTCCCATTCCGTTAAACCTTATCCGTGTAGGCTATCATGTATATCCTATTCTAGGGGTCGTCCCTGGCCGAGTGGTCTAAGGCGCCGTCTCATAATCACTTACCTCTCACCGCTAACGTCGCAGGTTCGAGTCTCGCTCGCTCCAAAAACATTATCTGAGAAAGTTTCCAGTAACTTGAGGAAGGACGCTGGTTCTACTCAGTCTGACTCGGTCTGACTCAGTCTGAAGTCTCCCTCTACCATTAAAACTGAATATGCCATATATAACATGAAATGTGTTGAAAATGACGTTAAACCCCGTTCAAAAAATCCTATTCTGATGATACAAAGTCTACTCAATAGTTCAGTCTCTGTGATGATTGATATACGACATTGTGTCTCATTATCAATCGTCTCTCACCACTGATTCAAGTTATCAGTTACTTGCGAAGATAGGGTGTGCTCGAGTACTGGTTAATCCCAGGAAACAGTGGTTAGGTTAACTGATCGTCTGTTAGCCCTCGATGGCATAAAAATGACGCTAAATATTCAATCAATCAATCAAAGAATTGTTAAAACACCAATTACTTGTTAAACTCAATGGCAAATGTCACCATTCTGTCACCGTGTATCCGTATTTGGTTTAAAATTGGGTTTCAGTAAAAGAAGGGAGGTACGATGTTATCGTTTGTTGACATATGCATTTCATATGTTTATCTACTTGGTACACCTTGAAAGTTCATATATTATAATTTTCATGTATAATTGTAAATATACTGAGCCAAGAAAGAAAGTACCCACTTTTATTTTTTGAATTATTATTCAATATTAATAATTTGTCAACAATAAGCTATAAATAATGTACATGTATTCGTTAGAGGACCTGTCAAAGTTGGTGCCAAGCGCTTAGCCGAGAGGCTCGATTAACTTGTTTTGCACGTGCGCTCCGTGCAGTGACGGTCGATATCCGGTGGTGGTATCTGACTGCACTTATTGACCAGAAATTAGGCACAATACAAAAAGATCACATAAAATCAAGTCAAATTGCAAGACCAAAGAAAACAGGCGACCGGGATGCTGAATGCTTGCTCTACAGTAGCCGAAGTATCCCGGCTGTTCCGCTGCACGAGGAAGACAATTGAGCGCTTGCGAAGACGTTTCCAAATCAGGGGAAACGTTTGGGATCGTCCCCGAAGCGGTCGGCTACGTGTGACAACTGCGGCCGATGATCGGTACATCACGGTTCAGCACTTACGTAACCGACGTCTGTCGGCATCAGCAACAGGGCGACGGCATGGAATCAGTGCACACGTACTTTTGCCAAATTTTAACCAGACGTCATCGGGCTCCGAGACTCGACTGGTGTCAACATCGCCGGCGTTTCCGACGTGCTGGTTGGAAATCAGAATTGTTTTCGGACGAGTCTCGATTCAATTTGAGTCATGCCGACGGATGTGTGAGAATTTACCGTCGTCGTGGGGAGCATTACGCTGATGCGTGCGTCATTGAGAGAGATCGCTTTGGGTGAGGTTCAGTATTAGTCTGGGGTGGAATTATGGATGTACACAAGACCCGCCTAATCGTGATTGAAGAAAAAATCAATGCCCAGACCTACGTCAATAATGTTCTTGAACCAGAAGTTGTTCCTTTTATTCAGCGCCACGGACCGAACGTGACACTTATGTTTGAAAACGCCCGTCCCCATACAGCTGCACTTACTCTACGTTTTTTGGCGGATAATAACGTCAATGTTTTATACTGGCCGGCGAATAGTCTTGACTTGAATCACATCGAACACATATGGGATGAGTTAGGACGCCGTATTAGAACAAATTATGCAATCAACATGGTGCAGGTCCTTTCAGCAGCCCTACAGGCTGAATGGGACAATTTACCAGCGCCGTGCTTGCAGCGTTACGTCGACAGCATGCGACGGCGGATCATGACGTGCATTGGGCAACAAGGCGGACACATGAGATATTAAATATTTTACTGCAACCCACATCACATTTTCACTGCAGAAAAATCACATAAAATTGAGTTTTAAACGTTCCCGATTACAAGTGCAGATAAATCAAAACCGCTGTTAATTCGAAAATCGACCCCTACGTCATATCGGTCCATTTTTATCGATGAAAGACATATTGCAGCTGCTTCAAATTTTCACAGAACTTCAAGAATAAATTGTTCATTACTTCAATTAAAAAAATTAAATCCGAACGTATACTACGTTTCTTTATAATGATTGATATATAGAGTGGGTACTTTCTTTTTTGGCTCAGTATATATAAAGGAACAAAGGTTTTAATTGTTTTAGTTGCGAATGGTTTGGCTTAAAGTGAATTTAAACCATGTTGTCGGATCGACTCAATCGTTGCCCCTGGTAACAGATATATACCGGTCATACCTATTCCCGCTTGTCTAACACTTTGTCATCAATGTAAATAATGGCATCGATAACAACTAGTAATAAAGTTACATAAGTGTGCTGGGTAATAAACAGTTGCCGGTACGAAATGTAAACAAATATCGACGCTAACGGAAGTTGGAGCTTTGCGCATGTCTCGGATATTGTTATACAAGGGATACATATCGAAATATGGAGAGTAGCCATGTGAATCTTTTTGTCGTCTAACGACAACTTACCTCTCACCGCTGAGGTCATGGATTCGAGCCCAGCTAGGTCAAAACAACTTTATTTACCAGTTACTTGCGGAAGGACCGTGGTTTTACTGATTCGGCCTGAGGTATTCTTCCACCAATAAAACTCGATGTTCTATATATAACCTGTAATGTGTTGAAAACTAGTGTCGCTCAATCCAAAAGAAAAAAATCTTTATGCGTGTATGTGCTAAACATTGGTTTTCACTATATGTATCACTATGTAAAGATTGGTTAATAATTGGGATCATATGATAGTTTAAGAGAAAAAAATCCCATATATTTATTACTTTATCTCTATATAATAACTGAGCGAAAATGGGAGATAACTCCTATTGATTTATTTCACGGAAATTGCCAGCCAATTCCATCATTCTTAGGTAATTAGGTAATTGTATATAATTGTAATAGTTATAAGGATAATTGGCGAGGTCGTCCGAATGGGAAATTGCTAAAGTTGTTCTGTAATGGTTGTTGGTTGGTTGTATGATATCAATTTTTTTAGTTATGTCATGACATTGTCTAATTGGGGCAGTATTTTAAGCGCTGCCACACTGGAGTATCATGCCGCAGACACATAGTATGATACCCGACCGAGTCACATTATACTGACACCGGGCCGACCAGACCTAGAACTCTCCTCTTAATGTTGAGCGTCAAGAGAGGAAGCTTCTAGTAACATTTTTCAAGTCTTTGGTATGACCCGGCAGGGAATTGAACCCGCGACCTTTTGCATGCGAGACGGACGCTCTACCCATAGACCACTGCTACGGATGTCCTGTTATGGACGATGTAATAAAAAAAAAACATATTTTGATTTTTTTGCATTTTCAAGTTTTCGTACGAGGGAACTAACTTATACTAATATTAAAAAGTGTCAAAATTTAACTTTCATAAACAGTAAATTCATGTGGGGTTTAAATGTCATAACAATGGACACGTGCGGGGTAAAGAACACATTGTACGTTGTATATCACTGAAAAATAATGTCTTTTTCAGGAACTATATGAATTACTATGTAATTAACTGTAAAAAGTGCAAGTTTGTCAATACCATTTAATAATAAAATTGGTTCGTATTTTATTTAAATCCCTATGTAAAGGGATCGGAAGTCTGGGCAATTCAATGGGGTTAGTATTCATATGGGGCCCTGTAAGGGGACTTTGATTCTGCATAGGATTTCTATGGGGAAATGGAAAATGCTCATTTTTTTCATCGTTTGTACAAAATTATTATTCATTTAAGGTCTGAAGTATTTTCTAGTTGTTTTCCATAAGAGACCAGACAGGATAAATAGAACATTTTTAAAAATCTTCTTCTCAACGATCGATCAGTCAAATTGGTTCATATTCTGTATATATCAGTTGTCCCTGGGTAGTGGGTTGCAATTTGTACAAGCCAATGGGCTATTATTTATAGGGACCCTGTAAGGGAATTTGAGTCTTATATGCAAAATATAGAAAATGGAAGATTCGCATTTTTTTATCCGTTTGTTCAATACTAATTTATTGATTGATAACTGTCCATTCTTAGCAATTTAGATTTTGTTCAGTAAAGAGGCTGACATTTCCAATATGGGCCCATAGGGGACCCAAACGTTTGAAATTGTGAAATATCACAAGTTTGCCTCTGAATAACTTTTCTGTCAAATTTGTTCATATATGACATACATAACCCTTACATCAACAATTCTGCAAATCGGCTGGGAGGCTGAGGGGCACAGTAAGCTGACTTCAACTTTACCATCTATTGGATTATTATAGGGAAAACGGCAAACATTTTCTTCGCATCCATATGTACAACAAATATTCAATTTAAAATTCTTAAACGTCGTCTGCCAATAGCATATCCCTATAAGTAGGCAATTGAAGTTTGAACAAATCAAGGAGCTGGGATGTAAAGCGGTCCTGTAAAGGGACTTTTTTTTATCTAACTATACAGAGAAATTGTGTGGTAAAGTAAAACATTCTATTTTCATAGTAAGTAACCTTTTTTGTTCAGTAAGGGTGTTGTGGGGGTATTTATACATAATGTATTGAAGATTAACTCCCAAAAAGTGTTTTAAAACTGCACCACCTGGATAATGATAGATAAAAACGAACAACACTGACAATATCTAAAAGTGTTTAATTGAATAATAAGTCAATTCACATAACACGTAAATAATAGTTACAACAACCACTGGCATTTAAGACTGTTTCGATATGGACCGAGTCAGTGTGTAATATATATGTTATTTTAATAAAACACATGTATTTTTATTTGTAAATCAGAAAGGCTGATAAGCAGTAAGAACTGTGTGTGTATTTAAATATGTTATGAAAACCAGGTATACTAATATACTGCGTATGAAAAGAAGACAAGACAGTGCAGAAGTGTATGTAGAAACATTGTGGACAACAACATAGTTAACATTTAGTTATCAATACTAATGACTGTATTTAAAATCATAAACATGTCGTCTCAAATGGCTTCCAATCAGATGAAGCTGAAATAGGTAAAGTTTTAAAGCAACATCCAGCAATATAGAAACGTCTATGCCAAGTACACGTTGACTGTGACATATTCAAGAAAAGTTATCGGACATTTGACGTTATACTACTTAACGCCTTAAAATACGCAAGTTAAAAAACACAAGTTTTTGAATATTGAACGTATTCTGTTATCTCAGAGCTGCTATTAGTTTTATCGGTTCATTTTATTGGTTACAAAATCAATTACTGGGTTAAATTTATGTTTCAAAGTAATGGCATTGTTTGAATAAAATTGAAGTTCAGGGTAAGAATGTTTTGTCTTTGTTGATCATTCATGACATAATAAGATTTGATACATGCGTTTTTAAAGGCAATGAGTATATTAGTCTGTGTTTGTTTCCGCCAAGTCCAATGACAATAGTAGCATAATGCAGAAGGAGAACAGACGAATTTCTTGAACTATATCTGCAAGGGAAGTAACTCTAGCAGACACTTCTCAACGGTTAAAATGTGTGCCGTAACTCAATAAGAATCTTTAAAAAAAATGTTCTTGGTAACCGTTTAAACATTAAACACATAAAACACATAAAATACATAAATATTCACAAGTCATCATTTCATATTTGTCGACATAAAAACGTTTCAAAAGAATAAAGTAAAATGTAAAATGTCATTTATACTAATTCACAGTTACTACGTCACTCTTTCAATCCAGTATTCCAAAAAGATTGTTGCCTGGTGCCGATGTATCGTTGGATGTTAGATATTCCTTCCACAGCGTTGCAAAGTTGTCTCTCGTGATATTATTCCCCTGAAATGATCAAAAAGAAAAAAAATCAGATATGATTTCACTGTATCTTCACGATCCAACGGGTTTCTAAATCTGTCCTTTATATAGAATGTGAGTAGTCATGAATCCTTAACTGTGTTCTACTCATATAAATCTATCAGTTCATGTATGTAAATTGTCCGTCCAGTCCAGATGTGTTGCATGTAAAAGTCATGGTTGACACCAAATTTATTGGTTTGGTAGATGCCTTGATATTGTGTCTATGGCTTACACATTGTAATAAAGTGCGCTCACCGTAGTCTGGTCTGTGCATTTATTTCTGGTTGTTCACAAATAATTATCTCCATATATATAGTATATACAGTGTGTACATGGTGTGATATGGGGGTCTATATATATCCTACATTGTGAACTTACACCTAGTAAAGATCGGAACTACCGCTGTTGTAAAATAATTATCTCCCTTTATGAAATAATTACATTTTTATGATTTCACTGTATCTTCATAATCCAATGGATTTCTATGTCTATCCTTTATCTAGCGTTTGTGGTTATGAATCCTTAACTGGGGTCTACTCATTAAAACTGTCTGTTCATGTATGCAAATTAGCACAGCAGTCCAGATGTATTATATTGATTGATTGAATGAATGAATAGTTAACGTCATTTTCATGTCATCGAGGGTTAACAGATTATCAGTTAACCTAACCACTGTTTCCTGAGATCCTGGAATGTTAACCAGTACTCGAGCAAACACCATATCCGCAAATAACTGATAACCTTCGTGCATGAATTAGCGGTGAAAGACGAATGATAATTAGACAATGTATCGTATATCAATCCTCACTGAGATTGTTGCCGGGCGGGGATTTTAACTCACGACCTCTGGATTGATAGTCAGATGAAGATCCAACCCACAACCTCTGGTGTGAGCGGCCAACACTCTATCCATTACACTTCCGACCCGCTATGAGTTAGTTGATGCTATGGTCTTGTGCCCTTAGTTTGCATTGTAGCTAGGTGCGCTCGCCGTAGTCTGGTCTGTACAGTTATGTCTGCGGGTTGTTGACAAAGTAATAAATTCTTGGATAATTGACCACTTTATTATATATTTTTGTAAACAAGTTTGCCCAAACCGACTCCACATTCTTTATACACAAACAATTCATGGAAGCACAGGATCATATCCATCTTTTAAAAAACAAAACAACAACAACAAAACAAACAAATAAAAAAGATAAAGAAACATTAACAAAACGAAACACAGTCTCCATCAACACAATTTGACAGAGTTGATAAATTAGATTTACCTATCGAGTTTCGCAATATTGCACTCAGCTACATATTGCATTTAACGTAGAATCTTTACCCACATAATTATTTTTTCATCAGAACGTGAACCAGCAGAGGGAATACAAAATAAATCAGTTAATGAACATTATTGATTTCACTTTGTTTTATTTACATTATTTCTTCTAAATATCAAGTTTACTTTGCAAATAAACAACCCAGAATGAACCACAATGAACTTCCTTGTGCAAAACGAACATGAGGGCGTTATTAAGGTGGAGGGGAGCTGTCGTTTTCCAGAGTGAAATATTCCCTATTAGGAAAAATATGATTCCAAACTAAATGGTTAAAAAACAAATTAATATGCAAAGCGTAGATTAATTGATTGATTGAGTATTTAGCGTCATTTTTATGCCATCGAGGGCTAACAGACCATCAGTTAACCTAACGACTGTTTCCTGGGATCCTGAAAGGTTAACCAGTACTTGAGCACACCCAATCTCCGCAAGTAACTCTTGAATCAGCGATGAGAGACGAATTCTTCTGAGTCACAATGTCGTTTATCAAACATCACGGAGATTGTGACCGAGCGGGGATCCGAACTCACGACCCCTGGATTGACAGCCAGACGCGCTAACGCCTGAGCTAATCGGGTCCGGCTTAAAGTGTAGAATCGTAGACAATTTACTTACGAGAATTCTATAAGGACTTACCCCTGATATGACCTGAAAGGCTTTGTGGCATTCTGCCTCAGAAACATTAAATTGTGTAAAAAATGTCGTATACTCGGCCTCATCAATAAAGTTGTCACCTGAAACATAAATAAAAAGCAGAGCGGTAGTGTAGTGGATGAGTGTTGGCCGCTCATCAACCCAATATCTCTTAAAACAACACTCAATACAGGTTCTACGCAAGAAGCGGACTCGAGAGCGGTTCATTTATGATTTGAGTTTTCTTGCTTAAATAGATAAGTATAAAGTAAAATTACTACTACTACTTCTATTACAACTACTACTACTTTTACTACTTTTATAACAAATACAACTACTACTACTTCAACAACTGTATTACTACTACTACTACTACTACTACTACTACTACTACAACTACTACTACTACTACAACTACTACTACTACTACTACTTCTACTACTACTACTAGAACTACTACTACTACTACTACTACTACTACTACTACTACAACTACTTCTACTACTACTACTACTACTACTACTACTACTACTACTACTACTACTACTACTACTACTACTACTTCTTCTACTACTACTACTATTACTACTACTACTTCTGCAACTTCTATTGCTACTACTACTACTTCTATTATTACTGCTACTACTACTTGTTTAACGAAATAATCATAATTTACTGAATGAGTGAATTCATTTGATCAAACAAGTCAATCTTCCATGAGACCTCAAACATATTTAATAAAATTAAAAAAACAACAGAATGTAGTTACACCAAATACTATTTTTTAAGTCAAAATTATTCCACTTTGACAGAAATTATACAATTGACACAACATGACAATTGACAATAACGGATGTATTCAGAACAGTAACGTATCACACCCACTATGTGAAACTTCAGAAGGATTTGACTTGTCCATTGCGGTGTCAAATGCTCATTGTCAGTTGTTGAATAAATGAATTTTTAAGAAATTAACAGTTTCCCTGTATTACATACGATGCCGGAATAGTTGTATTGTAAATTTTATATTAACGCTATGTAAAGAATTTGATATACGGTAGAACTTCGATTGCTCGAACTCGATGGAACTGGACAAAATTTTTCGATATAAGGGTTGTTCGAGCCAGGCATTGTTATACATCATACCATACATGTACATGTATATACCTCGAAATGGGAATTCGGCCGGGACCAAATAAGTGGTTCTAACTATATGTGGAGTTCGAGCCACCCGTGTTGGAGCCAACGATACTCTACTGTATTATACTGCAAGGATAAGAAACGCCGGTCGAATTTCGGAGCCATGTTAGGACATATATAAGAGATTTTCATAGTTTAAGATGTATGCAAATGTATTTATTAATGATTTTGTCATTGACGTTTATAATTAATGCCAAAATCACTAATGAGATACCAGTTTATCCATGAAAAAAACAAGCAATACGTACCGGACTTGTCGTTGACATCAAACATAAGGTTCATGTATTTCAACTGCCATGGAGGAAGGTCCTTAAGACAGTCGCTCCACATCTTGCACCACTCGTCCTTCGTTATTTTGGCGTCCTGTTTAGAAAAAAGTACAATCTTAGAATGACTAAGTGCCTGCATGTTTAGTCTGGTTAAACAAGTAGTAACTTATGATTAGAAATTCGGTTTGAAAATAAAAAACTGGCATTGAAAACCTGATGTCGTATTCACCAGCCATTGTTAGGACTATTCCTAGACTCCAGCATGAAAATCCAAATTTTAAACGCTGATATTAAGTTTACTATGATGGTAATTGTGAGAGTTTAATTTACGTTATATTAGGTTCTCATACATGTTTGCATATTTTGGTCTTAAAAAAGGTCTCTAAGTGTATTTTCAAAATTCTAAAAGTCTATGAATGTTTTTAAGAATGGTTGGTGAATACCAACCCTGACCGCATTTGCTTTGAACACACACGTTTGCTTACGAGCGCGGGTGTATGTATGAGTGGTAAGCAGCAAATGTTTTTGGAGAAATGCATAGTCTATACAAGTGTTCTATAGTCAGTCACTCAGTAATTATTGATTTTATTAGTTTGATGAAATAATATTTTAAAACCAAGATATAATGCTTATGTGGGACATTAGTTAATGGTCATTAGTATACAGCGAGGTCAAGCTTGGCTTGAACTTCTGATGAATGATGGGTTGTCATGAGGGTAATGTGTATCCCATGTATATAGCGAACATCTGTCCAGCATGAACATGAGAAACGTGACTTGTATATGAATTAGCTATCATTTTATGTCATTTTAATAGAGTAAGAAACAAGCGAATAGTTTTGGGATAGGAAAGGCTTACAGTTTGAGTTTTGGACTGGGTCTGGGTTTTTAGACAGGAAGGTGGGATTTAAGAGACCGGGGACGTGTGGGTTAAGAGACAAGATGGAACAATATTTTCTAGCGTATATCATGTTTAAGTAGTGTTTAAATAGTGACAATTACAGTTTAAATGAAAGATGTAATACTGTAAAATAAATATATATCAAAAAGGAACTGCGCCCTCTGTTTGATTGTGTGTGATGTTGAAACACAAGTCCCGGAGTTTTCCCGATTCAGGTCAGTTGTAACCCAATCAAAGGCACGGAATAAACTGACCAATCAGCGTGCTACAATATTGTCAGATGGCAGCCAATCAGAGTGCTAAGTGTCACGGTCTCAATCAGGAGATATTGGATTCGTTTGTACAATCTAAGAATACAAGAGTATATTACAGAGTATAGACTACCATATCAGCAAATCGTACTTGTAAAGTCGCCAATAACTGTTACTATTTCTGGGACTTTGGAATCGTACAATTCTACGTTGGCTAGGTTTCAATGTGCTTAAATATACAATTACTCAGCTGGTGAAGACGTATAAACACGGATCCATGCATATGTGTACACAAGCTCCTCCCCAGAATTTCATTTTTTGTCGCATTCGAGTTTAACTATTTTCAAACTGCATATATGAACACACACTATTTGGACAATTTATCTTTGCAAATTAAATGCAACATCAATAAGATATGCAAAGTTATAGCAAAAACAATGCAGAGATAACTGAAATTTAAAAAGGGTTTTCTGATTTGAATCATGTGTAGCATTCTATAAAGCCTGCCCCGGAGCCACCTCGAGGCTTTTATATGGCAGCAGGGGCTTTTAAACTTCTAATCCGTGTTTGGAGTATGCAGTCCTTCCCATACCGTATTTAGAGTCTCTGTATATGTGATTGTGTTCTACTTCAGCAGCCTGTTTTGTTCATACCTTGTCTGTATCAGCATATTCCAGCAGTCCTTCCCATACTGTATTCAGCGTATCTTTAGCATTTTCATATTTCTCTCCTTCGCTTGGCCATTCCAGAATCCCACATATTTTCTGAAACAATTTAAAATATTTATCTATATTCTCAACAGTAGTAGCACGAATAAACACTTTTTCAGCTGAATTATTTATTTATTTTTATCTTCTTATAGCTCGATTGCATTTAAGCCGAAGAGGTGGTCTATTGGTAGGTTGAGCATGCGAAGGTCGTTGTGGGTTCGATTCTCGACCGGGTCATACCAAAGAGTTGAAAAATGGTACTAGAAGGACCCACACTACTGTTTAATTTCATTGGTCACACTGCTACTATCTCCCTTGAGTACTCCGTACCTACAGATGAAGGAGGTAGAAATAAAACTTCAGTTACTTGAAACTTTGTATTGAGTGATTTATTTTTTTTCTACCATGTGTTAAATGGTAAATATTTCAGAAATCACCACAGTGACTTAAATATGATGCTGATACCAGATTTGTAGGCAATTCTTTGTCATTTCAGAATTGTTGGTTCGAGCCGCATCGTGGGGCAATAGTTGACATATCATTACTCTGGAAATTGATAATTATAAAAACCTATTTTTTTTTTTTTAAAAAATCAACCTGTCCCTATTCATAATCCCACATCTTGAAGTAGTGAAGAATTTGAGCCCAAATGTAAGGGAGGTAATTCCTAAGTGAAACCGTAAACGACATCCTAAACAGTGTTATTAATCATGAACACTAATCTATAAGAACACGTAACATATGTGTTATCGTATTATGGGGAGGGCTGTAACAAATGTTGTAATAACTTGTAGCCCAACCCATTTGCTTATGTTATGTTGGTAATTGAATGAATGGTTATTTGTATATGTTGTAAACATAATATTATGCAATAAAATAGTATTAAACATGTATTATCGCTAATTATTTCTTATTGTTTTTAAAAAGACGTTACTCAATTGGCCTGACGCGGGCTGTCAATCAAACAAGTCGGTAATCAAATCAACGATCGATATTGTTTCCAGGGCCGCCATTTTCCTTAGACAAGCGAACGGTCTCTAAGTAAACACTACATTGTAATCCATTGTATATAGTTGGACAAACAGCGCCACGTGCCCATTGTGCGGACCAATAGTCACGAAAATAAGAAATACCTGTAAAAGCATGTCGAAGTCTTTCTTCTCTATGAAACCGTCATTGTTGCTATCTGAAATGTATGGAGAAGCTAGAGTGTTGTTTATGAAAATAACTATGTTAGCCCTAGAGTGGTGATAAACTGCTGAATTATTGATTTTAAGTAGTGAAGTCAGAATGATAATCTTGGATTATGACACTTGGATAAGTTAAAACATATTATTCACAGAATGTTTACAATTACATTGGAAAAGATCACATATTAATTAACACCTGCGTATACACTTATGAATGGGATCCTGAAGAAAGCTTGTAGCTTTTGTGAATATGTCTCCCTTTACTCTTGAATTATGGATATGTAGTGCTGGAGTCATGATATAAATGCTGACTTACTGACATGTAGTGCTGGAGTCATGATATAAATACTGACTTACTGATATGTAGTGCTGGAGCCATGATATAAATGCTGACTAACTGATATGCAGTGCTGGAGCCATGATATAAATGCTGACTAACTGATATGGAATGCTGGAGTCATGATATAAATGCTGACTTATCGATAACAAGTATAGAACAGCGAGTGGTGATCTTGAATTATAAATATATATAGTCTTACAATTCTGCGTGTGTCAGCGCATTCAGTACCTCAGTGAGTACGGAATGAGTACGTAGTAGGACCGTGTCAGTATGGAGTCAGTACGTTGTAGGACCGTGTCAGTATGGAGTCAGTACGTTGTAGGACCGTGTCAGTATGGAGTCGGTACGTAGTAGGACCGTGTCAGTATGGAGTCGGTACATAGTAGGACCGTGTCAGTATGGAGTCAGTACGTGGTAGGACCGTGTCAGTATGGAGTCGGTACGTGGTAGGACCGTGTCAGTATGGAGTCAGTACGTGGTACGACCGTGTCAGTATGGAGTCAGTACGTGGTAAGACCGTTTCAGTATGGAGTCGGTACGTAGTAGGATCGTGTCAGTATGGAGTCAGTACGTAGTAGGACCGTGTCAGTATGGAGTCAGCACATTTAAGGAAAGTCTGTCCGTTTATTGTCACTTTCAGCGGTTTTTCAGAGTTCTTAGGGATATCTAATGTCAGAGTTATCGTAATATGTGTTTTGGGTTTGCAAGTAAGTAAGAAAAGGCGTTACCATACCGTGATTTTAGTTTTAAAAATTGCTTGTAAACCAATTATTTAGTAAGCTCGTTCTTGTTGCCCAAATAAGGGTTGGGGTGGGGATGGGACATATAATATATTGAAATAGCTGAACGATTCTGATTTGGTGACACTTTGTTATGATGGTGACATTATTTGATCAAATATTACTATTTAACTTCTGGTTAATTGTCAACGACATATTCTGAAAACATCTGAAATAAATATATATTGAGTTATTGTTTACTATTGATTAGATGTGTTTATTGGTGGTTTGATTCCAATGTAACAAATCCAAGGTGGCAGTTATTTTCAGTGTATATATTGTGTTTTTTTGTTTGTGTTTTTTTTTAGTTTGTTATTGTTTTTGTAAATAATATGTATCTTTAGAGGCCCCCTATACAGGGAAAATCAGTTTCAAACTAACTGGGCTACCCTCTTAAATAAAGATTTCGAATCGAAGAGTAACTTTGCGTATAAACTTGACCCTTAAAAACAGGCCAAAATAATTTATTCCTCTTGTTTTATTGATTAAAAGTTGCACAAGCCAGCTAAATGGAAAAAAACTTGCTTTTTCAAAAATGACTTTATTACGATTATAGAAAAAAAAAGATTACTTGAAAGCAAAGGTACTTTTTGATATCAAAACCATTTAAACTGCATTTCTTTTCTTTACATATATAACCAGTTTCATATACATATATCTATAATATTAACAGCATTTTCAACAAAATTTATGAACTTGTAGATGATTCGTTTGGGGGTGAAATTACCCCACCCACATGTTTTAGTGATATTTATTATGCATAAAAACAAATCTTTACATATATGAACGTATTATATTTATTATATTCATATCCAAATACCTGCAATTTCATATTTAAGAAATAGTCAGTAGAACGAACCCAGCTCTTCGGATTGGATCGGTCCGTTAAATAGCAATGTTAGGAAAACCACTTATGAGCACGTTGATTGGCCAGTTGCCTCAGCCGAAAGTTTGAATGACGTAAAAGTTTAGTAAACGTTCAATTGCTGTATATTGTGGAACAGGCATGGCATCCCTGTATTTTCATCGGGGTTAATAGACCTGATTCGGGAGATTTTAGGTTCTGGGAGACTATTTTAGAAAGTATTAACACATTTATAATACTAGTGACGTCACTCTTATTTTACATATATGAATAAAATCCTCAATAATGTTACAAATTGAAAATTCCACGGAACGTGTTCTATCATACCATACAAACTGATAATAAGTCAATATTTGTTAACCAACTGTGTCATAAATGACCAGGTATATGTAGCAGAAACCATACTTCTTAACCTGTTAAAAGTCTTAAAAGTTATGTGTCGTTTTCATAAATAAAACGATTTTCTTCAATGGAGTTGTGTGAAAATTTGTTAATAATGCGATTTGTCCTTTCAAGGTGAATAAATAAAATATTTCACTTGACAAAATATAACTTACCATACAGCATTTTAAATACCCGCAGTATTTTCTTCTCTTGGAACGGTGTCAGCGCCTCCATTCTTCTTTTATTTCTGTTACCGTGGAAACGTATTGACCTGAAGAAGAAATTTATTTAGACTTTTTAAGAAAGAATTAGTTTACAAGAAACTTAATAAATAATGATAATAAAGGGGATCGGTAATTTGGTAGACTGAGTGCTGACCGCTCACAACATATATCTGGGTTGGAACCAAGACTGACCGCTCACGACTATCGGTCCGCCCACTGGCCACGTGACATTGTTTGTCCAAGTAAATACAATTTGATACTCACTTAGATATCGTTAGTTGTCTAAGGAAAATGGCGGCTTAGTACCAATAGCGATCGCTGATTGGGTTATTGACTTGTTTGATTGACAGCCCGCGTCAGTTCATTTGGATACATTTTGTGTTTTTGGTTCATTCTCTAGCATTTGGACGAATGAGCAGATTGTCATTTATCTTACTTTGTAAACACCAGACATGCTAAATCGTAACGTCTCATTAATAAGTCAGGTTAAACAGCAACAGATGTATTATGTTTGTTCATATTACGCTGTCTGCAATCTTAGAATATATCTTTTACATAAGATTGTTTTCATAAATGATATAACTAAAATGACCCCTGTGTGCACCATATCTGTTATATATCACCACGCCATCAGCCAATGTTTCAGATTGCAGTTTGAAAACACATAAATAGCCAACCTTATCGCCCAAACAGGATACATTAAATTAGAACAGTATCTATATTTGGTGCACTTCGAACGTGTGAAAATAAAATAAATCATTTTATGTTTGACTTATTAAACATACTTGACAGACATGAAATATTTTGAATAGTAACATATTATTTCGGAATATACTTTCACTAAAATTTTCATGCTGAGATTTTCCTTAACATAAAATCTCAATTTCTCTAAACGATAACTCATTGCATATTTAATAACATCACTCAGTCGAAGTCGTTACAAATCTTACTCTTCGGTAAGGCTAATATGCAAAAAGGACAATGTAAAATGGTAGTGGAAGAAGTCCGAATGGATTCGAACAGAACCGCCGTCATTCACAAGCATTTGGCAATATGTCTTTTTAAAATGTATTAAATGAAGTGCGAATGCTGTTCTCGCACTCATCTGTAAAATGAACGTTTTCAAAGGAATATATAAGGTTTATATAGTGTCAATACATATTATTTTTTATATTTATGAGTTATTGAACGTTTTAAAAGGAAAACGTTAGGTTTATGGTGTCAGTACATATTATATTTTATATTTACGAGTAAAATGAACGTTTTTTGAAGGAATACGTTAGGTTTATAGTGTCAATACATATTATTTTTTATATTTATAAGTAAAATGAACGTTTTCAAAGGAAAACGTAAGGTTTATAGTGTTAATACATATTATTTTTTATATATTTATAAGTAAAATGGACTCTTTCAAAGGAATGCGTAGGTTTAAAGTGTCAATACATAATGTTTTTTTATATTTATAAGTAAAATGAACGTTTTCAAAGGAAAACGTTAGGTTTATAGTGTCAATACATATTATTTTTTATATATTTATAAGTAAATGAACGTTTTCGAAGGAATACTTTAGGTTTATAGTGTCAATACATATTTTTTTTTATATTTATAAGTTAAGTGAACATTTTCAAAGGAATACTTTAGGTTTATAGTGTAAATACATATTATTTTTTTAAATTTAGAAGTAAAATGGACGTTTTCAAAGAAAAGTGTAACGTTTATAGTGTCAATACATATTTTTGTGTATTTATGAAATAAACATAGCATAGCTAGCTTCAGGAACGATTCCCCTAGCGATTTTAGAAACAGTCAGGCGGTCAACCCCAACCCCTTGCTATCATCGGAATATTCAAATAGTAACATTTCTGAAAAATGATAAAATACATGTAGTCGGACTCTTATCTCGATCTTTGGTGTTTATTCTGAGATTTTCAAATTCTGCTTTGAACCTTTAGGTTAAACATTTTTTATTTCAACATGAAGAGTTCTTTTAAAAGTAGGTCCGGTCCATCCACTACTTTGTTTAAAATACGTACCAAAATGACATATTTTAACAATTTGTCTTAACTAATATTATGAAAATAGAAAAAAAAATGTGGTAAATGAAGGAAATAAATAAATAGAAAACTATTTTTTTTTTCATTACGCATGCGTCCTGTATCCTCATCTCAGTAGCGACCCAGTGAGACAACCAGTTCAGTAAATAAATAACTTTAGTAATCCCTTCTGACTGAAAATAATGAATCCGCATTTGGCGGTCCTCGTCAGAATTATGATAATAAACTACGACGGAATTATGATCTCCAAGTAAATTGTGATCACCACGTTTTAAGAGATTCACTGAGACTTTAGGGTACATAACACAATTATCTACAAGCAGACACAAAGCGTTCTTGTTGAATATAACGACAATCGCAAAAGACGAAGCTTTCGTATGAGATTTACAAAGAGACATTAAACAATGTCGTTATTACAGCACACGTAATTACGTTTGGTGCCACCGTACGGTTTATAATATAGCAAATGTCTGAACGCAAAAATGACCTATACTTCCAAGATATATAAATAAGCCTCTTACACAGAAACACTAGGCCATCAGAGTAAAGGCTGTAGAAATGCGAGGGCACGCCTTTCAATCAGTTACAATAGTTATGCCACTTTCCAAAACAGAAACATAATTAAAGGAATGTATTCATTACGTGTGTACTTTAATTTATATTTTCAAAGTTTGTGTCTCGTGGATATATCAGTCTTATTAAAGTGTTTATATAAATTGTTGTATGTCTCTATAAAGGGAATTCATCAGGATTTTTCAAAAGTTAAAAATTGGCTATAAACATTTTTATTTCTCAATATGATATGCCTGAACTATACTCACTGACATCGTATTTTCAAAAGGATATTTATTTAAATTTTGCCAAAATAATATATTGAAAAGGGATTTCCCAACTTGAGCTACGCGTCTAGGTTAGACTAAAATAGATTTCCCGCTTAAAATTGCAACATATTTTGTAACGTATGAAATGAGTTGCATAATTTCATTTTGATTTCAGTTTGAACCTTTATATAGGTATGCACGTAATAAAAATGTTTCATCTGAGAAGGAGTCCGAATGATGATGCGGCAAATGTCGTCTAGCATTGTTTAAATTTATGGTGGGGATTTCGTTTCAAGTTTACCACTCCGATTTATAAGCGATTTTGTCAAATTTTGGTAAAGTTGACATACTCAGCCATTTGGATTTTATTTATTAATAACAATGAGATGTAATTGAACCATTTAAAAAATAACATTATTTTATAACATTTTTTCCTTATATAGTCCCTTTAATAACATGCTCAAAAAAGGTAGTTCGCGTATATTGTGTCTCTGCTATAAAACGACACCGATCAATAAAATACTTTGTATAATTGGGATTTAGGAGTGTCGAGTACTTATTTTACAACCAGAAATAATTACAACACTGAGAAAATATACGGGACGAATTTTTACAGCTGTCACACGGTACATACACGACTGCTGTAGAGGTCGTAAATTATATCTGAACAAGACAAAAAGGCTACTGATTGGATACACATAACGCAAATAAGAAAATAAAAGCTTTCGAAATTGCAAAATAATATAATCACAAAAAAAAGAGAGAAAGTTTTATAGCCATGAAATGGTCCACATGTGAGATACGTGTCATTAATGTCGTAAAGATACTATCAAAACCCCGACCCAGCACCCCACACACACCCCGTCACTCTCGCATTGGGAAATTGTAGGAGTGTTAGTTACGTACCAGGGCTGCGTTTGACAAAATAAAAATCAACGTAAGTCAATTTAACAATTTCTCCGTTGTGTGTCCACATTTTGATCGGCATTTAAAATGATTGTATTTTCAGAAAATATGTAATTTCCTGCATGATTTGAGCCAGCTAGGCTTCATTTGGACGAAAAATTTAAATATTATGAATAATTGTTGGTGTACGTTTACGACGATTTTTGTCGTAACGTTTTTTTGCGAAACGCATTCCAGCTGTTTTCAGGTAGATTTTAGTACCAGACAGGTGCCACTGTAAATTTGTGAATATTTCTGAATATGTTTAAACTTATCTGGACAAATGTAGGCATAAACCGAAGTGGTGTGGATTGCCGTGTAGGCGCTGTACCACTATTGCAAACAGGAAGCGCTTCCGTGGGGTAGTCGCATAATGGCGGTTATAAACAATCCTTGTTTCTTCTTCTTTAAAAATGCATTTTCCTTATTTTGATGCTCATTTTTTTATTTGAATGGCGTTATTGATGTATTTTGAACATTTTGAAAGCGCTGTTATGTTTGAAATGTGAATTAAGAACAAAAAATGATGCTTGGAAATTGGAGTATGAATACATGATTTCGGGTACCTAGTTTCACTTTGTCAGCGGTGTACACACTGAGCAGTTCAAAATGATCTTATAAGGCACACGACCACTACTTTTCTCATCATACTTTGGTAATGTAGAGGTTGATAAACCGTAAAATGTAAGTTTCACTTCTTTCTTTGTGTCTCTCAATGAATGACAAGCCTTCAAACTTTTATTATTTACTATAGAATCAAGAACAAAAATCAGTTGTGGGTTTACACCTCTAGGCTAATTTTTATTTATCACTCTAGTAGATAAAAATTGGACATGTTGTCATTGCCTGAAGGACCCAAAATGAAAGAAGTAAGAATTACATTTTATTAGTTTGTCAACCACTGAGCAACTAAAATATGATGAGAAAAGTATTGCATGTATAAATCAAATGAAATATATTTTCTGTTCTATTACTTATAGGAAAAATAAATAGCTGTATAACAGTATATATAAATGATGGTACTATGTGAAAACATAAAATGCAATAAATAAATCTACAGAGTTCTAGATAGCGACCAAGCCAATATCATGACAAATGCAGAACGGGAACCAATTGACCACAATTGATTTGCCTCGACGGGGAACCAAAATTGTATTGCATGCAATAATCTATCTTTCGTCAGAGATGTGATGATTTGGCGGTGTTTCCCCGACTAAATATCTAAGTCTAATCTGTAAATGAATGTCTGACTACGGCTATTTTGTCTTTTCAGAAATACTAAATCAAATATCTGAAAGCTGAATGATTTGATTACAAGCTAAGCGAATCCTCCCGAAATGCCCATCGCAGTTAGTTATTATCAAATATATTGCCTATTTGGTTTTAACAGTGCACAGTGCTGCAACCACAGTTATAATTAATAGATGTATCTCTAATATATAAAAGAATTATAGTTGGAAATCACGACCCAGTTAACTTAACTTTTTCCTCAACAAACTGTTTTGATATGTTTGCATGTTGTATTTTATCAATGAATAAAATATTTGTTATGACTTCAATCCTGCACGTTTTGGGCACATGCGCATGGACGAGATATTGAAATCTAAGTATTTAAGACGGTCTGTAATAAATACGCCTTCCAAATTTGATTGATATTATTGCAGCTTTTGGTTTATCTTATGCAACATGTTTTTAAAAAATGACATAATAAAATGTCCACTATATATTTTTACCGTTTGATTTGTTTCTACTTGCTTATATTAAATACATGAACGAAAATTGAAATTCGAGGAATAAAAAGTAGTCCCTCTCGCGTATGATCATGGTGGCAGCGGTGATTAACACTGCAAAACTTGATCACGACGCCATAAACAGGGCTAACCTTTGGCATAAAGCTCAGCTAAAATGTTTTTCTCTTTACTTTCCAAGCTTTTCTTATTTTGATATCTGTTAAAAAGTGTTGAAATATATAATTTTGATATTTAGTGTAAATATTTTAAAAAAGGTTGTTGTTATTGTTGTATGGTGTTTAGCGTCGCTTTCAACAATTTTTCAGTCATATCGCGACGGTGTCTACTTGAGACAGTATTCTGAGCGCTGTGACACTAAATTATCATGCCGCAGACACGTGGTATGATACCCCCCCCAGTCACATGATACTGACACCGGGCCGACCAGACCTAGAACTCTCCTCTAAATGCTGAGCGCCAAGCGAGGAAGCTTCTAGTACCATTTTTAAAGTTTTGGTATGACCCGGCCTTAAAAAAGGAAGCGGACTGGACGAACCTTATGTTGGTAGAACGACCCATTTTCATATGTTTAGGTTACATTTACTTATTTTACTTCGACTGTGTGATGAGTTATATGAACGTACACAAATCACGCCCGAAGTATTTCTCGGTAGAACCAGCAATAAGCATATGATTGATTGAATATTTAGCGTCATTGTTATGCCATAGAGGACTAAAAGACGACAAATTAACTTAACCACTGTTTCCTTGGATCCTGGAAGGTTAACCCGTTCTCGAGCACACCCCATCTCCGCAAGTAACTGATACCTTTCCCACTTGAATCAGCGGTGAGAGACTAATGATAATATCAACCTTCACGAAGATTGTGGCCGGATGGGGATTGATTCGAACTCACGACCCCTGGATTGAGAAAAAAATATATTTCTCAATTACACCACACATAGCCGTGGCGGAGGATCGAACCCACGACCCTCGAGTCATAGGACCGATGCTCTTCACTAAACTAGACTAGACTAGGAGGCCTTTGACGGGTATTTTACGGTAATTGTGCGTGCATGCATGCACATTGCCTTATTGTAGTTAGTTTATTACTAAAGGTATTAAATGTCGCAATTTCCCCAGACGACGTAGGAATAAATGAGGCAATATTTGTATGCCGTTTAAATGGAAACAAACCCTAACGAGTTCCATAAAGCAATCCACAAGTGTATACTATAACGTAAGCATTTTCTCATTGAATGCGAAAATGCAAACATATTAGTATAACTCTTTTTTTTTCTAGAACAAAACCTGAAGATTTATAACTAATATAGTAAAATATCAGTTTGTCGTTACCAAACAATAACAATGATGGAGTGCGTGGTCCAGTGATGGAATATTGGAGCTAGGATCAGGTGGTCGTCGGTCCTCCGTCATGACTGCGTTTAGTGTTCTTGTGCGACAAAACTTCATCCGCAAATGCTTAGTACTGGTTTTACCAAGGTAGACTTTGAGAGTTATTTGGACTAGTTTCACAGTCGATTATAATAGTTTAGTTTAAATATTAACTTTGATGTAAATGATTTGTTAAACGCCTACGTGGATCCCCCATCTGATGGAATACACGTTTTTACTGTTAAGAACATGAAATATTTACGTAAAATGGCTTTAAATGTAGGAAAAGTCCATATTTCCGATGTACATGTACACTTTGTTGATATTTTATTAATCGAAAAGCGTAAAATTGAAAAAAAAAAGAAAAAAAAGAAAACACAACAAACACCCCCCCCCCCAAAAAAAAAACAACAACAACAAAAAAACAACAAAAAAACAACACACAAAAAAAACAACATTTTTTTTTAAAGAAATAAGTATTATTTAAATAAAAATAAGTTTTATTTCTATTGAAATATATAGGACAATTTCTGTGGCCTGTGACCTTTTCATTTTTGCAAATTTATTACGGTCGACATATACAAACGGATACAAATGATAGCAGATCAGGAATAAAACATATTCAGTATTCAAATTGTTTAAAGATATGTGTTTTTTTATGTCATGCGCATGCACCCGTATTTGTGTGACAATAGTAAGATGGGGTTACTTTAATTAACGTAGCCTCGTTTTATGATGTGACGATGTTAGTCTATATATAGAACCTGGTATCTCCCGAATCAGGTCTACTGACGTCATTCAAACTTTCCCTGAAGGAACTGACCAATCAACGTGCTCAAATGTACTGCTATTTAACAGACCCAATCGGGAGAGCCGGGTCCTTTCTACAGACTATGACGATGAAGTCTGTAGAACGGACCCAGCGTTTAGTTGGTATGCATTGTGGGACAGGCGTGGGAATTCCCTGCCTATTTCATTAGGGGTTAACAGACCTGATTCGGGAAATATAAGGTTCTGGGATAGATAATGTGACGATGCGATAAGAGCGAGAACGGGTGCACCCGTCAGACAGGTTTAAACTTGAGAGTGTCGGCTTTGTCATTGACTGTCAGAAGGCGGCCACCTTTATTGTCATTTTTTTGGTATGTATGTATTTTTTTTTTACCATTATTCATATATTTATATCTATTATGTTTATACAATTGTGGTTATTATGTCTACATATTAATATATATCTTCTTTTTCAGTCAGACAGTGGCAGTCTCGTTATATCCAAAAACAGTTATCGCGAAACCTAACATAAAACCCATGGAGGTTCTGATAATTTCACCTCGTACGATCATAATTGTGTGTATTGTAGTCGCGAAGACATACTTAGCAGACAAAAAAACAATTGACTTTCGTGTAATGGAAAGGTAACGTAAGTTTTATTGGAATGACCTACTAGTTTTTGTTACACTTTAAAGGGACAAAGGACACTGTTAAAAAGCTGCACTCTTTTAAGTAATGATATACATAGGCGTAGGAGCCGGGGGCCAAGGGGGGCCGGGTCACACAATATTTATTTTCAGCATTTACTTTTGGCCCTGGAAGTACATCCTCATACACTCTCCTCAGGTTGGCCACCAAAAAAAATTGAAACGCTCCTACGCCCGTGTACATTCTAGTTGATGTCAGAATGCACTGAATAGGAATGAGACCGTGACAAAATGTCCAAATAGGAAAATCTCCATTGATTTTTATTCTTTATTCTATCGTAAATAATAAAAGATTGAAGGCTTGTCATTCATATAGTGACACTGGAGTATCATGCCGCAGACACGTGGTATGATACCCCACCCAGTAACATTATACTGACACTGGGCCGACCAGAATCCTCTAAATGCTGAGCGCCAAGCGAGAAAGCTTCTAGTACCATTTTAAAATCTTTGGTATGACCCGGTCGGGGATCGAACCCACGACCTTCCGTATGTGAGGCAGACGCTCTACCATTGGACTACGCAGCGATCTCGTACTTATCAGTTAAATACCTAACTAAATGCCCAGGTTGGTCAATGTCATCTTTGTTTTAGGATTATGTTTTAGGTTATTTCGTAAATTTGCAGTTTTAGATGAACGTTTCGTTAGTTAAACAGAGTTGTACCGTGAATGTACTACATTTATAAATGAATGAATGAATGAATGAATAAATGAATGAATGAATGAATGAATGAATGAATGAATGAATGAATGAATGAATGAATGAATGAATGAACAAGAGGCTTTGAGAAATAGACAAATGATTGTTACTGACAAATATTCAAACACTAACGGCCATTGTGCGATACAATAATCTTGTAGTGCAACTATCTGATAGCAACACGGATATCTGACTCGGGACTTGCGTAATCGTCCCGCGTTTCACAAAAAAGAAAAACGTACGACAAAAATCGACGTAAACGTTAACCAACATTTATTCATTTTATTTTTATTTTTCATCCAGATAAACCCAAAGTTGGCTCAAATCATGCAGAAAATGATTTTTTTTCTGGAAGTATAATCATTTTAAATGTCAATCAAAATTTTAACATTCCACACAAAAAATGTCAAATTGACTTACGTCGAAGTTATTTTGTGCGGTTCTGTCATGTAACACTTTAAACCATTACCGTTTTAAGTTACGTATTCTCTCCGGACAGAGAATATTGTATTAGCTATGTAACAAAAGCTGTATGGATATATTTAAATAAATTGTCTCCGGAGTGTTTGATACGAGTGGTTGATTGTGTATATTAATCAAAACAGAGAATTAAAGGATTATAGCTAAGCCAGGTTACATCAATAAAGTTTCATTGTCAAGTATTCTGTCACGTTTTTGTTTGAGATGTTTTCGTTTAGTCTGTTCGTCGGACAATTCTAAGAAGAAGAGGACATAGATGATTTTAAATGAGTGTTTATTTATCATTGAATTTATTAAACGAATTGGGAAAAATAAATTATGCTCTAGGCTTTACTATCACAACGCAGCCAGTAAAACAAAATGTGTTGAAATTTTAGAAATATGAAATACAGTATAGTGATATGCGGAGGTTGATATTTGTCTAAGGTCATACGTCTGAAGTTGTAAAACATTGATTTAATGCATACAATGCAAATAAACAAAATTGCTTCGAACGGTGTCCCTTTAATTGTAGTCTATATATAGAACACGGTATCTCCCGAATCAGGTCTATTAATCTCAAATGAAAAAAAGCAAGATATTCTGAGTTTATCTCACAATTTTAAGCAATTAAACACTTAGTAAACTATGGCGTAATTCAAACTTTCCCCTGAAACAACTGACCAATCAACGTGTTCAAATGTACTGCTACCTGACGAACCCAGTCAATTGTACAGACTACTTTTATTGCAAGACACTGAAAAAAAAAACAGATACTGGGAATACTGATTGATTTTTAGGAATTAAACATGAACAGTTCCACGAAGGAATCACTTTCATTGGCCATTTATTGATACTACTGGCAAAGTTGCTCGAACGTCTTTACTACGTCAGTATCGCGTATGTATACACTACATCACGTGATCGGGGATGCTGTCAAGCGTCTGTGGTACATGTCGTGTAAAACACGATGTGAGTGGCAAACACAATATTTACATCCTTGCACGTGAAACACATTAACTGTAAGCCGATACATTTAGACCGTTATTTCTTCAGAATGATGGGAAGTTGGTGGATGGTGGGATAGGGTTGCGTGTGAAATTGTAAAAGCTATGGCGACTTTATTCCTGTCATTAGGAAAAGGGTGTTCATGCGCAGTTGTTTTGGTGACGTTTTTTCCAGACTTATAGAAAGGCGTTGCGTGCTAATTTGTAATAATGACGTTATTCCAGACGTAGGAAGATCATTCAGACGTAATTCAAACTTTTAGCTGAAAGAAAGTGACTCATCAACGTGCTCAAACAGGGTTTTCCCAGCAATGCTATTATACGGACGCAGTTGGGAGAGCTGGGTCCGTTTTACAGGTTATAGAGTTTGTGATCACGTGATAGCGCATCCAGGGTTGGTTGGGATCCTAATCCTATTTCCACGTGTAGTTCACAAGAACGAGGTGTCATAATCCATATTTGCGTAGTGATGGTTCTACTAAAGTATACAACGAATGTGATTCGTAAATTGTGCCGATAAAGCGTTGAATTTAATGTAGCCAGTTTCTTTATTCAATGTTGTTTCTTGAAAGCACAAGTATTGATTCCAGAAATGAGAATATAGCGCTTGTCCGTGCTTAGGGCTCGTTTAAGGTATTTTTTTACTTTCCCTTATGAATGACCCTATAATACCGATAAAACAAAAGGGTACTGTTTACTATCCCTTATGAACGGTCCTATTAACACCGATAAAACAAAAGGGTACTGTTTACTATCCCATGTGAACGGTCCTATATCACCGATAAAACAAAAGGGTACTGTTTACTAGTCCTTATGAACGGCCCAATAGGCATAGTACCACCATTGCAAAAAGAAAATGCTTCCGTGGGGTAGTCGCATAATGGCGGTTATAAATAATCCTCATTTCTTCTTCTTGATAAATGCATTTTCCTTATTTTAATGCTCATTTTCTTTTATTTGAATGGCATTATTGATGTATTTTGAACATTTTGATAGCATTGTCATGTTTGAATTGTGAATTTAGAAAAGAAATTGATACTTGGAAATTGGGGTATGAATACATGATTTCGGAAGTCTACTTTCACTATGTCACCAGTGTACACACTGAGCAGAAAAAAAATCTCTTATATGACACATGACCCCTACTTTTCTCATCATATTTTGATAGTGCAGAGGTTGACAAATAGTAAAATGTATGTTTCACTTCTTTCATTTGGGATTCTCTATGAATGACAAGCCTTCAAACTTTTATATTTACTATAGAATAAAGAACAAAAATCAATGGTGGGTTGACACCTATAATACCGATAAAACAAAATGGTACTGTTTACTATCCCTTATGAACGGTCCAACAACACCGATAAAACAAAAAGGGTACTGTTTACTATCCCTTATGAACGGTCCAACAACACCGATAAAACAAAAAGGGTACTGTTTACTATCCCTTATGAATGGTCCAACAACACCGATAAAACAAAAAGGGTACTGTTTACTATTCCTTATTAATGTTTCAACAGCACCGATAAAACAAAAAGGGTACTGTTCACTATCCCTTATGAACGGTCCAACAACACCGATAAAACAAAAAGGGTACTGTTTACTATCCCTTATGAATGGTACAACAACACCGATAAAACAAAAAGGGTACTGTTTACTATTCCTTATTAATGTTTCAACAGCACCGATAAAACAAAAAGGGTACTGTTTACTATCCCTTATGAATGGTCCAACAACACCGATAAAACAAAAAGGGTACTGTTTACTATTCCTTATTAATGGTCCAACAGCACCGATAAAACGAAAAGGGTACTGTTTACTATACCTTATGAACGGTCCAACAACACCGATAAAACAAAAAGGGTACTGTTTACTATTCCTTATTAATGGTCCAACAGCACCGATAAAACGAAAAGGGTACTGTTTACTATACCTTATGAACGGCCTATAACACCGATAAACCAAATGAGTATTGTAACAATTGTGTACAGTAATTTTATACCTAATGTGACAATGTACCGAATTATTTTCAATTAAACTAATGATTAATGGGCTGTTTTTGTTGATGGTTTGTAGTGGACAAGTAGTTCGGCATTGACTGATGATTTCTGTTAAGCCTACTTTGCCTGACGTATTTAGCTTGATCAATGAGACACCAGCGTACAGATGCCGCTTAAAAACAACATCAAATAAGAAATATGTCATTCTTAAATCAAGTCAGTACAGCGTTGATTTGTCCCTATGTAAAAATACATCGCTAGCTAAGCATACATGCACACTTGATCAATAAACACTTAATTTATATTAAACGTCATTTGCTACTGGCCGTTCCAGAGCGTTTTATTCTCAATCTAATGCTCACATAAATTCCAAACACTCATGAAAAATCATGTGTTAAAATCGCCCCATTGGTGTTAAAAGGTACATAATGCCTTCATATACTTCATATATACTTTCATATACACAATTGGTACCGTATTACTCTTATGGGACGATATGACGTCGTAGCTATTCTTAGAAGACGCTAAGTTTATGTTAAGAACCAGTATAAAACCTTAGCTGTATGCAAGAAAAGGGTTTATTCACATATGTACGATTGACTTATAAGCCTCTATATAATTCCTTGATAATGAATATGAGATCCCAAACCAATTATATCATTAATTCGAAAGGACCTTAGATGTGATAGAAAAACCCAGTGAAATAGCATCCAAATACTGATTATATATATAATGTAGTGAAATATCATCCAATACTGATTATATATATAATGCAGTGAAATATCACCCAATACTGATTATATATATAATGTAGTGAAATATCACCCAATACTGATTATATATATAATGCAGTGAAATATCATCCAATACTGATTATATATATAATGCAGTGAAATATCACCCAATACTGATTATATATATAATGTAGTGAAATATCACCCAATACTGATTATATATATAATGTAGTGAAATATCATCCAAATATGATTATATATATAATGTAGTGAAATACCATCCCGATACTGATTATATATATAATGTAGTGAAATACCATCCCGATACTGATTATATATCTAATGTAGTGAAATATCATCCAAATATGATTATATATCTAATGTAGTGAAATATCATCCAAATATGATTATATATCTAATGTAGTGAAATACCATCCCGATACTGATTATATATCTAATGTAGTGAAATATCACCCAATACTGATTATATATATAATGCAGTGAAATATCATCCAAATATGATTATATATATAATGTAGTGAAATATCATCCCAATACTGATAATATATATATATATAATGCAGTGAAATATCATCCAATACTGATTATATATATAATGTAGTGAAATATCACCCAATACTGATTATATATATAATGTAGTGAAATATCATCCAAATATGATTATATATATAATGTAGTGAAATATCATCCCAATACTGATAATATATATATATATAATGCAGTGAAATATCATCCAATACTGATTATATATATAATGTAGTGAAATATCACCCAATACTGATTATATATATAATGTAGTGAAATATCATCCAAATATGATTATATATATAATGTAGTGAAATATCATCCCAATACTGATAATATATATATATATAATGCAGTGAAATATCATCCAATACTGATTATATATATAATGTAGTGAAATATCACCCAATACTGATTATATATCTAATGTAGTGAAATATCATCCCAATACTGATTATATATATAATGTAGTGAAATATCATCCCGATATTGATTATATATCTAATGTAGTGAAATATCATCCAAATACTGATTATATATCTAATGTAGTGAAATATCATCCAAATATGATTATATATATAATGTAGTGAAATATCATCCAAATACTGATTATATATCTAATGTAGTGAAATATCATCCAAATACTGATTATATATCTAATGTAGTGAAATATCATCCAAATACTGATTATATATCTAATGTAGTGAAATATCATCCCAATATGATTATATATATAATGTAGTGAAATATCATCCAAATACTGATTATATATATAATGTAGTGAAATATCATCCAAATACTGATTATATATATAATGTAGTGAAATACCATCCCGATACTGATTATATATCTAATGTAGTGAAATATCATCCCAATACTGATTATATATATAATGTAGTGAAATATCATCCCGATATTGATTATATATATAATGTAGTGAAATACCATCCAAAATCTGATTATATATCTAATGTAGTGAAATATCATCCAAATATGATTATATATATAATGTAGTGAAATATCATCCAAATACTGATTATATATCTAATGTAGTGAAATATCATCCAAATACTGATTATATATCTAATGTAGTGAAATATCATCCAAATATGATTATATATATAATGTAGTGAAATATCATCCAAATACTGATTATATATCTAATGTAGTGAAATATCATCCAAATACTGATTATATATCTAATGTAGTGAAATATCATCCAAATACTGATTATATATCTAATGTAGTGAAATATCATCCCAATATGATTATATATATAATGTAGTGAAATATCATCCAAATACTGATTATATATATAATGTAGTGAAATATCATCCAAATACTGATTATATATATAATTTAGTGAAATACCATCCCGATACTGATTATATATCTAATGTAGTGAAATATCATCCCAATACTGATTATATATATAATGTATTAAAATACATCCCGATATTGATTATATATCTAATGTAGTGAAATATCATCCAAATACTGATTATATATCTAATGTAGTGAAATATCATCCAAATATGATTATATATATAATGTAGTGAAATATCATCCCAATGCTGATTATATATCTAATGTAGTGAAATATCATCCCAATGCTGATTATATATATAATGTAGTGAAATATCATCCCAATGCTGATTATATATATAATGTAGTGAAATATCATCCCAATACTGATTATATATATAATGTAGTGAAATATCATCCCAATGCTGATTATATATATAATGTAGTGAAATATCATCCAAATACTGATTATATATCTAATGTAGTGAAATATCATCCAAATATGATTATATATATAATGTAGTGAAATATCATCCCAATGCTGATTATATATCTAATGTAGTGAAATATCATCCCAATACTGATTATATATATAATGTAGTGAAATACCATCCCGATACTGATTATATATATAATGTAGTGAAATATCATCCCAATACTGATTATATATATAATGTAGTGAAATATCATCCCGATATTGATTATATATCTTATGTAGTGAAATATCATCCAAATACTGATTATATATCTAATGTAGTGAAATATCATCCAAATATGATTATATATATAATGTAGTGAAATATCATCCCGATACTGATTATATATATAATGTAGTGAAATATCATCCCGATATTGATTATATATCTAATGTAGTGAAATATCATCCCGATACTGATTATATATCTAATGTAGTGAAATATCATCCAAATACTGATTATATATCTAATGTAGTGAAATACCATCCCGATATTGATTATATATCTAATGTAGTGAAATATCATCCCGATATTGATTATATATCTAATGTAGTGAAATATCATCCAAATACTGATTATATATCTAATGTAGTGAAATATCATCCCAATACTGATTATATATATAATGTAGTGAAATATCATCCCAATACTGATTATATATATAATGTAGTGAAATACCATCCCGATACTGATTATATATATAATGTAGTGAAATACCATCCCGATATTGATTATATATCTAATGTAGTGAAATATCATCCAAATACTGATTATATATCTAATGTAGTGAAATATCATCCAAATATGATTATATATATAATGTAGTGAAATATCATCCAAATACTGATTATATATCTAATGTAGTGAAATATCATCCAAATATGATTATATATATAATGTAGTGAAATATCATCCCAATACTGATTATATATCTAATGTAGTGAAATATCATCCAAATATGATTATATATATAATGTAGTGAAATATCATCCCGATACTGATTATATATCTAATGTAGTGAAATACCATCCCGATACTGATTATATATCTAATGTAGTGAAATATCATCCCAATACTGATTATATATCTAATGTAGTGAAATATCATCCCAATACTGATTATATATATAATGTAGTGAAATATCATCCAAATACTGATTATATATATAATGTAGTGAAATATCATCCAAATATGATTATATATATAATGTAGTGAAATATCATCCCAATACTGATTATATATATAATGTAGTGAAATACCATCCCGATACTGATTATATATCTAATGTAGTGAAATATCATCCCAATACTGATTATATATCTAATGTAGTGAAATATCATCCCAATACTGATTATATATATAATGTAGTGAAATATCATCCAAATACTGATTATATATATAATGTAGTGAAATATCATCCCAATATGATTATATATCTAATGTAGTGAAATACCATCCCGATATTGATTATATATCTAATGTAGTGAAATATCATCCAAATACTGATTATATATATAATGTAGTGAAATACCATCCCGATACTGATTATATATCTAATGTAGTGAAATATCATCCAAATACTGATTATATATCTAATGTAGTGAAATATCATCCAAATACTGATTATATATATAATGTAGTGAAATATCATCCAAATATGATTATATATATAATGTAGTGAAATATCATCCAAATACTGATTATATATCTAATGTAGTGAAATATCATCCAAATACTGATTATATATATAATGTAGTGAAATATCATCCAAATACTGATTATATATATAATGTAGTGAAATATCATCCCAATACTGATTATATATCTAATGTAGTGAAATATCATCCAAATACTGATTATATATATAATGTAGTGAAATATCATCCCAATACTGATTATATATCTAATGTAGTGAAATATCATCCCAATACTGATTATATATCTAATGTAGTGAAATATCATCCAAATACTGATTATATATATAATGTAGTGAAATATCATCCCAATACTGATTATATATCTAATGTAGTGAAATATCATCCAAATACTGATTATATATCTAATGTAGTGAAATACCATCCCGATACTGATTATATATCTAATGTAGTGAAATATCATCCAAATACTGATTATATATCTAATGTAGTGAAATATCATCCAAATACTGATTATATATATAATGTAGTGAAATATCATCCAAATATGATTATATATATAATGTAGTGAAATATCATCCAAATACTGATTATATATCTAATGTAGTGAAATATCATCCAAATACTGATTATATATATAATGTAGTGAAATATCATCCAAATACTGATTATATATATAATGTAGTGAAATATCATCCCAATACTGATTATATATCTAATGTAGTGAAATATCATCCAAATACTGATTATATATATAATGTAGTGAAATATCATCCCAATACTGATTATATATCTAATGTAGTGAAATATCATCCAAATACTGATTATATATCTAATGTAGTGAAATATCATCCAAATACTGATTATATATCTAATGTAGTGAAATATCATCCCAATACTGATTATATATCTAATGTAGTGAAATATCATCCAAATACTGATTATATATCTAATGTAGTGAAATACCATCCCGATACTGATTATATATCTAATGTAGTGAAATATCATCCAAATACTGATTATATATATAATGTAGTGAAATATCATCCAAATACTGATTATATATATAATGTAGTGAAATATCATCCCAATACTGATTATATATCTAATGTAGTGAAATATCATCCAAATACTGATTATATATATAATGTAGTGAAATATCATCCCAATACTGATTATATATCTAATGTAGTGAAATATCATCCAAATACTGATTATATATCTAATGTAGTGAAATACCATCCCGATACTGATTATATATCTAATGTAGTGAAATATCATCCAAATACTGATTATATATCTAATGTAGTGAAATATCATCCAAATACTGATTATATATATAATGTAGTGAAATATCATCCAAATATGATTATATATATAATGTAGTGAAATATCATCCAAATACTGATTATATATCTAATGTAGTGAAATATCATCCAAATACTGATTATATATATAATGTAGTGAAATACCATCCCAATGCTGATTATATATCTAATGTAGTGAAATACCATCCCGATACTGATTATATATCTAATGTAGTGAAATATCATCCCGATACTGATTATATATCTAATGTAGTGAAATACCATCCCGATACTGATTATATATCTAATGTAGTGAAATACCATCCCGATACTGATTATATATCTAATGTAGTGAAATATCATCCAAATACTGATTATATATATAATGTAGTGAAATATCATCCCAATACTGATTATATATCTAATGTAGTGAAATATCATCCAAATACTGATTATATATCTAATGTAGTGAAATACCATCCCGATACTGATTATATATCTAATGTAGTGAAATATCATCCAAATACTGATTATATATCTAATGTAGTGAAATATCATCCAAATACTGATTATATATCTAATGTAGTGAAATACCATCCCGATACTGATTATATATCTAATGTAGTGAAATATCATCCAAATACTGATTATATATATAATGTAGTGAAATATCATCCAAATACTGATTATATATATAATGTAGTGAAATACCATCCCGATACTGATTATATATATAATGTAGTGAAATATCATCCAAATATGATTATATATATAATGTAGTGAAATATCATCCCAATATGATTATATATCTAATGTAGTGAAATATCATCCAAATACTGATTATATATATAATGTAGTGAAATACCATCCCGATACTGATTATATATATAATGTAGTGAAATATCATCCAAATATGATTATATATCTAATGTAGTGAAATATCATCCAAATACTGATTATATATATAATGTAGTGAAATACCATCCCGATACTGATTATATATATAATGTAGTGAAATATCATCCAAATATGATTATATATATAATGTAGTGAAATATCATCCAAATAATGATTATATATATAATGTAGTGAAATACCATCCCGATACTGATTATATATCTAATGTAGTGAAATATCATCCAAATACTGATTATATATCTAATGTAGTGAAATATCATCCAAATACTGATTATATATCTAATGTAGTGAAATACCATCCCGATACTGATTATATATCTAATGTAGTGAAATATCATCCAAATACTGATTATATATATAATGTAGTGAAATATCATCCAAATACTGATTATATATATAATGTAGTGAAATACCATCCCGATACTGATTATATATATAATGTAGTGAAATATCATCCAAATATGATTATATATCTAATGTAGTGAAATATCATCCAAATACTGATTATATATATAATGTAGTGAAATATCATCCAAATATGATTATATATATAATGTAGTGAAATATCATCCAAATATGATTATATATATAATGTAGTGAAATATCATCCCAATACTGATTATATATCTAATGTAGTGAAATATCATCCAAATACTGATTATATATCTAATGTAGTGAAATACCATCCCGATACTGATTATATATCTAATGTAGTGAAATATCATCCAAATACTGATTATATATATAATGTAGTGAAATACCATCCCGATACTGATTATATATATAATGTAGTGAAATATCATCCAAATATGATTATATATATAATGTAGTGAAATATCATCCAAATACTGATTATATATATAATGTAGTGAAATACCATCCCGATACTGATTATATATATAATGTAGTGAAATATCATCCAAATATGATTATATATATAATGTAGTGAAATATCATCCAAATAATGATTATATATATAATGTAGTGAAATACCATCCCGATACTGATTATATATCTAATGTAGTGAAATACCATCCCGATACTGATTATATATCTAATGTAGTGAAATATCATCCAAATACTGATTATATATATAATGTAGTGAAATATCATCCCAATACTGATTATATATCTAATGTAGTGAAATATCATCCAAATACTGATTATATATCTAATGTAGTGAAATACCATCCCGATACTGATTATATATCTAATGTAGTGAAATATCATCCAAATACTGATTATATATCTAATGTAGTGAAATATCATCCAAATACTGATTATATATCTAATGTAGTGAAATACCATCCCGATACTGATTATATATCTAATGTAGTGAAATATCATCCAAATACTGATTATATATATAATGTAGTGAAATATCATCCAAATACTGATTATATATCTAATGTAGTGAAATATCATCCAAATACTGATTATATATATAATGTAGTGAAATATCATCCAAATATGATTATATATATAATGTAGTGAAATATCATCCAAATAATGATTATATATATAATGTAGTGAAATATCATCCCGATACTGATTATATATCTAATGTAGTGAAATACCATCCCAATACTGATTATATATATAATGTAGTGAAATATCATCCAAATATGATTATATATCTAATGTAGTGAAATATCATCCCAATAATGATTATATATATAATGTAGTGAAATATCATCCCGATACTGATTATATATCTAATGTAGTGAAATACCATCCCAATACTGATTATATATATAATGTAGTGAAATATCATCCCGATATTGATTATATATCTAATGTAGTGAAATATCATCTCGATATTGATTATATATATAATGTAGTGAAATATCATCCCGATATTGATTATATATCTAATGTAGTGAAATATCATCCAAATACTGATTATATATCTAATGTAGTGAAATACCATCCAAATACTGATGATATATATATATATATATATAAATATAATCTAGTGAAATATTATCCCAATACTGATTATATATATACTGTAGTGAAATATCATCCAAATACTGATTATATATATATATAATGTAGTGAAATATCATCCAAATACGGATAATATATATATATATATATATATATATATTGTTTCTTGTTTTTATTATATCTTGTATTTTTTGCGGCCTGTGTTCCCTTTATTGGTAATGGGCTGTGAGATAATAAGATATATGCTAGATAGAATACATTGTTGTATGTCACATAAACAATTTGAATGGTCCTCACAGCAATAAAAAAACGAAACCATCAAATTACCAAGAAGAAAAAGAAAGAAAATCATTTAGCACAATCGGACATTTGGGGCCTATTTATTTTATTTAGAGTAAAGAATGTTCCATTTATTATATAAGCAATAAATATCAAGATGAGAATACAACTTTCCGGAATTTGGAATTAAATGTGCCAGTTAATTTAATATGTCATCGATCGAGTGATGCATTTACTGTTGATGGCGTCGTCGTCCAGGGTATATGACTACTTTTGTAACAACATTCCTGCTTGGTGTTATATGTGTGTTCGTATATTAGTGGACCTGTGAGAGTATTATATTTTACAGTGTTTTACGCCGTCTCGTCCAATATGATGTTTTACCACAATATGTACTCGTACAATATATTCCCATATTATACAAAACATTCTAAAATTATATTTTTATTCTATATCTAAATCTGAATGAATTAATGAAAGAAGTAAAGAAAAATCAAATTCCTTTTAAACGTGTATTTTAAGATATGCACTAAGCAATAAACAGTGTTAATGTCTTTATCATGGTGCAGAAATTTTGTCGCTTGTTTCTTTTCTTCCGTTGGAATTTCTTCTTATTTTTTTCCGTTTTACTTTAAGCGGAAGCTACGCCCAATTTTAGAAATTGCACAGTGATTGGTCAGATATATCTCAGAAAGGCAGGAATTGAGTGGTCAATACAGCTTCATTTCGAATACGATCATTTCGATGGTATAGGGTTATAAGGTCGTAACGGTAGATGGAATAAGGAACTACTTACGACCTTGTGCTTCTAGACCATCAATTTAGTTTATTAGAAATCGCTCCCTGACACAAAACTTGTTTTAATCGTAATTTTGCACAAATTAACTCCCAATAAGATTTTGGCCATGTTTGTAAAGAAATGGTGGAAGCTAGTCCTCAACGGGATACATAGCCACATGTTTGTGTTTCAAAGAATATGCTTTCATTGTTATATTGTACATATAATAAGATTTGATCGTTTAAAGGAAAATCAATTTATTAGCGAGCGAATACGAGCGAATGCGCGGCGAAGCCGTGCAATCGCGAGTATGCGAGCTATTATGGTATCACATAAGATTAAAGAAAAAAGATGTATTTACAAACATATACTTACGTTGAAAACCGGAAATGAGTCTCTGTTTTTTTTTCATGCGTAATTTGGAACACTCGGCTACGTAGGCTGTTTTTTTATTTGATTACATAAAATATAGGAATTCTATACGAAAATCCGAGTTTACAAAGACACCTTTTTATCTTGAATCATGAATAGTTACTTCAAATCTCTCCTTATAATTACGTTCAAAATATAATATATTTAAAAACACTAAAATATACACAAAATGTAGATTATAACAATTTATTTATTTATTTCACAAACATTTTTTTGCTATAAAGAAATTTACCAGATGACGTAGTTAAATAGAACGTTAGTATGGTTCCCTGACCTACAAAATAAATAGTCGATTTATTGAGTAGGTCCGAAAAACAAAAAAAATAGAACGTATGCAAATGAGTATGACCAGAAGTGAGCCAATCGAAACGAAGCGGAATTTGACAATGCATAATTAGTAAACAAGCGCCGTCTGCTCTGTTTGTTAACAGTAAAAGAACAATTCAACTGTTAAGAGTGTATTTCACTCCATATTCTGCAGGTTATTAATGCTTTAGTCACCATTATTTCCCATAAAATTAAACATAATGTAGATCTAAATCTAAAACAATAAACTTAAGTAAAACTACAAGTTGCAAAATGATTCTTCTTCTTTCTTTTTTTTCTTTCTTTTAGCTTTCAAAACAAAATAATGAGTTATATATTTATGTAGATGTGTCTGTTAAATTAATTTAAGTTAAACAAAAATGAATAATTTGAGTCTCGTTCAATGCATGAATATATGCTACAATAAATTCGTTGTAAAAAATGTACCTGGTGATGGGAATTGTTTTTTCACTGTCTCAGTTACATATAGAGTCTACAGTGGGGATGTTTCCCTCTGAGTCGCAAGGCAACATAGACATGCAATATGCAGTAACATATACCTTAACTGGAACAGTGGGAGAAAAAGCAAGATTTTTTAATAGTCTGTCAATAACCAAAATATCCTATTGGACCTCAATGTTGAAACTGAATGAATGGGCCACAGCTTGTGAAATTGAGGCGGCACCACTTCTGTACAACTGCAAAGTTTGGCTGAAAGGTGCAAGAGAAACTTTTACACTTTGTTCATATGAGCCACCACAAATTGAAAATGAAGAAATATTGCCAATTAATCTGTTGCTCGACAATGGTCATTTTCAAATTTTGTTACCAATGCCCATAGCAAACGAGATAAATCAATCAACTAAAATTTTAACTGAACAAGAAAAATCGGCCTCAAGCGCTTATCAAAACGTTAATTCATCTAACATTCACTTGGAATCAATAAACACTCACACACAAATACTTTATTGGAACAGATTCGAGAGGGAGGTATCTGCATCAACACATAAACAAATTTCATCCATTTCCTGATCACTATCATGTATCTTTGATTGTCATTTCTGGTGGTAAAATATCACAGGTCTATTATGCTGTTCAAAATAAAATGTCTTCTTATCCTGATGAGCAAACAGTCATTTTGATACCAGCTGGCCTTTGTAATTTGACAGAAAAAGTGAACTGCAGAAATGGAACATACATTACATATAATTCAACAAATAAAGTCCAAAGATTTATAACAGAATTCCATGAAATTTCCAGGAAACTGAGACATGACACAATAACACTTTTTCTTGCAACAATTCCAAGTACCTCTATTCAAAAATATGCATCTTTTCAAATTCTTAAACACAGACTTACAGAAACAGACTTAACAACTGTTGAAATACAACAACAGATAATTTAAGAAAAAGACATTATGACTATAAATAAAGAAATACGTAAAATTAATACAGAGCACTGTGTTAAGACTGTCAGACTCCATAGGGACATAATGAGAACATCAGTTAAAAAAGAGGAAAGCATGGTCAAAATAAAAAACAACAAATTTTGCTACTTCAACGTGTATGATGGGGTACATGCAAAACAAGAGTTGAATACAAAGTGGTATAACATTATATGTTGCACAATTGTTTCAAAAATTGAAGATTGTGAAATTACACTTACAGACTCGGACCATGAAGACAATGATGATATGTTTGCTGACACATGGGACTTTAAAAGGACGTGATAACTTTGTTTACCGGTATCAATAACTTTGTGAAGTGCGTGCATATGTCAAAAGCAAACTTGTATTGTTAATTTAGGTGAGTGATATGACAATCGCTAACGTTTCAACTGACGGTATGTTATATGTTTCATACCATAGTATAAGTTACTTAAATGTACGATTTAGTATAACCTAATGCACATATACAGAGGATTTTAGCTCTTTAGATCCGACAACTCCTGTTATGTGCAGGAATCCTAATGTCAAACTGCTCATTCTTATTATTAATAAGGCTAATATTTATATAAACATATACTTTAATAACTATGCATTATGTGACTGTTCTAATTACATACAACGCTTTTTATGATACGCCAATACAAACACTCATGAACAATATACCCACTGTAACAGCATGATGTTTTGACCCTCATTTGTAAACCAAGAACTGCCAGCAATGTAAGTATTATTCTTAATTATTACCCTAGTAATTGCAATATCTTTTCCCCTTATTTTTATTCTCTCTTTCTTTTTACTAACCAACAACTGATTGAAAATTGTGTTTGACATCTACCTATTCGCTCGCCATTTAGGTTTTACCTATTTCATATTAAAGAGACTATTCATTATTCAATTTTAAAAACAAAAAATTATAGAAACTATTCACTACCTACTTCCTTTTAATTTCCGATGAACAGATGGAAGAAAGTAAACATTGTTGATCCAGTTAAAATTGAAAATTAAAAGAAAATTTAGTTAGTAATAACTAAGGAACACGTTTAGTTATATTGCGAATAACTTTGCTGAGCGTTTGAAAGCCTACCATAAGACCGTAGAGGTTTACTTTAAATGTAAATTGTGTCGTAAATGTTGTGTCATGGCTTTTCGCGTGATCGGTGTGTCTGTATCACGAGTGTACATGCGTTAATTTTTCACAATTCTGTCAGAACAATTATGATAAAAATTGTGTTTTTATATTTATGATTGAGAATCGAATTGTATTGTTACTTAAAACGTTTCTTTATTGTTGATGTTTAAATTTTAAGTGTCGTCCGACACGAATTTAAAATGTCATGTAAATAAGCCATTGCATGGTGTTGCTGTGACAGTCGTTCCTGACATGGGCGTCGTTGTGGTAGTACAGTTTGTGGAGACGTCTCAATGAATGTGCTGGACGCTGAGGTCGCAGAGCCGTGGGTTCGAATCCCTAAAATGACGGATGTCTAAGTTTGCATTTCCGCAATTTAATCGTTTAAATATAAACTTACATTAAATATAAAAAAACAACAAAAATAGATAAATACAATTGTACTTTAGTCACATGATTTAAGTTGAACAACATTTTCGGTTAATGTGACATGTCATTGTTTTGTTTGTATATGTGTCTCTAGTGGCTCCCTTTTGTGGGAATGTTAATCTGTTTAAAGTAACAAAGACCTGTAATACATAGATCAGTATACATACATATATATATATATATATATATATATATATATATATATATATATATATATATATATCCTTTATATAGCATATGAGTAGTCATGAACCCTTAACTGGATCCTACTCATATAAAGCTATCACTTCATGTATTGTGCATTGTAGCTCGGCGCACTCGCCGTAGTCTGGTCTGTACATTTATGTCTTGGTTATTCACAAATAATTAACTCCATATATATATCATGCATTGTAAATGAGCATCTGAAAAGATCCCAAAAATCGTAAATTCCGTTGTTGTGAATTTAATTATCTCCCTTTATGAAATCAAATATATATGAATTAACTGTATCTATATGATTCAACGCGTTTATAAATCTGTCCTTTATATACCATGTGAGTAGTCATGAATCCTTAACTTGATCCTACTCATATAAAGCTATCACTTCATGTATGTAAATTTGTCCACCCTGTCCAGATATGTTGCATGTAATTCCATAGTATATAAGTCATGGTCGACACCAAATTTATTGGTTTGGCAAAGGCCTTGATATTGTATCTATGGTTTGCATTGTAGCTAGGCGCATCCGCCGTAGTCTGGTCTGTAGGAATGGTAACCTGTTTAAAGTAACAAAAAAAAAAAGGAAAGGTGTATCCCTTTTGTGGGAATGGTAACCTGTTTTAAGTAACAAAGAAAAGGAAAGGTGTATCCCTTTTGTGGGAATGGTAACCTGTTTAAAGTAACAAAAAAGGAAAGGTGCATCTCTTTTGTGGGAATGGTAACCTGTTTTAAGTAACAAAGAAAAGGAAAGGTGTATCCCTTTTGTGGGAATGGTAACCTGTTTAAAGTAACAAAAAAGGAAAGGTGCATCTCTTTTGTGGGAATGGTAACTTGTTTAAAGTAACAAAAAAAAAGGAAAGGTGTATCCCTTTTGTGGGAACGGTAACCTGTTTTAAGTAACAAAGAAAAGGAAAGGTGTATCCCTTTTGTGGGAATGGTAACCTGTTTAAAGTAACAAAAAAGGAAAGGTGCATCTCTTTTGTGGGAATGGTAACTTGTTTAAAGTAACAAAAAAAAAGGAAAGGTGTATCCCTTTTGTGGGAATGGTAACTTGTTTAAAGTAACAAGGAAAATGAAAGGTGTATCCCTTTTGTGGGAACGGTAACCTGTTTTAAGTAACAAAAAAAGGAAAGGTGCATCTCTTTTGTGGGAATGGTAACCTGTTTAAAGTAACAAAAAAAGGAAAGGTGCATCTCTTTTGTGGGAATGGTAACCTGTTTAAAGTAACAAAAAAAAGGAAAGGTGTATCCCTTTTGTGGGAATGGTAACCTGTTTAAAGTAACAAAAAAGGAAAGGTGCATCTCTTTTGTGGGAACGGTAACTTGTTTAAAGTAACAAAGAAAAGGAAAGGTGTATCTCTTTTGTTGGAACGGTAACCTGTTTAAAATAACAAGGAAAAGAAAAGGTGTATCCCTTTTGTGGGAACGGTAACCTGTTTAAAATAACAAGGAAAAGGAAAGGTGCATCCCTTTTGTGGGAACGGTAACCTGTTTAAAGTAACAAAAAAAAAGGAACGGTGCATCCCTTTTGTAAATGGTGCCGTTTTACTATTTAACCTCAATAAGTGATGTCACATATTCGAATAAGTGATATTTCTTATTTGAATTAGTGATATCAATCTGTTTTTTAATTACAGTTCTAGCTGATCGGGTGATCGCCTGTTCCCAGAGTTCACTCGATCAGTTTAAATTAGTTTGAATTGCTGTTACTACATTTAACTGCAAATAGCCAATTTAATTAGTTTAATGACGTTATTACATGTCTGTATTATTATTTCTCTGATAAATATATAAGTTATTATTCTCATAAACTTACTAAAGCCATGGCATAGATTCGCCAATAAAAGTAATCAAAGTTTATATTTAACTTCTGTAGTTTTCTTTTATAATACAATTTGTTTGTTTAAAGTAAATCAATTTATTAAAGATACCATTCATTATTCAATTTTAAAAACAAAATGTTATAGAAACTACTCCCTACCAACTTCCTTTTAATTTCTGATAAGTACATGGTAGAAAGTAAAAAATTGTTGCTCCGATTTAAATTGAAAATTAAAAGAGAATTTAGTTACCCATTCAACTACTCCCATATAAAATATGTTCTGCTGCTGTTTTATTTTATAATTTCAGAAACAGACTTTGTTTAAATCTTCGCCATACTTCAACAGAAAGTTCAGACAGATATAAAGAATTTCACTCCGTCGCAGCTTCAGTACCAGATGGAACATAATTATAATCATCTCTATTGTTGGCACCGATGAAAGTGGGAGTCAAGAATACCATAGTAAACGATAAAGACATTGTGGATCGTTGCGTTGTGTGTTTATTCATACCATGTAGCGGGCTTTACAGGTTGTCACCAGTTATCCAATACAGACATGTTTTAAATGTAATTTATGTTAGTATTGAGCAATATCTGTTTTGTAATTCTAGTTCAAGCTGATCGCGTGATCGCCAGTTCCCAGCGATCACTCGATTAGTTTAAATTACTTTCAATTGCTGTTACTACATTTAACTGCAAATTGTCAATTTAAATAGTTTAATAATATTGATACATGTCTGTTTTATTATTTCTCTGATAAATATTTGTATTATTATTCTCATAAACTTACTAAAGCCATGGCCTAGATTCGTTAATAAAGGTAACGAAAACTTAACTTCTGTAGTTTTCTTTTATAACAGCAAACTATTTGTAAGTTTATACCAAGCATACTATTTGTAAGTTTATACCAAGCATACTATTTGTAAGTTTATACCAAGCATTTTTCGCAAAGATTGCTTTGGTAAAGCAACCCTTGACAAATGGATTAAGCAAATTTGATCAAATCACTAAAAGTTTGCCTGGAATATGATAATATTTTGTTATGTAATTTGGAACAACTTCACCATGAGGCACGTTTAAGCAAGTTTTTTTAAACTAATCTAGATTTAATGGAATACTAGTCACACGCATTATTGAAGTGGTGAATCATTTTGTTTTGATAGTCAATCTACTTTAAACATCATTTTGTTTTGCCTGTCCTCTATTAATTTCTGCTGAACCACTAAAGAAAATAAGGGGTCACCATGTGACCGCTATCATGTAATGGGAAGACGGGATACTTGTTGGAGGTGTAAATATTTTGTTGAGAGAAGACCGCAGCGTGGTCTAGTGGTAGAGCGTCCGCCTCGCATGCGGAAGGTCGTGGGTTCAATCTCCGGCCGAGTCACACCAAATATTTTAAAAATGGTACTAGAAACTTCCTCGCATGACGCTCAGCATTTAGAGGAGAGTTCTAGGTCTGGTTGGCCCGGTGTCATTACAATGTGACTGGGTGGGGTATCATACCATGTGTCTGTGGCATGATACTCCAGTGTGACGGCGCTTAGAATACTCTCTCAATTAGATACCGTCGCGATATGACTGAAAAATTGTTGAAAGCGACGCTTAACACCATACAACAAGAATAACATTGTAGAGAGAAAACCTGGAAATAGAGTGTATAGAAAGTAATGCATACCAATTACTTAAATATCTGGTAAAACTTGCATCGAAACACTAATGCAACCTAAGAAATAAAATGGATGTCTGGTATTTACGAGGGCTAATGTTGAAGAATAATCGTCACTCCCCATGCAAGCTGTAATTTATTTCCGAGTAGTTTAGCCCAAACTCTGATATGTCTCAAATCAAGTCTGTCAGACTTCAATAAAAGCAGGAATTTCTATGCCTGGACCACAATTTATAGTGATTTAACGCTTATCAAAATGTGACGTCATTCAACTTACGCCGAAGCAACTGACCAATTAACGTGCTCAAAGCTCACTGCTATACGTCTCACTACACATTTACGCCCTTTTGTTTTATTCTTACGCTTAAAAAAAGGCCTATGTAATTTGGTTATGAAATATTTTCAAAATGGTTCATAGTGGTTGTGATTTCTTGCTGTAGATGAGTAGAGCAAAGCTGACATAGCATTAACTGCAATAAGACATCACTGGTGTTAAAAAAGTGACTTTTATAGGAATTCAACATCTGCATGTATCTATGAGCATTCGAGGACTTCTTTTTTCAAAAAATCACAGGGTGTTTCTGCACCCTCTTTAAAAAAAACAAGGTGGTCAAGTTATTTTGCATTTTATATGGGTATACATTCCTGCTATGAACAAAAAGAAATATTTTAAAAAAATCTATGTTGACCATGGAAATCGTAGACCTTATTTTACATACAACAAAGAATAAAACTCAACTGTGTAGTGAAACCTTATAGGACGGACCCAAGCGGACAGAGCTTGGTCAGTTCTGCACAAGCGGATAGAGCTTGTTCAGCTCTACATAAGCGGATAGAGCTTGTTCAGTTCTACTAAGCAAATGAAGCTTATTCAGTTCTACACAAGCAGATAGAGCTTATTCAGTTCTACACAAGCAGATAGAGCTTATTCAGTTCTACTCATACGGATAGAGCTTGGTCAGTTCTACTCATACGGATAGAGCTTGGTCAGTTCTACACAAGCAAATAGAGCTTGTTCAGTTCTACACAAGCAGATAGAGCTTGGTCAGTTCTGCACAAGCGTATAGAGTGTGTTCAGTTCTACCCAAGCAGATAGAGCTTGGTCAGTTCTACACAAGCGAATACAGCTTGGTCAGTTCTACACAAGCGGATACAGCTTGGTCAGTTCTACAAAAGCGGATACAGCTTGGTGAGTTCTACACAAGCGGATAGAGCTTGGTGAGTTCTACACACGCGGATACAGCTTGGTCAGTTCTACACAAGCGGATACAGCTTGGTCAGTTCTACACAAGCGGATAGAGCTTGGTCAGTTTTACACAAGCGGATAGAGCTTGGTCAATTCTACACAAGCGGATAGAGCTTGGTCAGTTCTACACAAGCGGATAGAGCTTGGTCAGTTCTACACAAGCGGATACAGCTTGGTCAGTTCTACACAAGCGGATAGAGCTTGGTGAGTTCTACACAAGCGGATAGAGCTTGGTCAGTTCTACACACGCGGATACAGCTTGGTCAGTTCTACACAAGCGGATACAGCTTGGTCAGTTCTACACAAGCGGATAGAGCTTGGTCAGTTCTACACAAGCGGATAGAGCTTGGTCAGTTCTACACAAGCGGATAGAGCTTGGTCAGTTCTACACAAGCGGACAGAGCTTGATCAGTTCTACCCAAGCCGATAGAGCTTGGTCAGTTCTGCCCAAGCGGATACAGCTTGTTCAGTTCTACACAAGCGGATAGAGCTTAGTCAGTTCTACACAAGCGGACAGAGCTTGTTCAGCTCTACACAAAGGGAGAGCTTGTTCAGCTCTACACAAGCGGACAGAGCTTGTTCAGTTCTACACAAGCGGACAGAGCTTAGTCAGTTCTACACAAGCGGACAGAGCTTGTTCAGTTCTACACAAGCGGACAGAGCTTAGTCAGTTCTACACAAGCGGACAGAGCTTAGTCAGTTCTACACAAGCGGACAGAGCTTAGTCAGTTCTACACAAGCGGACAGAGCTTGGTCACTTCTACACAAGCAGATAGAGCTTGTTCAGTTTTACACAAACGGATAGAGTTTGGTCAGTTCTACCCATGTGGATAGAGCTTGGTCAGTTCTACACAAGTGGACAACGCTTGGTCAGTTCTAAATAAGCGGATAGAGCTTTGTCAGTTCTACACAAATGGGCAGAGCTTGGTCAGTTCTACCCAAGCGGACAGAGCTTGGTCAGTTCTAAATAAGCGGATAGAGCTTGGTCAATTCTAAATAAGCGGATAGAGCTTGGTCAGTTCTACACAAGTGAACAGAGCTTGGTCAGTTCTACCCAAGCGGACAGAGCTTGTTCAGTTCTACACAAGCGGACAGAGCTTGGTCAGTTCTACTCAAGCGAATACAGCTTGTTCAGTTCTAAACAAGCGAACAGAGCTTGGTCAGTTTTACACACGCGGATACAGCTTGGTCAGTTCTACCCAAGTGGATAGAGCTTGGTCAGTTCTACCCAAGATGATAGAGCTTGGTCAGTTCTACCCAATATGATAGAGCTTGGTCAGTTCTACCAAAGATGATAGAGCTTGGTCAGTTCTACCCTAGCGGATAGAGCTTAGTCAGTTCTACCCAAGATGATAGAGCTTGGTCAGTTCTACCCAAGCGGACAGAGCTTGGTCAGTTCTACCCAATATGATAGAGCTTGGTCAGTTCTACCAAAGATGATAGAGCTTGGTCAGGTCTACCCTAGCGGATAGAGCTTAGTCAGTTTTACCCAAGATGATAGAGCTTAGTCAGTTCTACCCAAGATGATAGAGCTTGGTCAGTTCTACCCAAGCGGACAGAGCTTGGTCAGTTCTACACAAGCGGACAGAGCTTGGTCAGTTCTACACAAGCGGACAGAGCTTTGTCAGTTCTACACGAGCGGATAGAGCTTGGTCAGTTCTACCAAAGGGTATAGAGCTTGGTCAGTTTTACACAAGCAGATAGAGCTTGGTCAGTTCTACACAAGCGAATAGAGCTTGGTCAGTCGTTCCCAAGCGGATAGAGCTTGGTCAATTCTACACAAGGGATAGAGCTTGGTCAGTTCTACACAAGCGGATAGAGCTTGGTCAGTTTTACCAAAGCGGATAGAGCTTGGTCAGTTCTACCTAAGCGGATAGAGCTTATTCGGTTTAACCCAAGCGGATAGAGCTTGGTCAGTTCTACCTAAGCGGATAGAGCTTGTTCAGTTCTACATAAGCCGATAGAGCTTGGTCAGTTTTACCCAAGCGAATAGAGCTTGATCAGTTCTAAATAAGCGAATAGAGCTTGTTCAGTTCTACATAAGCCGATAGAGCTTGGTCAGTTCTACCCAAGTGGATAGAGCTTGGTCAGTTCTGAAGTCGAATTTCTGAGCAACAATGAATTAGCTTTTTAATCCCAAATGACCAAATGATCAAACTGTTTTATCATAAGGCTCCGTGGTGGGTGTGTGTGTGGGTGTTGGGGGAGGGGGTGTGAGGCAGAGGCGGTGGTACTAACACGTGCCAGCTATTCGGAATACTCGTGATAAAGCTGTGTTATTGGAACTATGGCATGAATTATGAAATCAATTCCCAATAAACTCTGAGAGTTTTCGATGAAACGATGGCATGAAGTCAACATAATTGAAAGTGGAAAATAAAGAATTATTACTAAAGAAGGATTTCAGATCAATACATTTTATCTTAATGGCTTGTAGTTAAAATCACACAATCATGCATTTTGCATTTTAGTATTTTATTTTGATATTCAAAAGCCAAAATAAAAAGAAACACACACACATATTACAAGTATGCCCAAGGGGTAAAAACAAAATTACGATTAAATTCGGTTTCTTTATAATTTTAGTTGCACTCTAACTATAACTGAATAGCGTAGAATACCTTGGGGTCGGTATTCACCGACCATTCTTAAAAAATAATCTGAGACTTGAATGCAAGAATGAATTTTGAAAATACACTTAGAGATCATTTTAGGTCTCACTTAAGAATTATCTCCCTTATATGACGGTAGCCCGATTGTTACGTCCAAGAAATTAAATTAAAATAAAATTAAATTGTAAAGCGGTTGGGCATTTTTTTGGTTAAAAAAGCATCCATGTCATATTTCTTTGTGCATATTGGAACATTAGAACATTTCATGATTGCTGCCTAGTTTGGATGACATTGGGGACTATTCGATGAAGCTATAACAGTTTAAAGATGCGTAGTGATACACTGCAACAAATGGGCAGAATTGTAGAAAATGGTGCCATCGAACCATCGAAATTATAAAAAAGCAACCTGGTCAACCCCATGTTTTTTTTCTGCATACTTTGACCAACAGAGAACTATCTATGGGGAAAATGCACTTTTTTTTTGGTAATGTATCCAGTGTTCCAGAAGTGCATATCTCTATATGTAGAATAGTTCAAAACTAATTGTTGTGTGAGACGTTTAGACCAATATTTGTATATGGGGACACATAATAAATAATCAAATAAACTCTCATGCTTACACTATCTGCCATGGTAAACTTGATGTCTTATATTGAACTTTTAAGTTTTCAAGCTCAACACATATAACTGCGTGTGTACGAATCACAAAAGTGAGTCTGTATAACCATCGTTCTTTTACAAGAAGATATATTGACTGCGCTGTCTCTGAAAAGACGCAACACGAATACTACTTTGTTGACTTTTCAAGTATATAGAGAACGAGTGCTGTTTCCAACAGAGCTATACATGTATGTAGAGACATTGATGAAGTCGACAGAGTGGGTGGTAGCTTATGTTAAATGTCGCTAGTTCGATTCCAGGCACAAAACAATTTCCATTAAAAAAATTAACCCATCTAGCAAGGATACGAACTCGATGAAGATTAATATTTAAAAAAATAGCCAAATTCTTAGTTGCTACAATTAAATAACATTAATACGTTATTATAAAGTTATCAGAATGCTTAATTGCACATAAATGTTATACATATTATTCTGTTTAATCATGTGATGAACACGGATAAAACGGCGATAAGTCGACTATAAGTCGGTAAGCCTATATGTCTGTAAAAACGAAGAAATTAGCTGACTAGTCAAATTACCATTAACCATAAGAACATGAGAATCTATCCGTCTGATCCTGCCAAACTAAAAAATCAACAAGCACGTGTGTAATTGCTTTTTCGAGTGCAGAAAATCGAAGAATGTGGAGTAAGCATTGATATTAATTTAGACTTTGGAAAAGCAACGTTAACAGTAATGTGACAGCACAAATAGATATAAAAAAACGCGGGTATCTGTGAGATATAGTTGTTACTTAATACCAGAAATGTTTCATAATTGTTTCATAATTTCTATAATTAAAGTGAAGGTGCAAACTTATTCCCAATCAAACCATAAAGCATATATATGGATATATTAGAGTTAATACTACGCTTTTATAATATTATTCAGAACGGCGTTTATCTGAAAATATAGCCGGGTCCAATTAGCTCAGTCGGTTACGCGTCAGACTATCGATCCAGGGGTCGTGAATCCACAACCGGCAACAGTCTCCGTGATGATTGATATACGACACTTTATTTCATTGTTATTCGTCTCTCACCGCTGATTCAAGTGGGACAGTTATCAGTAACTTGCAAAGATTGGGTGTTCTCGAGTACTGGTTAACCTTTAAGGATCCCAGGAACTAGTGATTAGGTGAACGGATTGTTTGTGTTAGCCCTCGAAGACATAAAAATGACGCTCAATATTCAATCAATCAATCAATCAATCAATCAATCAATCAACCAATCAATCAATCAATCAATCTTATCTGAAAATAGTTTTATGAGCGTCATGATGTTAAAGTCCCTGACATACCACTTATACATATTAAGGTGTATATCAGGATCTTTCAAAGTTTTGAAATTGGCTAAAACATTCCCCCCCCCCCTCCCCCCCACCCTCCCCACCAACAGAGCATGCCTATATGTGCGCAATGTCTCTGTAATGTCAAAGGGATAACTATCTAAAAATGCCGAAATAAAATATTGATTTTCTAACTTACGCTATGAGCCTAGGATAGACAAACTATATATTATATTTCAAACTTAAAATTGCAATATATCCTGAAACGTTTCTAGTGAGTCACGTGAGCTCATTTTTTTTCACTTTTATCTGTCATACTATTTGCTTTATCTAAGAAAGGCAGTTTTTAAGCGCTGTTAATTTTTAGAATGGGTATTTCGTTTCAAGTTTACCACTCCGATTTAAATATCGATTTTGTCACGTTCTGGTGGATTTGATTTACCAAACAAATCGTATGGATTAACAAACACATACTTTTAATTTTAAATGACAAAGCTTGACGTTCCACAGAATTAAGTCCTACCTGATATTGTAATTATGAGAGAAAAAAATGTCACAAATGGATTGAATTTCCTCAGCACATTTGTATTTTCCTTTAAACTGACGGTATATCCAATAAACGCCTGAGACATTTGATAGACGTTTTAATGAATTGAAATAAGGCCGTATCCACACTTTTGTCATTTCTGTTTAAGTAACATCTTATTTCATCGATTATTTTTACGTCTGTGGATTTTCGTACGGATTTAAACAAAAATATACATGTCGGACGAACGACGCAAAGTTAACAAGCAGTATAAAACATGTTTAAATGTTCCGCATGTATCATTGCGGTAAGTTTCGATATATTATTAAACATACTGCCAGAATGTCAATGTTTACTTGATCAAATGATTCATATGTTGTTACTTTGCTGTGGGTCCTGTTTTTGTTTCACCAGCTAAACGTACGTTTCCCAATTTTGTATAATTGCATTAATAATTCAGAAAAATATATAACAAAAAGTTTAAAGGGATATTAGAAAACAATAAAACATATTTTTTTATGGTTCGGTTCCCCGCCACGGCTATGTGTGGTGTCCTTGAGCAAGACACCGTTTCCGCATATGCTTAGTTCTAGTTCTACCGAGGAAGATTTCGGACGTGATTGGTCTAAATTGTAATTACTTGTTTCTCGTTAATAATAATAATAATTATCATATTGAACAATCATTACTGACATACCTTCACAAACAAGTTCTGTAAACTGAAACTATCGCTGTAATGTCCTCCACACTGTAAATTATATCTGATATAACCTTTAAAGATATGATTAAGCCACCAATATCACAACTTACAGAGAACAAATACTGAGCTGGCCAAACTTGACATCTTCAAAAATCATTAAGTTGTTTACCACGCAAAGGCTATCCAGGGTTGTTATTGTTATTGATAATAATGTCGTAATAACGTGCTGTATTCTAGTGTTTATTCTAGCTATAATTACTGTTAAAATACAATAATACTTTGTCACAGACAGATAGACAGACAGACAGACAGACAGACAGACAGACAGACAAACAGACAGACAGACAGACAGACAGACAGACAGACAGACAGACAGACAGACAGACAGACAGACAGACAGACAGGCAGGCAGACAGGCAGGCAGGCAGGCAGGCAGGCAGGCAGACAGACGAATAAGGAATGTAACGGTAACGACCATGCTGCACATTATCATGCAAGCAATGTGTAGTGGATCAGGCAATACACTGACTTTAAGCTTAAATGATCTATGTCTGATAGGACAAATCTATCTTAATGCCGTAGAGTCTGGTTAGTCCTAAAGTAGATTCCAGAAAGACTTAATGATACTTAATGACATTGGAGAAATGACGGAAAGGAAACACATCTTGCTCATTGCAGAAACATAACTGGTAAATGTACTTGTCAACCGAAAACACTACATTAAGTTAAGATTAGATGGTCAGTTTCGCACGTGACTCGATGTGTTCAGCCAATGGGTTTTCTTTTATTATTTTATGCAAATTTAGTGTTGCCAAATATAGCAAAATTTATTTTGAAATATTTTCTGATTGGGGTAAACAATTAGATAAAACTTTCAACATTTTTAATAAAGTCATTTGACATATATTAATTCACGTTTTAATCAGCTTTTTCATCAATCACAATTTGAGAAAAACTTTACTACAAAACAACGGTTTAATTGATATATAATTCAATTTCTTTCTCTAAAACACCTGTCTGAATAATGCGCTCCAAAGAATATTAATATCATAGCAATGATGGTATCAAATAACGCTGTGAACCTTGTGAACTTGACTGGATAATGTGGGGCAGTTTGCTATTATCTATTCTTCAACATGACTGCCAGTTTTAGAATAGCTGAATTAATTAAAATGCACATAAGATATGACAGCCAGAACTGATAGGCCAGTTTCCATGTACGGATTATTACCAGTCCGAGGTGAGACTTTATGACGCATGAACTATAATTGATTTCTTCGATACCGACTTTTTAAGAGACTCCGTGAAATTCAAAGTAACTTCCGTTTGAGCATGCGCATTAGCAGCGATAAATATCTAGAATTCAAATTACAAGTCTTTCTCACAAACATGACGCAGTCTAAATGTCCATGTATACTGGTCAATCATTATAGATATATCTAAGACATTTACAATAAACAATTAACACTGCTGCTGTATGGAATAAACTTATTCATTAGAGGATATTTGTTTGTTTTGGTGTAAGACTGAATTATATTTCATCAAGTGATCACCAAAAGTCATATTCTCAGGAGAAAAGCATTTTTGGTGATCACGTGATTAAACATCATTTGATCTTACACCAAAACAAACTAGTTTTCTTTTTATTTTATGCATTTAAATAAATTTCGGTTTATTTTGACCTCAATTCACCATTATATATTGGATTGTTAAAAAACAGTACTTATTTATTTATTTATTTTTTTAAATACATGTATTTGTTTTAAATATATAATTTTTTATGCAAGGACCAAAAAACAAATCTTCATAATTTCATTGTTTGAAACAGTGGATTACCATAAATAATCCACTGAGAAATATCTATAATTCATCAAAAAGCATAGAATAAATTTTTCTATTGTACCACTGTCGGCAATATCCATTATATTTATTACAGTTGTTTAAAATCACTATGGACTGCATTTGCAAGCCGAGGTGATTGTCAGAAAATATTTAATATACTTGAAACTATAAACATTGATATCGTAATGCATTCGTCACTAGCTTACGTGCATTTAATAGCATATTTGCTTGAGTGCTCCTCGTTTTTTTTTAAACTTACAATCGAGTTCGTAAATCAGCTATTATTGTACGGTTCTGCAGAGCATTTCATAATTTTAGCAAGCGACTTAACCTAACTTGGTTATAACTGAACGCAGTCATTAAAGTCTGTTTCTCACATGACTAAAATGTATAGTATACATTTACCGTTTATATATCAAGCCATCTTGTAATACGCAGAGGTAGTAGTGTTTTAAAAATTGAAAACCATCTTTGTTTTTTAATTGTTTACGCTGAATGGGGGTCATGGTGACCTCGGGTGTTGAAAGCGACGCTAAACACCATACAACAACATTGTTTTCTTATATTTTTGTCGATATCAATGAAGATAGAATATGAATTTATGTAGTAAAGGTTAGAAACTTTACCAGTCAATGCGTAACTAGACAACGTGCGTTTGAACCAGTAAACAGGCGCGAAAAGTTCTGGACTTAGGTAATATTTTCAGCCATCAATTCAATTCAATATTCTTTATTCACTCAGTTCATAAAACATGAAATCATGAGGCTATCACATTTTGTAGAGGTGGTAATCATACTGCTGCTATTTCCAAGTAGTTGTTTCCCCTGCACTTGACAGTTAATTATTAATTGTGCTTAATTATACACATATATCTATGTGTAATTGTGATTTCACTGGCCCCTCCCTTATGGCAGTTCAAATAATTTCCAAAAATACTTTAAACTAACACAAAACATTTATTCCAGCAGTCAAATTAAATTGCTTTATCAATTTATTATCTTTTAAACCTAGAGTGGATACGTTTACCCTATCAATCATCAGCCCATCGGGAGGATCATGTGGCCGAATAATAAATGTAAATTTTGAGTTTACTTCAGGAGTTACGAGGGGCGATCCATATTCCGTCCTGAAATATTTAGTACTTTACCAGAGAACTTTGACCAACCGTTCGAATTAAGATAACAATTCATCACATCGTCCACATACCACATACATTCACTTGATCGAAGAGTTTTGGGAAACATCTGGAAGATGATCAATGCCGTGGACTTTTTTTCGGTAAATAATGATATGCATTTTAGGTCGGAGTCTTCTGTTAACGAAATAGAATTGTATTTTGTATCTATCTCATAAATGGGTCATATTCTGCACCTTCGTGATCAAATACGGCATTTCATTAGTTTTGACCGCTAGATCAATTTGTATTTCTAATTGATTTTACTCTGTTATTTTTATCAAACATGTCTGTAATATCTCAAATATGCAGTTTTTAATGTATCCACATGTTAATATGTTAAGACATGTATGTGAAAATATCAATTTTATTTGTGAATATGATTTAAATGAAATTCAACTTTGCTGTATGTCATTTAAATGTCCCCTATTCATGTGTCGACGTGCAGTAAAACACTATTCATTCATTCATTCATTCATTCATTCATTCATTCATTCATTCATTCATGCATTCATTCATTCATTCATTCATTCATTCATTCATTCATGCATTCATTCATTCATTCATTCATGGTACAACTCTGTTTAACTAACGAAACGTTCATCTAAAACTGCAAATTTACGAAATATCCTAAAACATAATCCTAAAACAAAGATGACATTGACCAACCTTGGCACTAAGTTGGGTATTTAACAGATGTGTATGAGATTGTAGCGTGGTCTAATGGTCAAGCGTCTGCCTCGCATGCGTGGGGTCGATCCCCGACAGGGTCATACCAAAGCCTTTAAAATGGTACTAGAAGCTTTCTCGCTTGACGCACAGCCTTTAGAGGAGAGTTGTAGGTCTGGTCGGCCCGGTGTCAGTATAATGTGAGAGGGTGTGGTATCGTACCACGTGTCTGCGGCATGATACTCCAGTGTGACAGCCCTCAGAATACAGTCTCAAGTAGACACCGTCACGATATGACTGAAAACTTGTTGAAAGTGACGTTAAACACCATACAACATACAACTGATGTGTATGAACTTGCTTAAAACTCTTCACAGTTTAAAGATAAGTTAAAACAAAACAAAAATACATTAATATTTTTGTTTCTTGACCAGTTTATGACATCCATATTTAATTTATGAATATTAACCAAAATTCCAACAGAATTAAATCTATTTCATTAAACATAGCAATGGAAACTTTGTTAATGCCGTTCCGGGTTTGATATAGCTAAAATCACAGTTGTGATACATTTGAACCAATATATATATAGATTTTTTTTTTTATCTCAGACCATGATTAGAAGTTGGCTTCAACACCATGATGACATAACCCCCACAACAAAACGTTTATTTTCAAACAAAATCTTTATTACATGTTTCGAACCTTCTGACCAATTGAATGATAAAACAAATTACAATTCCTTCGCTGTTTGTCTGGCGAGTCAGAAAATGTTTCACTATCATTTGATGAAATTGCGTTTTTTGACTTGTTTGAGTGATAATCAATTCTTTGAAGTAGGAATTTGATAGCAAATTTCGCTTTGCGCAATCACTTCACGGAGATATTAGACTTTCCGAACTGTGATATGTTACTGTTGAATATATTGTTTTTTTAGCTCAGTCAACACTACTTTGTAGATTTTTGCTATTCAGACATTAATAACCAGCTCTTGTTCGGGGCATTTGGTTCAGGCAAACGTTATATTTCTAATTTTTGTAGTAATTAATTTTGTTTTATAAATCCAAAATATCTAATTGCGAATTTAGGTCAAAATGAACAAAACGTTATGTAAGTGCATTAAATAAAAAGAAAATGTGTTTGTTTTAGTGTTAGATAAAAATGATATTTCATCTCGTGATCACCAAAAATGAATATGACTTTTGGTGATCACTTGATAAAATATAATTCGATCTTACACCAAAACAAAGAAATATCCTCTATTTTCTCTCTCGATATTATGAAATATGAGTTTTTGTGTTCAGCAAATGTCATGGAAATTATACAATATCAACAAAAGATCAATACTTTCTTTGGTTCGGAAACTTAATTATTTCATTCAGACATGTGCAGGTTGCTTAAATATATTGCAAATTTAAACGACTGTCATTTATATACAATGCTTTTCTTCGGACATTTGGGTTAATACTTTGATTATTTGACAAAATCAAAACAATCTGAAATAAAAATAAGTGCTATTTTATAAATTTTATAATTCTAGTATACACATCTATTTATGTACAATTCTCTTATCGAACCTAATATATATATAAATATATATATATATATATATATATATATATATATATATATATATATATATTTATATATAATCGTAAATTCCGTTGTTGTGAATTTAATTATCTCCCTTTATGAAATTAAATTAATATGAATTCACACTGTATCTATTTGATCCAACGGGTTTATAAATCTGTCCTTTATATAGCAAGTGAGTAGTCATGAATCCTTAACTGGGTCCTACTCATATAAAGCTATCAGTTCATTTATGTAAATTTGTCCACCCTGTCCAATTGTGTTGCATGTAATTCCATAGTATATAAGTCATGGTCGACACCAAATTTATTGGTTTGGCAGAGGCCTTGATATTGTATCTATGGTTTGCATTGTAGCTAGGCACACTCGCCGTAGTCTGATCTGTACATTTATATCTTGGTTATTCACAAATAATTATCTCCATATATATATATATATATATATATATATATTGTACACACACACACACACACACACACACATATATATATATATATATATATATATATATATTGTACATATATATACGAGTGCAATCCTCATATATGTATGTTATAGTATGCACATTTATATGTGTGCAAACTTCTATATTTGTTTTCTTGTATACACATTTATACGAGTGCAGCAATTCTATATTTCATGTTCTACTATACACATTTATATATGTGCCACCCTCCAATAATCATTTTAAAGTATAGACATTTATTGGTGCACTGTTCCTATATATACACTAGTAATCAGAAGATATAACACCCAGCGGCTGAAAAAATGTCCCTGACCTTATAGGTCTCACTTACCAATTACCTCACTTTACTGACGATAGATTCTTACGCCCAAGAAATTAGAGCTGTGTAAATCGGTTGGGCATTATTTTTGTTGAAAATAGTTAAAATATTCATATTTCTTTATACATACGAATAAATAGACATTTGGTACTGTTGAATGAAGATATAACAGTTTAAAGATGCGTAGTGATAAACTGCCACAAATCAGCAGAATTGTCAAAAATGAAGGTGTGTCCTCAAAACATTTAAATTGTGAAAAAGCAACCTGGTCAATCCCATGTTTTTTCCTGCACATATTGACTAACAAAGGATATTCTATGGAAACAAGACACTTTTAGAAACATTGGCAATGTGTTCAGTGTTCTATAAGTGCATGTCTCTATATGTAGGAAAGTAGAATATTAATTGGTGTGCGAGACGTTCACTGTATCCAAAGAAATCAACGGAATATGATGTAGTTCTATATTCGCACATTTCAGTTTACACGTAACATTGCGCGATATGGGTTTCGTTTATCTGACCTACATAAATGGTGATATAATATGACCAATAATAGTGATTATTAATGACAAAATAATTAATGAAATACCCTTACAGGCATATTCCAATACTATAATATCTCTCACAATAGTTTGATATTGTGGCTCTGGCTCACCCATCGTTTCGTTTAACCCTTCAGTATGTATAATTAATGTTTGAACAATTGTGACAGCTGTGTCTTTGAAAGCTACGTCTGCTGTTTAGTTTAAAATTATTTATTTAACTTCGATTGTGAAACAGGTTCTTACAACTTAAGCAAATCACGCTCGAAGTCTTCCTGGTTATAACCAGTACTAAGCAAATGCAGAAAAGTGTCTTGCTCAAGGACACCACACATAGCCGTGGCGGAGGATCGAACCCACGACCCTCCGATCATGGGTTCGGTGCTCTACCACATGACCACGCGCTCCACGTCTGCTGTAGGTCATGAATCTTAATACTTTTTTTAGATAATCACCTTCAATCAGCCCGAAACATATCACGAATAACATTTACGGAGTTGTTTTATTGTCCAAGAGTTTTCACGGTCAAACAATTAGCAGAAGACACAAATGCATCTAATATCTTTACATCCCATCTTTAGGTAAACACCTTCAGTCAGCCCAGAAATATCACGAATGACATTTACGGAGTTTTTTTTATGATGCAAGGGTTTTCATGGCGTAACAATTAGACGAAGATACAAATATATCTTATATGTTTTCATAATTTATTGTCTTTAGGCAAGAACACCATAAATTTGCCGGAATTTTTTCACTAATGGCATTCAGGGAGTTGTTTTATGGTCTAAGAGTTTTCATGGCCAAACAATTAGCCGAATCTACAAATGCATCTTATATATTTTTATACCGTCTTAAGGTAAGAACACATTCAATCAGCTTTGATTTATTCATGAGTGACATTTAGAGTTTATTTTATGATGCAAGGGTTTTCATGGCCAAACAAACCATCAGCCGACGATATATATGACTATGTAATAATTAACGAACTGGATTTTCTGTTTATGGGTAAAATGCATTAATGTTCTCATGCAAGAACTAACTGTTTTTTTTCACTAATGTACAGATACTGTGTAGATGCATTAGGCAAGTCTTGCAAAACGGAATAAAGTACCGTTAATACTATGTTATGATGGATCATTCGGTATGCATTTGTTTGTTTTATGGATATAAAATGGTGAAAACAAATTAATGAGAATTTATTTGTCTGTTATAACATGCATTTGTTTAAGTTTGTTCAAATTTTGATGTATGTGTAAGTGTGTATGTTATTGTATGACATGACCTTCTCATTTTATAGCCGCCTGCATTGTTAAGGTGAAGCACTTTGTATGATGTCGTGTTGAATACGAGAATTTAATTGAATTGAATTGAATAAATGGTAGTAAATGTATCAGTTGTGAATTTAATTTTTATATGTTTATATATTGTTTATTTATGTATTTATGTTGACGCGTTTCGTTGTATTATTTATATCTCTTCTGAAAACTGGAGAAAATAGAAAAATAGTAATCTAACTATTTACATCTAATTAAATCGTGCGTATCAATAATGTATCAATCAGATATCACACAACGTGTATCAAATCATGGCAGGTATCACAGAACGTGTATCAATCAGGTTTCACACGTGTATAAATTAGGTATCACACAACGTGTATAAATCAGGTATTAGACAACGTGTATCAATCAGGTATCACACAACGTGTATACATCATGTATCAGACAACGTGTATCACTTAGGTATCACACAACGTGTATCAATCATGTATCACACAACGTGTATCTATCAGGTTTCACACGTGTATCAATTAAGTATCACACAACGTGTATCATTCATGTATCACACAATGTGTATCACACAACGTGTATCAATCAAATATTACACAACTTGTATCAATTAGGTATCACACAACGTGTATCATTCATGTATCACACAACGTGTAACAATCGGATATCACACAACGTGTATCAATTAGGTATCAAAAAACGTATATCAATCAGGTATCACATAACGTGTATCACACAATGTGTATCAATCAGGTATCACACAACGTGTATCAATCAGGTATCACGCAACGTGTATCAATCAGGTATCGCACAACGTGTATCAATCAGGTATCACAAAACGCACAATATGATGACCTACTAGGATAACACAACAGTAAGATAACGACAAAGTAAGTTCAATTGAGCACACTATTTAACTTCAAATCAAATCTTAAAGCTATCTCTAATTCTTCTTGAGGGTCTTCCGTGGCCGAGGTGTTTAAGGCGCCGTCTCAAGATCACGTACCTTTCACCGCTAAGGTTGTAGGATCGAGTCCCGCTCGTTCCAAAATCTTTATGTGAGAAAGTTTCCAGTTACTTGCGGAAGGACGCTGGTTCTACTCAGTCTGACTCAGTCTGAGGTCTTCCGCTACCAGTATAACTGGATATGCCATAATAACCTGAAAGTTAAACCCCAATAAAAACCCTTCTTGTCCTGACCGTTCTGGCAACTATCTACACTGTATACGAGCACGCATACATTATACTTTATTTTAAAATAAACCGTTACAGAATGACCTCTAATACTATATTCGTTCCATTGGTGCAATAAGGTATCAAGTGTATATCAAATAAGGAGGTAGTTGGTACCTTTTAGCACCAATGGCTCGATATGTAGAGCTTCCTGCATAATGTCTGAAACGTCACCTTGTTTGCGACATTGATGTCATTAGTATGTAGTTTCTAGACAATTTACAGCCTAACACCAGGAATGCGTTTCACAAAAAAAAACTTACGCCAAAAATCGTCGTAAACGTAAACCAACAATTATTCATAATATTTTTAATTTTCATCCAAATGAAGCCAAGTTGGCTCAAATCATGTAGAAAGTTACATATTTTCTGAAAACACAATCATTTTAAATGTCGATCAAAATTTGAACACACAACGAAAAAATTGTCAAATTGACTTACGTCAATTTTTATTTATTAAGTTATTTTGTGAAACGCAGCACAGAACAGGATTTATCACAGCGAATGTATCTCAATCTCAACACTGAAGACGGTCATATAAGCGATATACCAGAGTAAGTTTAGTTTAAACATATCTTATCTCATTATTCTACATGAAATGGGATTGGGGCAAAAGTTCTGCCAACATTATATCCGGGCCTTTTCTCTATATATCACATAATCGTTTGTGAAACAATGGCATAAAATACATTGCAAAATCAAAATAATTTACAACTATTATGGAAAAAAATGAGTTCAGATTTAGAAGAGAGGAAGAGAGAAAGAAGAAAGAGATAGAGCCAGTTAGTTGCTGCATAACAAAGTTTAAATTCAGTTATTTTGATAGTTCACTTCTCATCACCTCCCACTAACAACCAGCGGCTCGTGTTAAGTAATTTCCACAAAAACAAAAGTCAACCGGCATTGGCAGGTTCTATTATTTTGCTTATAAGTAATCAGTATTAATCTTTAAATATCTTTGTTGTTTTAATAAAATTATGTACTGATTCAGCAATTTTTTTATTTTCATTTAAAGATAAACTGTTATCGCCAAATTATAATTTTTTAACATTGAGTGGGTGAAACAATTTAGCTGATTGAAAAAGAGATTAGCCTTTGAATTCTATAATGGAAACATTTAAAGAAAAAGGGTACAAGAGTTTGCTATAAGAATAAACAAGCTTTATTGGTAACAGATGATACATGTAATGTTCCATCACCTAAAAGCAGAAAATAAACATTGTAGTAATGAAACATTCGTTTAAGAATTTCTATACGTTACCAAGGTAATAAATGGAATAAAATTAAATTTCGTCTGTGTTTAATAAAAAAACATCCTTTCAACAACTCCCTGATAATGAGTACTATATGCAGCACATGGGCTATTTACAAAGCTGGTTTAGTAGTGATCCTGGTTATATCTCATTTCACGGAAAGCTGATTAATGTGTTAAGTAATGTTATATAGTAATTGTCTGACGGTTGGGTGAATATCCTATCTGATCTATGCACTTTTTGGAAATTGATGGAAAAAACCAAATAGAAAAGGATTCATTATCATGATTTATAAATCTTTGTTTTATTGACAAAACGTTGTGACCGGATTAAAACGGCGTGACTTGATGGCGTCATTTAATACATTCACCTGATCCATCGCTGTTACAAGCATTTTGATTGGGGTACACAGTAATCAAGTGCGGTTTTGATTGGATAAATATATAAATAGGCGTGACAGCAGTCAAGGGTGCTTGTTTGTAAGTAAACAACTTTTTTCCGGTAAGTTTTGCTTTTGATGGTAGGCACGTGATCAGTATAATAGATCAATCGCAACATCACAACATACTTCATGTACTACTACCACTACTACTACTACTACTACTACTACTACAACTACTGCTACTACTGCTGCTGCTACTGCTGCTGCTGCTACTACTGCTACTGCTACTGCTTCTACTACTACTACTACTACTACTACTACTACTACTACTACTACTACTGCTATTGCTACTGCTACTACTGCTACTACTAATGATAACGATGGTAATAATAATACCAAATCAATGCATTAATTCAAACATTACTATGTTAAAAGGGAGTCGACGTGTAATGACAGTAAAGAGATACATTAGTGCAAAAAATATAAAATAAGAACAGTTTAGTCCTATTGGGAATATACATAAATCAATGTCAGCAAGGTACGATACGTTTAATGTTATCGGTATAAAGTCACTACTGGTATACTGATACACGATAAGGTCATTACCAGTGTGTATCCACCGGAGACTTTGTGTTATATCCTCATACAAATGTCGTTGCCTTTCATCATCATCTCCTGTTACGTATATCAATAAAAGCATTAAATGGGGCATCAAACGCGCTGTAATAGATGCGATTTTAAATTGGAGTATTATATTGTCTGTTCCGCATGTTATCGCTTCCAGTAAGTCTCTCGAATTTTGATTTAAAAGGGAATCTTGCCTATCTCCATACATTACCTTTTAGTTCTTTGTATTTGAAAATGCTATATATATGCACATGAGATAAAAATGATATTAAAGTACTACTATATGCATGCAGTAAGTGTTAGCATGACAGAGTAAGTGGTATGTTACAGTGCTGAATTTGAATGCAGTTAGAGTTAGCATAACAGTGTAACTGTTATACAGTGCTGGGATTGAATGCAGTAAGAGTTAGCACGGCAGTGTTAGTGTTATACAGTGCTTGGATTCAATGCAGTAAGCGTTAGCGCACGGCAGTGTAAATGTTATACAGTGCTGAGATTGAATGCAGTAAGCGTTAGCACGGCAGTGTAAATGTTATACAGTGCTGAGATTGAATGCAGTAAGCGTTAGCACGGCAGTGTAAGCGTTATACAGTGCTTAGATTGAATGCAGTAAGCGTTAGCACGGCAGCGTAAGTGTTGTACAGTGCAGGAATTGAATGCAGTAAGCCTTAGCACGGCAGTGTAAGCGTTATACAGTGCTTAGATTGAATGCAGTAAGCGTTAGCACGGCAGCGTAAGTGTTATACAGTGCTGAGATTGAATGCAGTAAGCGTTAGCGCACGGCAGTGTAAATGTTATACAGTGCTGAGATTGAATGCAGTAAGCGTTAGCACGGCAGTGTAAGCGTTATACAGTGCTTAGATTGAATGCAGTAAGCGTTAGCACGGCAGCGTAAGTGTTATACAGTGCTAAGATTGTATGCAGTAAGCGTTAGCAAGGCAGTGTAAGCGTTATACAGTGCTTAGATTGAATGCAGTAAGCGTTAGCACGGCAGTGTAAGCGTTATACAGTGCTTAGATTGAATGCAGTAAGCGTAAGCACGGCAGCGTAAGTGTTATACAGTGCTTAGATTGAATGCAGTAAGCGTTAGCGCACGGCAGTGTAAATGTTATACAGTGCTGAGATTGAATGTAGTAAGCGTTAGCACGGCAGTGTAAGCGTTATACAGTGCTTAGATTGAATGCAGTAAGCGTTAGCACGGCAGCGTAAGTGTTATACAGTGCTGAGATTGAATGCAGTAAGCGTTAGCACGGCAGCGTAAGTGTTATACAGTGCAGGAATTGAATGCAGTAAGCGTTAGCACGGCAGTGTAAGCGTTATACAATGCTTAGATTGAATGCAGTAAGCGTTAGCACGGCAGCGTAAGTGTTATACAGTGCTTAGATTGAATGCAGTAAGCGTAAGCACGGCAGTGTAAATGTTATACAGTGCTGAGATTGAATGCAGTAAGCGTTAGCACGGCAGTGTAAGCGTTATACAGTGCTTAGATTGAATGCAGTAAGCGTTAGCACGGCAGCGTAAGTGTTATACAGTGCTGAGATTGAATGCAGTAAGCGTTAGCACGGCAGTGTAAGCGTTATACAGTGCTTAGATTGAATGCAGTAAGCGTTAGCACGGCAGCGTAAGTGTTATACAGTGCTTAGATTGAATGCAGTAAGCGTTAGCGCACGGCAGTGTAAGTGTTATACAGTGCAGGAATTGAATGCAGTAAGCGTTAGCGCACGGCAGTGTAAGCGTTATACAGTGCTTAGATTGAATGCAGTAAGCGTTAGCACGGCAGTGTAAGCGTTATACAGTGCTTAGATTGAATGCAGTTAGCGTTAGCAAGGCAGTGTAAGTGTTATACAGTGCTTAGATTGAATGCAGTAAGCGTTAGCGCACGGCAGCGTAAGTGTTATACAGTGCTTAGATTGAATGCAGTAAGCGTTAGCACGGCAGCGTAAGTGTTATACAGTGCTTAGATTGAATGCAGTAAGCGTTAGCGCACGGCAGTGTAAGTGTTATACAGTGCAGGAATTGAATGCAGTAAGCGTTAGCACGGCAGCGTAAGTGTTATACAGTGCTGAGATTGAATGCAGTAAGCGTTAGCACGGCAGTGTAAGCGTTATACAGTGCTTAGATTGAATGCAGTAAGCGTTAGCACGGCAGCGTAAGTGTTATACAGTGCAGGAATTGAAAGCAGTAAGCGTTAGCACGGCAGTGTAAGCGTTATACAGTGCTTAGATTGAATGCAGTAAGCGTTAGCACGGCAGCGTAAGTGTTATACAGTGCTGAGATTGAATGCAGTAAGCGTTAGCAAGGCAGTGTAAATGTTATACAGTGCTTAGATTGAATGCAGTAAGCGTTAGCACGGCAGTGTAAGCGTTATACAGTGCGGGGATTGAATGCAGTAAGCGTAAGTGTTATACAGTGCTGAGATTGAATGCAGTAAGCGTAAGCACGGCAGTGTAAGCGATATACAGTGCTTAGATTGAATGCAGTAAGCGTTAGCACGACAATGTAAGTTTTATACAGTGCTTAGATTGAATGCAGTAAGCGTTAGCTTGCCAGAGTAAGTGTTATACAGTGCTGAGATTGAATGTAGTAAGCGTTAGCGCACGGCAGTGTAACTATTATACAGTGCTTAGATTGAATGCAGTAAGCGTTAGCATGCCAGAGTAAGTGTTATACAGTGCTGAAATTGAATGCAGTAAGAAAAATATATTTCAAGTGCAAAAGCACTAATCATTAAATTTACAAAAAAAAAAAATTAAATCTAAACGGACCTACAGAAACAATTGCGTTTCTTATATGGAAAGTATTTCCACAAATAGGTTGTACAACAATGTGTGATACTTACATTTTGTTCTATTACGGACATGGAAGTTACTCTTATAATTGTAAATGGTTAATAGGGCTCTTTTTGCAGATGTATTGTCATCTATCATAGAAAACACGTCCATTAAACAAAACTGTATATTTCTTTGAGTATTTAGTCTAAAATGATGAAAAAATAAAGTAAAACCATAGTCCTCTTCCTGGATAGAGTCAGTACTAATTTCTGTTGCTGACAGCATTAGTTTGAGCTGGGGATCGAACCCGCAACATCTATCAGACTGCGCTCAATCTGTAACAGCACCACCCTTCTTCTTTTACGAAAAAGTGTTAATTGAAAGAAAATAAAAAAGTGTAAATTGAAAGAATATAAAAAAGTGTTAATTGAAAGAAGATAAAAATGTGTTCATTGACAGAAAATAAAACATGTGTTAATTAAAAAAAGAGTTAATTGAATAAAAAAATGGGGTTAATTGAATGAAGGTAAAATGTGTTAATTAAAAGAAGATAAACAATGTTTTAATTGAAAAAAGAGTTAATTGAAAGAAAATAAAATTGGGGATATTTGAATGAAGATAAAAATGTGTTAATTGAAAGAAAATAAACATATGTTAATTGAAAGCAGTTAAAAATGTGTTAATTGAAAGCAGATACAAAATGATATAATAATGTCAATGTATCCCTTTAACATATTGCCTAGAAACCATACATATTTTATTGATGTTTGTGTGTGGATTATAACTAAGCTGTTTATAACCATTGCCGCTTTTGGGCAATCTACAGATACTCCGTCTGCTATTTGCAGTCCATATGTCGGTATCTCGTATCTATAAACGGTTTATTATATATGAGCAGCTCAACTGATTTTAGATCGACATTTTAAGAGACATTCGTTTATATTCTAGCCTGGAAAGAAATGCACCAACATTAGCTTTGTCATGTAATACATGTACTTTAAAATTTAATGAGACAATGATCATTTTTATAAATCTTCATCTGACTTTATTTGTGGAAAAGATATATCCACATGATGCAAATATACACTTATAATATCAAAGTATGCGTCCATCCTCTTAATATCGTGCCTGTTTAACAAAGGAGGGTAACTCTATAGTGTCTATTTTGCAAAAGAGGGTAACTCTTTCGTACCTGTTTTGCAAAGGTGGATAACTCTATCGTGTCTATTTCGCAAAGAATGGTAACTATATAGTACCTGTTTTGCAAAGGTGGATAACTCTATCGTGTATATTTTGCAAAGGTGAATAACTCTATTGTGTCTATTTTAGCAAAGGAGGATATATTTAGTAAATGTTTGAAAGGCAACATTTTTTGTTTTGTTGTTAAACATGACAAAACGTGTAACAAAAATTTCATCTCCATTATTTATTTATCGGTATGTAAAATAACAATCTACGGTAATATACACACTTTTCACCCACATTCATCAAAACTATACTCATCCAGTATTATCGAAAATATGTTAAAAGATTCCTTTATTATGAATTTCCAGATACCAGTATTTGGCGGTTAATAGTTCCAGGCACAGTACCACCATTGGAAAAATGATAATGGCGGTTATAAATAATCCTCGTTTCTTCTTCTTTAAAAATGCATTTTCCTTATTTTAATGTTTTGTTTTTTTGAATGGCATTATTTTTGACAGCATTATCATGTTTGAATTGTGAACTTAAAAAAAAAATGATGCTTGGAAATTGGGTAATGAATACATGATTTCGAAAGTTTACTTTCACGTTGTCAACAGTTTACACACTGAGCAGAAAAAATCTCTTATATGACACATGACCCTACTTTTCTCATCATATTTTGATAGTGCAAATGTTGACAAACAGTAAAATGTAGGTTTCACTTCTTTCATTTCGGTTTCTCTATGAATGACAAGCCTTCAAATTTTTATTATTTTATAGAATAAAGACCAAACATCCGTGGTGGGGTAACACCTCCATATGGTTATACGTACATAGGTGTAAATAAGATTTATTTGATGTGGGATTATGTGCATTAAATGATTGACGTATTTACTTAGTTAAGTTTATATTGACGACTTAACCCCAGATGCTAACGCCAAGACCATAAACCCTAAATATTTACGTTTTCGATATAACAATCACAAATCATAAAATAAATGATTGGCCACCTTGTGTTATTTGTAAGAAATGATAACCAGTTAGAAATATGAGTGCTATGCTATTATACATGTAACGAGAAGAAACCAACACAAGTTAATAAGTTTCACTTAAGATAAGACAAACATCCTTCTATTTGTTACATTCTGTAAAACACTTTAAATTTGCGTGATCTTTCGCGAATTAGCTAATTGATCCCGTTTAATTTATTCGCGAAATGTTGAATTCGCGACGTTTGAAAAGTGAAATCGCCGGAAATGCATTTTTCTATTCGGGTAAACATTCCGACAGTGAACATGATTGTACTTTTAGCGAAATCTTTGAATATGCAAACACTCGAATTATCGGAAAAGCACATCCAATGTCAATGTATATTTTCCCCGCTCTTGTATATATTTGGTGGTTAGGTAAGGAATATCATAAAAAAAACATCTTTATATTGTCTTTAAGAAATGTGCTGATTGGTTTATTTGTTTGAATAAACCTACGATCAAAGAAATAGAATGGTTGATTCGGTGCTCGAGGAAATGGATTGGGTAATTAGGTGTTCAAACAAAGACAATCTCTAACAAATGAACTGATTGATTCGGTGTCCCAGTAAGGCGTAGTGCATTATTGCTATTGGGAGAGGATGACCATTTTGTATGAAGAAAATTTTACGGAACGAGACATGAACTACTTTTCTTTTCATTATTTTTCTATAGTCTGTCCATACTTCTCCCACATCATAACACGATCGATTGCTTCTGATTGCCCCCCTTGTTTCAACCAAAGCTTTTAAGCGCTTGTACGATAAATTGCAGCGTAATTAAGTGTTAGGGGAATAGAAAATCAGTTACCAATCAGGAGCAAGTGCGTTTTAATACAAATCAGGAAAAGAATGAGACAAACTGACATTTGTGATGAGAATGCATTTAGAAAAAAATCATTTTTGACGGTGCCATTAACATTATTCAATAAACTAACTTCTACTGTTTTAAATATTAATTTGTGAGAAACATTGCAAATAAAGTACCCTAACTCTTCAAAATAAACCTACTGATGTGCTATTCTTGAATAAAGCAATTACTTGAACATGCTTTGTATTTGGTATACACAGGAAAGACATAGAGCATGGTTTACTGGTACGATGTTATTTCACAATCGATGTGAATTAAATAAGTTCAAACTGTCCATCAACATCAATAATGCTGTAAAGACTTCGCTTTTAGATTAAAAGATAAAAAAAGTTGCTCTACATCAGAATTTTGTTAAGCTGATGAAAAAAAAGCATCTTAAGCGTCCTTTGTAAGATTGATTACTTTAAATTTAAAGGATCACACGGCAGTGTTGAAATCGAGTTTTACTTATGTTTACACATCGAACCAGCAATCTAGAAAAGTGAAGTTTTTTGTTAATGTAAATCAATGTCAAAACATTGACTTAGCGACCGTCAGCTTGTTTAAGGAAAATGCCGACACTGAAAACTGGTTGGATTATCGTTTTTTTTAATTGACATCTCACGCCAGGTAAATTATATCTTTATTATAAAAACAGAAGAAAAATAAAACATATGGTACACTTTCTGTCATACATGACGGCGAATTTATGAAATAATAATAATAAATGTTTTCCATCCATCTAAAACAATGAAGCCACTTTCAAAAATAGAAACATTTATAATGCCATTGCATCCCATGAAACTTTAATATTATAATAAGTAGTAGTAATATCAGTTTTATCATTTTTATCAGTTTTATCGTTTTTATCATTATTATCATTATTATCATTATTATGAATTGTCGAATAAAAGACATACATTTGAAAGCTACATAAGCTCTATAAATAAGTAAATTTTTTTTTTTTGGATTAGATTCATCTTCCGTTATGATCCTAGTCATATTGTTTCACATATAATTTGTTCAATTGTACAGAATAGAAATAAAATATGTTATATAAATATAATAAAAAATATGCGAAGCAGAAGTGTATTGTATAGAGTCACGTCAGGGGATTCGAATTCGATCCCAACCCGACCCTCTTTCCTCGGAACGCACGCACGCACGCACGCACGCACGCACGCACGCACGCACGCACCCGTATTACCCAGGAAGGGAACGTGAGAGTGGTTTATATAAACGCTCAGCTTTCTTCGCAGTCGAGCTAAAATAAATCGGTATTAACTTTAAATACAATAAGACATACACTGCATTGACTTGCGTTTCGGAAATCGAGACATTTTTAAAACATAATACTAAAACAACTCTGAGATAACATAAACACGACGACAGCAGACGACTGCGACGCAGCGAAAGTATCGCGTTCTCGTGTTCGTTAACGAATGTTAATGATCCAGATTAGCGCGAATCAACTTTTCAGGCAGGTCTAGCCTTGTCGTCTGGTGTGAAGACATTATTAGATTGTGCTTGATTATCCTGGTTCCCCGGCGCAATGTACCTTTTATTTCCATTTATAATTGAATAATGATAGAGAGTGAATAGGTCAGAGTGGGTATGGGACCTCATGGTGCATTGCTATTACGTTCATCAGGGTTGCTTTAATAACGTCTCGGTACAATGTTTTACATATTAGGGACAAAATGATGTCGTTTTCTAACAATTTGTTAAAATAATGACATTGATAACTTGGTACAGCTGCAGGTAGTTGAATCTAAAAGTTTGCTACTTTAACGAACATAAAAAAAGGAAACATTTTTAAAACCTTACGAGAAACTTTTTTTTAATGCTCTATAAACTGATCCGAGAAAGGCGTTTTATATGGGTGTAAGAGTGTAGATCGTCATTTTATATCTATAAACAAGCCGAGTAACTGTTCCATTGTGTGCACAGAAAACATGTCAACATGTCAAGTGTTTCTTGCAGAGCTGGATGAAAAGCTCGGCAGACCAACTGAAATGGATTGAGACCAGGTTACTATGAAATCAAAACGAAAATGTACCGACACTAAAGCGAGAAAGGAGATTAAATCTGATACTAGGTTGTACCTTGATCAATATGAAATTACCAATTAGTGATAATTCAACGATATTCATCAGAGGAAAATACTGATTTGATTCTACGTGACAAAAATCAGTCCAAGTTTAAATGGTATTAAATGTAATCGTAATTAGTTTTCTTCTTCAGAGACTGTTTCCATGTCAGCAGGAACTTTTCAAGATCTGTTTTAATCCCGCAAACGAGGTAAAATGTACGGGTTTAATAACGATATAATTTACTATTGGGATCTGGGCTGCGTTCAGTTCGCTTAAACGTTTAATTTGTTTGTGTACGATGGACTCTGCTTGTTTGCAGCCACACAGCAAGTGTTAACTTTCGCTTTATTCATATCAGTAGTAGCAGAGTTCCGGTCGTGGAGGCGACTTTAGTGGCTTAAGCCAAAATCCAGGTCAAATTAAATCTAGGCCAATTATTGCGGTTATTTTCAGGGATATCTCGATCAGTTTTATCATAAACAAACGTTGCATAATTACAGCCAATAGCAGCTCACTGTGGGTCATTGTTGACCTTGTGGTCAGCTGCTTGTAGTCACTCTTTTGTTTGGATAACATACCTGATGCTTAAAAACCTACAACTGGAAGGTTTTGAAATTTCAGACACAGCAACAAAGTAATTCAATCTGACTGGTATACGGATACGATGCAAGTATACACGCACATTAAAATCCAAGTTTATCAGGCGTGTGTACTTTAACAACAGATATGGTTTAACCATCTCTGTCAGAAGACGTAGTGATCACTAAAGTATCCATTTTCAAATGTTCAATAGTTACACCAAATATTTAACAAGACATTACCAGAAATTCATTTATACATAAATACAATGTTCTAAAACAATATTGTAGAATGTGAGGTAAGAACAACACTGATAGAGACCGACACCTTGAATTCAATCTCTCGCTAATCCTATGAACAATCTACTACATACAAATTTCAACGATTATGTTACACATGGTCCATTATGTATATTTTTTAATAAAAACACTGTTTTAGAATGAATACACTAGTACTGCACTTTATACTGCACCCATGTAAATAGTAACACCGTAACATAAATAAATACTGCATTGCTCTCAACAGAGGTTATAGGTCACTTACTCGTCAATATCAGCTTTAAATGGTCAGGTGAAGCGACGAGAGTGACCCAGCTACACTGTTATCTAACATGGTTTGACTCTACCGGCGTAGATTAGCTTGTGGATTGCGTTGGCCTTAAATGACCACAAATGAGATTTGGGTACCTGTGTGTTAAGCGCCATAGCAATAGTTTATGATTCAAGTAATGTCATCTGGGTCTTCTATATCATAACAGGAATAATTGTTTTAATTTTATAAATATACTTTATTAAATATACGTCCTTAGTGGTTCACCCCGTTTTTTTTAATTCAATGTTGATATCATATATGATATTTTTGGAATCGTGGAACTCATTCAGTGTTGCTTGGTGTCTGAGTAATGTAGTCTATTTCCAAACTGCACTGGACTGGTTCACTCGACTTCGTGTTCGGAAGAAGTGGACTCTCCTGCATTTGACAGCCATTTTGTTAGGAAGTAATTGAAGTGATGGTTGTAGTCTCCTTGTCAATCTTACATTTAAGGTGGGATATAAACTTGTTAAAATTTAGAAATTGATAAAATGTCTTAGTCAGATATAGTGATCTCATTTCGTATAGAGGACCTATCCTTATTAAGGGGTATTCTGATTCCATACTTGTTTTGCAATAAAAACAAAACCGCCTTTCCCTACGTATACCAATATGTCTACCAGTGTCTATGCGTACTTGATGAGATGAAGTTCTGCTGAGAGATACCATTTTAGATATTTTTTCAAACACAAATTTCTTTTTATAATTTTTAAACAGGTCCAACTTTGCATAGCTGTGTACTACCTCGCTCCATGTTTGAATAAACTGATCTTTGAGTCTTAGTTCATTTTGAACGCATTGGTTTTCTCAAACATAACCATTTGTTTTTAAGTTGGTTACCAAGTTGATATACCTTGGTAATCAAGTAAAATTAACAATTTATAACACTTTTTAACATATCTATGACCTGGCATCTTTAGTATTCTACACCGTTTGTTACCCACAATGTACCACATGTCTCCAATAACTGTCCCATTTCAAGATTGGATTTGTACATTCATGAATCGTGTGCATGCGTAACAAAATTACATGTGTACCCTTTCAATACAATCCTTATGTACAATATGTCTATATGTAATTTTTCTACTTTTCACAATTTGAATTTTTGAATTTCTTAATTAAAAGTATTACTTTAATAAAATAATCTTTTCTTTTGTCATATATTTTGTTACGAGTCTTCAATTATTTTTCTTAATAACCCAGATAATATAAGATTAATTTCTATGATTTTATGCTTTTTCTATGCTAAGCCTGACTATTTGTATGCTTTAAATTTTTCATTGAATGCTATGTATAATGATTTTTATTATAAATTTGACTAAGACTGTGCTATCGGTTAAAATACTTTACAGGTAGCGTTAAATATTCACTAGCCCGTGTGGTTCCGGCTAAGAATAGAATCACTGCCGATCTCTGAAGAGGGATAGGAATCCTCCGAATGTTTGTCATGTTCATTTTATCAATTTATGTCATGTTCACTATTGTGTTTAAATTATCAACCCCTATGTGGTTCCAGGGAGCCATGAGTGATGGCAAGAATAGGATCACTGTGGCTTATGAATGTCGTAAGAACCGGAAAATTGAGTAACATGATAGAATTTGCTGAAACTCTGCTGTTCTGCAGGTATCAAGGTTCTAGGTTCATTCTGCATATCCATTTGTTGATGTATTTTTTTAAATTTGTATGCTAATTTGTTGTTTTTGTACATGTAGAGTGAACCTGGAATCTTCCTTCCTGTTGGCGTCGAATAACGTATAATGTGTTGGTACGCCGTAAAACCCTATTCATTATCATTATCATTAACTGTTCACTGCTTATGCATGTACATGTGTACCATTCCTCGGTAATGTTTTATCTTTATAATGTAACCCTACTTGACAGAGTCACCGTACAGTGAACGTTTATTATCAGTGGTGCAGCTTCTTATTGACAATGTAGATACGTGCCTACATTTTTTTCTGCGAATTCGAAAAAATAAAAACCGCAAAAAATTAAAAGATTACATTCATTTGGTTATAAAACAGTGAATTCAAGGTTAATATTAAGGATAACCAAGGCCCTAAAAAATCTAAGATATACGTCAATACACACCTGCGACATTCTAGCTGAAATTTGTTTCGGATGAGCATTTCCCCGGACCCCTACAACTGTGCTTACAAATTGTTTTCACTCAAGTAACGCCCTGATTATTATCCAGTTTTTACTTTTACATAAGCCGGGCCCGATTAGCTCAGTCACTCAATCCAGGGGCCGTGAGTTCGAATCCCCACGGGTAACAGTCTCCGTGATGATTGATATACGACATTGTGTCTCATTATCATTCGTCTCTCACCACTGATTCAAGTGGGAAAGTTATCAGTTACTTGCGGAGACGGGGTGTGCTCGAATACTGGTTAATCCCAAGAAACAGTGGTTAGGTTAAATGATCGTCTGTTAGCCCTCGATGGCATAAAAATTACGCTAAATAGTCAATCAATCAATCAATCAATCAGTCAATCAATCAATCAATCAATCAATCAATCAATCAATCAATCAATCAATCAATCAATCAATCAATCAATCAATCAATCAATACTTTAACATTGATTTTTTAAATATCTAAATATGTATAATTCGTATCTACCGTTTTTACACAAACTAACTTTTATACAGTATACATATGTGTTCAAATTACCTGACAACAAACGATTGATTTAAAGCAATATGAACAACCTGTCATAATACATGCATATAAGAAAGCGGGTCGTGGGTTCGATCCTCCGCCACGGCTATGTGTGGTGCCCTTGTGCAGGACACATTTTCCGCATTAGACCTCGAGCGTGATTTGTCTAAGTTGTAATAACTTGTCTCGCAATCAATGTAAAATAAATAAGTTTAAACTAAATATAATACAAATGTTGGCCAACTTTAAACAAGACACTGTGTACATACATGTAATCATTTTGTAAGATACAGCATATTTATGTGTTTACATAGTCGTGTGTTTGATATAAAGCATAGTTTATAACACGTCCGAGAGTTTCACATACTATTTTATAACCTCGTTATCTAGTCGAAGTATGACCGCAGACAAGTACGTGTCTTGTAATTATATAGTTGTCGCTCAATAAGACGCTGTCAAAAAAAGACACCGAACTAATTGCATGTAATTGTAGTTTGTTCATTTCTTCTAAGGAAGTGGTGATATATGTTAAGGTTATAGACTGAAGCCAGTGTCTGTGCTTTTGTGATAGAATTTTACTGATTTTACACAAACAATTTTATACTGTTGCTGTTGAGAGGAGATTGGACAGTATGAAGGTAGCAGTAATTGGTGCTGGTGCGAGCGGCCTCGCCGCCATCAAAACCTGTCTTGACGAAGGATTAGACGTCGTCGGGTTTGAAAGGACCAATTATATCAGCGGGTTGTGGCACTACACAGAGGACGTAGAGGACGGACAGGCATGTGTGATGAAGTCCACGGTGATAAATACCACAAAGGAAACTATGTGCTATAGCGACTTCCCTATACCAAAGGAGGAAGCGATATTCATGCACAACAGGGCGGTGGACAAATACTTTCACTTGTATGCAGATGAGTTTGGCTTGAAGAAGAAAATACGTTTCAACACTGAAGTATGCTTGTTTTAATTTATTTTAGATTTGTCATGTTGTCTTATTAGTATGTAATGTTTTTGTTAATTTCAATTTGACGTAGATTACGGTATTCATTTCTAAAAATATTTTATACATTTACTCTTTGACATAACCAGCTTCTATTATAGATAATGTGTTCATATATATTTTCCCTTTTACCAAACATACATCAATCATTTAACTTTCCTTATGATCATAATGAAAATAAAATGTCCAAAACGTGCCGACCATTCGCTATTAATAAGCTTCAATATACGAAAAGTGACGATATTCCTACATTTGGACATCATATTCAAACGCCACCTCCTCTACGCCTGCAACAGCCAGATTTCTTTAAAAAAAAATACACACACTTATTATTCATCAAGTCTAACCATATCGAATCGATGTTATAATTGTTAGTTATACCAGGCCAAAGAAAATGCATCTTTGAATACGTTTTGTTGAAAATATCCGAAAAAGTATTTATCATTAACTAGTTGATCCGAATGTAACCATTTAATCCACGTTCGCATATGTACAACAGACAGTGGGTCATGCTAAAAGGAGTTGAACATGCCAAAGAGGTCGTATTTTTTCGTTTAATAGTGATACAATAGATATGCTGTGGCATTTATATTTTCTTAAAATATTCTTGAAGGGAGTATTATTATCACCGTATAGACTGATACAAACGTCCGCAGGTAATACCAAAACGACCTACATACCGTGACCGTAAATCACAGATAATGAATTTGAAATCTTGATATGAGTTTAGACAATGTTTATATGCACTGAAACGTCAAACATAGTAATATAGAGAACACTATGTTGAAACGTGTTAAATAGAAATTGTTGCATTTTTGAGCAGAGTTAAGAATACAGCTTTTCTGTCTTGTGTTCTTCCCGTGATTTTAGAATGTGTATTTATGGATAATTTATTCGAGTACATTTCTAGAATGGAAACATCAAAGTAAGTTTAAAAGGCGTCAAAGTGAACGACAACAACAACAACAACAACAACAACAATAAAAACATATTTCAGTGTTATTTGTTCAACATTCCTGCTAAAGGCCTGAAAAACACATGTTTATTTTATCAATTGAGCTGTTGTCAAATAGATGTGACATTGGAGGCGAGAGTGAGATTGAGTGTTCCTATTTTGCTATTTCCAAGGCGTTAACAATTATAACCATTTCTTCTATTTTGTTCTTTGGTAATGGGGTTTACGCTATTTTCAACCAATTTCAGAATGTATACGTATATCCAGTTTTATTGGTGGAGGATGACGTTAGAATGAATCTGAGTAAAATATGCGTCCTTCCGCAAGTAACTGGCAAACGTTCTCACGTAAAGTTTTTGGAGTAAGCGGGACTCGAACCTATGATCTTAGTGGTGAGAGGAACGTGATATTGAGACGGCAACCTAGGCCCCTCGGCCACAAAGGGCCCTCTGTATGTTTGTATCACACTCCATATGGATACTCTATGTATTGAATATATCTATAGTGTTGTAGTGGCTGCATTGTTGGAATGTGCGTACTGTTCTCTTGGCTTGTCCTTTAAATATGCTATGTATTCTGCTAAGCCTATATATAGAACCTGAAATCTCCCGATGAAAATCAATGACAAAAGCAGGGAATTCCATGCCCGTCCCACAATCCATAGCAATTGAACGCTTACTAAACCATTACGTCACTCAAACTATTTCTGAAGCAACCGACTCAGCATCGTACTAAAATGTGCTACAATTTAAAATAACGAATTGAGAGAGCAGGGTTCGTTCTATAGACTAGTTTTCTGTCTGACATTTAATTTCTTGTGAATTTAGCATTCCATTATTAATGCTTCAGGTAGTATCCGTAAAGCAAGCAGACACGTTTAAAGATAATGGCCAATGGGAAATTGTGACAAGAGGACATTCCGATAGTAATACAACTCGGTACGTGTTTGATGCAGTCATGGTATGCACTGGTCACCATGCATTTCCGAATGTTCCGTCATTTCCAGGGATGAAACAGTTCAAAGGCAAGATCATGCACTCTCACGATTACAAACACGGAGCAGGATTCGAAGACAAACGAGTTGTGGTTGTTGGCATTGGAAACTCAGGTGGTGACATAGCCGTAGACCTTAGCAAAATAGCATCACAGGTGAGAAAAATAATTAAATATTTTAAAACTAATTAGTTGACACTGATTGTGAAACAAGTTCTTACAACAAAGACAAATTTCACTCGATGTATTCCTGTGTCGAACCAGTACTAAGCATAACTGGATTAAGTGTCTCGCTTAAAGACACAACACCTGACGGTTTATGAGGACAAACTTATGACGCCCCAATCTTGAGTCTGATGCCCGTGGCGGAGGATCAAACACTCGACCGTTCGATCCTGAGTACGATACCATACCGCTAGACACACATCATTTTCGCTATATCGTGATTTTGTAATAGAGCAAAAGAACGTATGCATGTATCAGATTTTAAGATATAGGTCAGTGTCACAGAAACTAAATATTTATCAAAAAATATTCAGAATATATGGCGGTAAATAGTATTAGTATACATTGATTACCCCGCAATCGATATACTAGTACTGAATATTTGTGCAGAATCGGAAGCGTTATGGTACGCTGTTAACCGATTGAATTACATTTTAAAGTCAAAGAAACAGCAATGGATATTACGATAAACACATGTTTTAAGGGAATAGCCGTATCTTATGTTGAAAGAACTTGTGGTCAAGCCCTTTTGCATGTTGTCGTTTATGATTTATATACACAATATATAATGTAATATGTGTTTATATGGCAATAAGGCATGCTAAGACTAATTAAGTAACTTTACAAATGGTTTGGTACCTACATACATACCAAAATGATAGATTATTTTTTCTTAAATATAATATAATTATTATGTAGTATTTCCCAGGTATACATAAGTACCCGCTCTGGGGCATGGATTTTCTACAGAATAGACGACGGCGGAGACCCTCTAGGTATGACGATATCTCGTGCGAAAATAGCGTTTGCACAAATGTTTCCAAATATAGCAGCAAATGCCAACATAAAGAAGTTCAACAAACGGATGGATCATGACAAGTACAACCTGAAACCAAACATTCCGCCATTATGTCAGCATCCGACGGTCAACGATGATTTACCCAACAGAATTGCCACGGGTACGGTCAAAATTAAGCGAAATGTATCCAAATTCACTAGCAATGGTGTGGAGTTTGAAGACGGCACTGAAGAAAACGATATTGACTGTGTCATAATGGCGACCGGATACATCTTTGGGTTTCCCTTTATAGACAAATCCGTGGTGGATGTTGTGGACAACGAAGTTAAGCTTTACAAGTACATGTTTCCACCAGAACTAGAACACAACACCCTTGCTATCATAGGATGTTACCAACCACTGGGCGCCATCATGCCTATGAGTGAACAGCAATGTCGTCTGGCGACAAGGGTTTTCAAGGTAAACGTAAATAACGCATTTACTTTGACTGATATATGAATTTATTAAACATGTATTGATAAACAACCATAAACCTTCTTTAGTTCTAAATTTTTGGTGTTATTGTAGCGTTGAATTATTTTATCCAACATTTTTTAAAAATGAAATAATGTCGATGATATATTTTTGTTTTTCATTTGTTGCATGTATACAATATATGGACCAAAATGAAATTCGACAACTAAAAAGTAGTCCCTGTCTAGTATATGATCATTTTGGCGGTGAACAAAACTGTAAACATTGACCACGCCTTCATCAGCAGGACAATGTCTTTGGCATAATGTTATCTGTCTGCCTAGTTTTATTTTTATTTCTTTTTTTTTGGCACAGGTCTCAGCTCGAAATATTCTGTTTCTGTAAAATATAAACATTGACAATATATATATATATATATATATATATATATATATATATATATATATATATAGTCCAGACTTCTCCACATGCTATTTAAGCACAGGGCATCCCAGCGCTTGAATGGCTTAAATGGTATACCCCCGGCGCTTGAATGGCTTAAATGGTATACCCCAGCGCTTGAATGGCTTAAATGGTATACCCCAAGCGCTTGAATGGCTTAAATGGTATACCCCCAGCGCTTGCAATCTTAAACAAAATCTTTCAAAAGCTTATATTCATTTAAATCTTCCTTTTTCTTACCATATCTTTTCTTATTTTGATGCATAAAATGAAACACACTAAATCTTATAACTTTTACTGATTTAACGCACCAGTTTTACTATGATCTAAATGTAAATATATTTTAATGAGTGCTCTGCACGTCACTTGAAAATGTTTTTGGGGCAGACCTTTGAGTGTGCGGGCTCTTACGCCAGCGCTTGGTTTCTAACCTGTGGAGAACCTTGATAATCTTAGTTAAATGTCTGCCTTGTTTTAATTCTTATTTATTTATTAATGTTTTACGTAGTTTAGATACACATGACTAAAATTTGGTTCCAAGGAGCCCTTTAACCCGACTTATTTTTTTAACCTGGTTTAATTTTACTTTCACGATAAGTCTCCTGTGCTGTGCGCCGTCTGTAGAATGTAAAAAGTCGCGTCCCTACTTTGCCTTTATTATTGATTTTATTTTTCACTCCTGTTAATCATGGAGCTCATTAAATAATATTCGAAAAAACAAACAAACAGATTCTGTTATTTGTTTTATTAGTGCGATTTCAGATATCATTGTTTTATGTGTTCTTCTGTATGTAAAATCTAATTCATGCTTACATTCTACATTAGGGTCAGGCAGTTCTACCAAACAAAACAGTCATGTGGGCGGATATAAACGACAAACGCGATGCTATGGCGAAGCGTTACAGCAAGTCACTCCGGCACACAATCCAGGTCGACTACGTACCCTATATGGACGAACTGTCCGAGTTGAGTGGGAACAGACCGAAACTACGTAAGTTAATTGACTATGATTGTACCAATGTAACTCCTTGCGTTAATTGAATAAGCGTATAATTGTACCAATGTAACAACTTACGTTAAGTGATCATGCGTATAATTGTTCCAATGAAACTACTTACGTTAGTTGAATATGCATATAGTTGTACTAATGTAATTACTTCCGTTAATTGACCACGCGTACCATTGTACAAATAATTAATGTAAGTACGATCGTTAATTGACTGTGTATACAATTGTAACAAAGTAATGAATTAAAATTGAGTTATCATTTCTTCATAGTATTTTTAAAAATTATTGATATTTAATTTTAATAATAATGTAAGAAACCATGTTTGACCATATTATTATAGTTTATTTTTCGTTATTATGATTTTAGATACGATGTTCATTTTGTATCTCAAGTATAGAGAACTAATAGATACGTATTTGGCTGTTGTTGTTGTTGATTTATTATATTAAAGATAAATGAAAATTAAGAGTTCATTTATATGCAAAGAAACAAAAGAAAATTTCAACGAAAATTGTCAATAAAACACTTATTATATAATATATTATGGTATTCCATAAGTCAACGCTTTGCAATTAGTGTCATGTATAAGAAATGCTGTGAAGTTATAAAACACAGATCAAAGTGAATAATAATTTACTATACTGTGTATAATAGTTTAAAAATATTGCCTCCTACTACTTATATAGGTGAAAATCAGTTATATATTATTGACTCGCTGAGATGTACCATTTATCCTCGGCATGCTATTTCAGAATATCAGCGCCAATAATTCTGCATCAGGTCTACACCGTCGTGATAAGTCTGTAAAATTGCTGAAAGCGACGCCAAATAGCATACAGCATACAACTCACTGAATTTATATAGATTCATTTTGTGTTTTCAAGGAGCATTTAATCAGATATTGTTTCATTATATTTTTCAGTGAGGTTATTCTTCTCAGACCCAGTTCTAGCATGGGAGTGTTACTTCGGGCCTCCTTCGCCTTACCAGTATAGGCTGATGGGACCAGGCGCCTGGGATGGGGCTCGGGAGGCCATTATGACCCAGTGGAATCGAGCCTACTATCCATTGAATAAAAATTATGTGGACATTGTCGCTGCTCGTAAACGAGCTGCCAAGAAACGGAGAGTTGTGTATTTGTTGGGTCTAGGTGTTCTTTCTGTTGGAGGGGTCATTGGTTATATGACCTTAAAGAAAGATGTTGATTTCATAGCTCTTCTGAAAGAATTTAATTTCAAGGACTTGATTTTAGGTCAAGATTGAAACAAAGTTAGGTTTAGGATAAAGGATATGTTAGGGATAGAAAGATAGCAATGTAGATACTCTGACATCGGTGTCAGACCTTATTTGCTTACTTGTAAAATGCATATATTATTTTTCCTTATACATGTATATAACCAGCAGTTATTAGTAGATTTTTCTGAAACGAAGTCGATATTGTGAAGGCAAATCTGTACTTTTTACATGTTTTAAAATACGAATCGCTATGACAGAACCTCTATCCCAGGTTGTTTTTAATACATATTATGCTAATCATGCCAGCACGTGTTGTCTTGGGTTAAATAACGTGGAGAATTAGTAAAGATATCCTGTCAAATGTCGATAACATTGATTAACAATTTTCTATAGTCAGCGTTTGCTATTAAGTCAGATTATTGTAAATTTGAATATTTATATCGCCATCTACCTAATTCAGGCATATGCGATGTGGAGAAACGCGTCGAATGACTTGAATTAAAATTGACAAACATATGAAGGAAATGTCACTTTAATAAAACAATACAACACTTTCTTACGTATTTATTTATTTACTTCCTTGCTTACTAACTTTTTTTATTTACTTAATTACTTGCTTGCTTATTTATTTGCTTACATACTTAAGTACGTACTTACAAACTTATTTACTTGCTGACAAATTTACTTACTTACTTACTTACATGTTCATACTTACTTACTTACTTTCTTATTTATTTAATTACTTGCTTGCTTATTTATTTGCTTACATACTTGAGTACGTACTTACTAACTTATGTACTTGCTTACTTACTTACTTACTTACTTACTTACTTACTTACTTACTTACTTACTTACTTACTTACTATATTATTTACTTAATTACTTAATTGCTTATCTATATACTTACACACTTTAGTACCTGCTTACTTACTTACTTACTATATTATTTACTTAATTACTTAATTGCTTATCTATATACTTACACACTTTAGTACCTTCTTACTTACTTACTTACTTACTTACTCACTCACTCACTCACTCACTCACTCACTCACTCACTCACTCACTCACTCACTCACTCACTCACTCACTCACTCACTCACTCACTCACTCACTCACTCACTCACTCACTCACTCACTCACTCACTCACTCACTCACTCACTCACTCACTCACTCACTCACTCACTCACTCACTCACTCACTCACTCACTCACTCACTCACTCACTCACTCACTCACTCACTCACTCACTCACTCACTCACTCACTCACTCACTCACTCACTCACTCACTTACTTACTTACTTACTTACTTACTTACTTACTTACTTACTTACAAATTAGTAAGGCGTATGAATATTTATTAAATCCCAGTACTTTTGTAAATTGAGTTTTAAAACAAGTTATAAAAATATAAGTAAGAATTATGCGAAAGGTCAGGCTGCAATATTGGAATCAGTCTAACTCAAATTCACACATCAAGTTAATCCTGACATCCAAGTACGTATAACCATTTGAAGATGATAATCTTCAAGCACCTGCTTATACGTTGATGGGATTAATGACTGACTTGATGTTTTAGCAGTAGACAACTCGACATTTGGCGTTAAACGTGATTATTGTTAAATTGTTTTTTGGTGAAGAAGACAGCATCGTGCTTCAGACAACTGCAACAAAGCAAGACAACTTTATTAGTTTCTTTTTTTTTGTCATTTAATTTGCTCTGCCAAAAAATGAAGTATTGATCTCAATGAATATTGCTTCGGGGAATAATTGAGGGTGATAATGCAACATTGTTGCTGATCTTTAAGTTTTAAGTGATGCATTGAAGTAAGTGACGATAGTGATTGAGAAACATAGATATATTCGTGACACAACTTACTATTACATTGGCATTACAATGCTACTTAAAAGAAGTTATTTTATTTTATCTATTTATTGTCCCCCCTACCTGTCCAGACATTGAGCAAATACCGCAATAATGTAAATGTTTTTCTGCTATGAAAGGCAATTTCTACTTCATTAAGAATATAATTTCTATCTATTTCCCATTCTCGCTTCTGTTTCATCAATATTTTTTTAACTTAACTTAATAAACACATTGGAATGAATATTAGTTGACCCGCCACTTGGGAGCTTAAATCTGTAACGAGTGCCTCCAACTAAACTACGCAAGTTTTAAATGTCATCTTGTTATGTTGTAACGTTACTATTTTGTTACGTCACAATATGTGTTACGTCACAATGTTTGCAATGTCACGCTGTTATTATGAGACAAATTCATTTGTCTATAATCAAATATCATTCTAAATTCCACAATTTCAATACACTTGCTGTTTCGCATTTTCCTTTAGACAGGGTATTAACGAACCTGAAAGCAATAAAAAGAATTTTCAGATGAGAAATAAATTGCTCGTAAAAATCCCTTAAAAGTTTGATCTTGGTATTGTGAAAATAGTTAGATGAGTACCATCTAGTTTACATATATGTGGTTATACTCAACACATCTCAAATCCAATTTGTTCTCCGGCACATTATGTTATATTTATGGTGTTGCCTCCACGTCTACAGCTTTTTTTCTTGCATACGAAACACTCTTTAATGACATATTTACGCTTTGAGATAAAGACATTGGCATAAAGCATTAGGGTTGCTACTTTATCTGTTTAAATTGATTATTTCCTCGAGTATGTTTTCGGATTTAAAGTTTTTAGACAGCCTCAAATGTTCGTGTATTCTTTTATATGTGCACAAAAACGTTGATATTTAATAAAATCTGCGTAACTTATGTTTTTTTGGTATTATCGGTCGTGCTATTTAAGGTTTTAGTCGTGTTATCGTAATTTTTAGTCGTCTCATGTAAGGTTTTTATTTGTGTCATCTGTTTTTTTAGTCGTGTTTTTGAATGTTTATGCGTAACTTTTAAAGGTTCTAAAATAGTTGCATGTGTTTTTATTGTTGCACAGGCTAGTTTATATATCAGCGGAACATATTACGTTTTGTGTTTTTAACCCGGGTAATATGCAATAGTACATTTTATTTTATGCTTTTTGATGAATTATATATGGTGATCCACTATTTTAAACAGTGAAATTATGAAGAAAAAAATTTTTTTTTATAAATTTTTTGTTGTCCTTGAATATTAATTTAAAAAAAAAAACGATATAAGTAAAAAAAAGTACTTTAATTTTGTTTTTATTTATCCAATAATATCTAAACGTCAATTGAGATGAAAATAAACAAAAAAACAAATGCATAAATAAGAAAAAAAATGTGTTTTGGTGCAGGATGATTTGGTGTAATTTTATATTCTTTATATGACTCTTGGTGATCATTTGATGAAATGTAATTAAATATTGATAATCAATCGCCTAACTAACGTGATTATCATTTAGTGCAGTTACTTATCATCGTACTACTTTTACTTTCGTGTGTTTTTAGATGTACAAAAAAAGAAGTTAATGTTAAAAACTGCTTGTTATTTCAAAGTTGTACACATATTTAGCAATGTTAGTATTTGTTTGTTTGAATATTCGGTGTCACGTTTTTGTAGAAACATACCAATTTATATTCCACATATTATTGTAATTTTGAATTCAGGCAAGCTACAAATACATGTAGTGTCAAATGGCAATCAAACGTTTAAAACCATCTAGATAATCAGACCAAGTGAACTCTATACGCATGTGCATATCTGCATATGCTAAACAGATCATTATATAATAACACAGATAACTGAATCTCCACCACGGCTATGTGTGGTGTCCTTGCCTAAGAGATTGTTGCCGGGCGGGGATTCGAACTCACGACATCTGGATTGAAAATAAGACGTGTTACCGACTGAGCTAATTGGGCCCGGCATCCACGGTGATAAATGCGATCAAGGAAAAAATGTGTTATAAGGACTTTCGCATAACAAAGAAGGAGGCAAAAATTATGCACAACAGGACTGAGTTGGATAAGTACCTCCATTGGTATACAGTGTTGGGCTTAAAGAAGACGAATTCTTTCAATACCAAATATGTCACTTTTTTAAAAAAAACAGCTCTTTTGAAAAATTATGAGTATTTTAACAACATTATCATCCCCATAATGATTACATTAATAATCTTCAATAGATGGATAAAGAGAAGATGAAAAAGAATACTAATAACAGGAAAACGACGATTCTCATGATTTTATTTGTTCTCTTCGTATTCTTCTTATGTTTGTGTTGAAGAATGGTTAAACAAAATTCTAACACCCTTCAGAAATTCACTGTGATTTAATTGGTTGATGCTCTTAGATTTCCGGGTTTTACAAACTGCATATACCGTCGGTAAAATCACCACGTTTTCGCGTTCTATGTATTACTACGACATTTGTTTACGTCACCGAAAACGATATAAACAGTGTTTTTTAAAAAAAAAATGGTTTGTCGATTTAAATTTATATTAATATGTAAAATGTTAAAAATATAAAGATATATTGAATATTTGGATCAGTTTGTCGAATTAGTTTGAATTTAACTAGATTTTTTTTATAGTGCATCATTGCTGATATGTGTCATTCGACTAAACGGTTGGTTCAATTTAAACGCTTTTTGCTTGAGTTATTGATAAAATGTATAAGTGCGTTCTGTAATTTTTAAATTTGCGACCTTCGGTGTCGCCGTTAAAACAATTGCGACCATTAAATACCTCCTCATATACGGGCGCAAATTTCCAAATTACAGTATACTTAACACTATAATAATGGTTAGTAATATTATTAAGTTGTAGACACGTAAATAAAATATTTAAACTCGATTTTCACAACATTCTTAATATTTAAAGATAATCTAATTGTTTCATAAACATAATTCCATAAAACTCAATATTAGATTACACACTTAACTTGTAGTCTAGACCATCGTTAACTACGTTTATGGTTTCAATATTATTTTTTTTTAAAAGTTAAATATGACATTTACTACAGTGTCTGATAGATTTGCAATACATCACTTAACTACGGTAATTAACTATAGGTCTCACAGAAGACACACCATTCAGAGCCCCCCCCCCCCCCCCCCCCACCACAGTAACATTTACAAAATATAAAATATTCACATACATTTACGCGCATATAGAAAAAAAGAAAAAAAGGGGTCATTGCCATAGAACCCTCTGCGGCAAAACTGCCCCTGGGAACCTTAAACATAATTCACGGGTGTACCCAACCTTCACCCCCGCAACCGTCGTAGCACCATTGATAAAACATTTCAAATCAGTTTGTTTGATCCTCCACCACGGCTATGTTTGGTGTCCGTGAGCAAGACAAATTTTCCACATAAGTTAGGTCATAGAAGCAGCTGTCTTACACCTTTCTCCGAAAAATGAAAATAATAAAAATGCCTTAAAAAGAGATTGGGGGGATAGTCCTTAGGAGCAAAATGAGGTGAGAAGTTATGTCTATTATTTTTGATAATGCAGTGAAATAAGTTTCTGTGTATTTTTACATGTGAACGTACATCGTATTACCAATGAGTAATGGCTGTAAATATATCTTGACATGCATGACAAGCTACCATTTCAAGTTCATATGTAAAAACATGTATGTTGGATGATCCTCCATTACTCCCTACACTGTTAGTGCTTAAACACCCAACGTAAGCCAGCTACGCCCCTGTTAGTATTGGTTCTACCCAGGAATACTTCGAGCGTGATTTATTCAGGTTGTCATTTCTTGTTTCACATTTGAAGTTTAAACAAAATCAGTAGGCCTTCTAGACTTTTATCTTACGGTCAAGACAGCCTTATAATTCGACCATTTGATATTATCAAGCTTATTCAAACATGACCATGTCATCAACAAAAGTCAAACGTAATTCATTAAAATCATTTTTATATAAATTGCAAAATAGATAAAAATATAAAATCTCAAATTGCCGAGTCTTAGAGTAAATAATACCGTAACCACTGACAGGATCAGTATCATACGCTCTTATATCACCAAGAGGTCTTTCTATTCACATCTGTCAACGACTAGTATTTTGAAAGACTCTTGCATTATCAAAACTACCCACACATTTGGAAAAATGAAGACATGGTGGTTTTGAATTATTGCATTCAAACCAAATTGGCATTATTGTTATTATGGATTTTGAAACGTGCTTTTTTACTTTTATACCCTTCCACGCAAGATAAGTCAACGTTGGCTTAAGAACTCTAGTTGAAGACATTGTGGATGAATAAATCCAGGTTTGAAGAAGTAAACAAAAGTGTTTCTGTTGCTAAAATTTCGCAAAAATAGAGGCATTGACATAGGTAAATGGAGGGCACTGCAATATGCCATTGGAGATTATTCAGCAAAATATCAACTTGACATTGACTGTTGTATTTTTTATTTCTTTGCACATTATCTTAACAGTTTGACTGATTAATGCTATATAGGCTGAGTATATTATCTTTCTCTTCCATATCCTTCGTCTTTATATCATTTCAGGTAGTTTATATTTAACAGACATACACCTTTAGAGATAGAGGTCGATCGGGTCATGACAAGAAGAAAGTCAAGTAGTGATGCAACTTGTCACGTGTTCGATATGGTCATGGTTTGCACGGGTCACCATGCACATCAGAATAAACCTAAATTTCCAGGGTTGAACCAGTTCAAAGGCAAGGTCACGGACTTCCACAGCAGAATTCGCTGATCAACGAGTTGTGGTAATTGGCATTGCAAACTCTGGAGGTGACATGGTCGTAAAGCTTAGTAAATAGCATTGGAGGTAAAACAGCATCACCTGGCAACATGGTTGTAATCGTAATAATGAATATTTGTATCAACAATGTAATATACGTTACTATACCCATCAACAAGTTAATTTGTTGGAATGTTCCCAATAAACTAGTTTAATCTAATTACTAATAAACGTGATGTATCAAAAGAAATTAATCAATAAAAGTTTCACGTGTTTTTTATATTATGTTCTTCACCAAATAACCAGGTTGCCATGTTCCTAGTGAACTGTCCTCGTGCTTGGCTGATACGTTATTAATCAATAAAGGTGTTTCATGTATTTCTAAAGACATAAATATCTGATGTCGTCAACCAACCTCACTGCTTTTAAACACTCATAATTAATCACATGTTTTAGTCACGTCGTCTCACTTAATGATGTGACAACTGAGGAAAGAATGAGGTTGGACTCCCCCGTAAAACAGGTTACAGTTGTCCAGTGCTGGTTTCCCTACCGACCTGATCAAAATAGTGACATTTGGTGTCAGTTATGTATATGTGTATAGTATGGTAATATATTGATTGTGTTTGGAGGTGTTGGAGTGTGTGCTTTGGACGCTCTACTATTACGCATATTTTTATTTCCTTAATATGCATGCACATGCTTGACTAAAATGTGTATTCAGAACTGCGCTTATTCAAATTTTCATAAAACACAACAGAATGTCCTTATCACTCTTAGAAAGTACAACGTAATGCATCAGACAGCACCGTCGCCGTGTATATAGACAGATGTGTTTATAGATATTGATAATGTTGCTGATTGTTTGAAAGCAACATCTTGTTTAAGTCAAGCATGTTCGCCTCTTGCATGACAATTCCCCAGTACAAACGCCTGTTTTTGTAACGGATTTTTTGTTACGTCTGAGAAAGCAACAGTGCTACCACACGCGTCTTACTCCCAAGAATCTGCCCCCATGTGGCTTCTTTCTCTTTCCCAAATTAAAAAAAAACGTTCTCTCTGATCGTAGATATGAGTCACGGCAGGCTCTTAGTTCTGCCGTTAACTTGTGCCTTCGTAGTATACCCCAAGTTACCTACCGTGACAATTTCCGGAATGGATTTACAGACTATAATTATGTATTTCTAACCGGGGAGAATACTTTGAGGGTATGAAATGAAGATATAAGCGATTTAGTTAGTTATTAACGGTTAAAGGGCAAATACAGAATGCACTTCGAGCACCCCTCGTAAATATAAGCAATCACATATTGCTTTTGAATCTCCCCTCCTTTATAATGAAAAATGTTGTGTAGGCCCTGGTCCAGTGATAAAGAATCGGACCAATGTTCTTAGGTTCAATCCTCTGCCATGGCTATGTATGGTGTCATTAAACAAGACACTTTATCCGTATTCACTTATTACTGGTTTGACCCAGGTAGACTTCGAGCTTGATTTGGAAGAACTTGTTTCACAATCGTTGTAAAATACATATGTTTAAAACAATAAGTAGACTTTGAATGTTCTACTGGAACACTAGCCATAGGAAAACTGCACATCATGGTTAAGTTTACATTGTATGTATACTACTAATTGTCTCAAATGTATTTAAGTTGGGCGGTAGTGTAATGATAATAGTATTGGCCGCTCACGCCAGAGGTTGCGGATTCGATCCCCAGCTTGACCCGATGCCTCTTATAAAACAACACTCAGAACTTGTTCTACCCAGGAAGCGGACTCGAGAGCGGTTCATTTAAGCTCTGAGCTTTCATCGCAATCGAGCTAAAATAAATAAATATAAAAAATATGTATTTAAATGCAATCTTGGATCGAATAGAATTCGCGGTAGCATAACAAGACAGCATAAGTGTTAAATGCCATGTTAGTAACTAACGAATTAGTTTTCGACAATGTTCGTTCTTTATGTTTGAATTTATAAAATCACAAATCCCATTAGAATTGTTAGTTCTTAATAAACACGGTTGTTGTTACATTTATATCAACTTGTTGTTTAAATTTAAGTTTATAAATGACACATCAGATGTCGAGTTTAAACTTATTTATTTTACATCAATTGTGAAGCGACTTATAACAACATATACAAATCACACTCGAATTCGGAAAAAAAAAAGAAACTTGCTCAAGGACACCACACATAGCCGTGGGGGAGAATTGAACCCACGACCCTATGATATTAGATTCGATGCGCTACCACTATACCAAACGTTCAACATGTCAATATTTAGAATTCGCAAACATATGTCTGTTGTAGTGCTGATGTTCCAGATTTGTACATGCTCGTATACTGTCAGAATATGACTATGAAAACAATGGTTTACTGTTCCATAACAATCAATGTTCCAATGGAAACTGCAAATCTCTGATCATGAGTTTTCAGGATACAATTATGTTCATTTCCATCCATACCAATGGCTGCACTATTCATTCTTTGAATAATTAAACAACAAAGTGATTTGAAACGTTCCAATAGTTGTCTTTCAACAATAATTGTTTAAACATATTTCATTTGGTAATTTGATCGATCCTTAGACGATGTTTTAAAACCCAAGTTTGCTTTTATCCTTTTAGTAACTTTGTTTATATTCTCGTTTGCATTGCTGTATGCATAACTATTTATTAATATGTTGCTATACTTACATTCATTGTTGTATATTACATCTGACTAATACGCATTCTAGTGTTTATTGTATCACTTTATTGTTGAAAATATGTTCTAAACTTGATTAATTAGATACTAAATATTATATTTCAGAGAACATAATGGTTTTGTTTTCTCAAACTAAGATTAACTGTATTAGAAACACGTATTTTGTTTTACAGTTAGCTTCACATACCTATATGGTTTATGTCAAACAAATTGAATTAAATGAGATATTTTAAAACAGCGTACATACAGTTTGTCACAGTGTATGTTCGCTATTTTTATCTGGACGTATTTACATGTAGAAATGTAACATATTTTCATACAGATGCATGCCTGTTTGACGAATACATTATTTAAAACACTGAAAAAGTAATTAACGCCATTTTTTTTTTCAAATCAAAGTACTTACACATTGCGTTTTATAGCTGTTTCTATCTGCACTTAATTGCTTGTAAAATGTAATATTGCCGACAATATGACACCAAATACAAATTAAGGTATCAATATTACGTTGTTGTGGCTGCATAATTAAGCTGGGATTGTTTCATTATCTGTTTTATTATCGGCTATTATTACAGAATAAGGAAGGACAATTGTTTTTAAATGAAGGCATAGCTGGGAAACTATGTGTAACTCGGCGTCAGTGTTATGGTACAGTAATAGGAGTGAGGCTTTGGATTACCTCGGATATATAGGTAGAAAATCACACTGATGCACAATATTGCTAATTGAATACTTAAAGTTTAAAGTTATTTTTAAAAAAATTAAAAAATTGGTTAAATTGTTTTTCTTATAATGTACCATGCCTATATATACTAAATGACCCCGTATTGCCAAAAATCATATCTATTTAAACATGTCAACATAATGTATTAAAAAAATGATTTTCTAACTTGAGCTACGGGCCTAGGTTAGACTAAAATAGATTTCCCGCTTTGAATTGCAACATTTTTGTGACGTAAATGAGTCACGTGATTCTATTTTAATTTCAATTTGATCTTTTGCGCAATTATAACTACATGGTAAACACCATGTAGTTATAATTGTTTATCTTAGAAGGAGTCCGAATGACGAAATGAAGGTCGTCAATCAGTATTTAAGCGCTATCTATATTTAGAATGAGAAGTTCGTTTACCACTCCAATTTAAATACCACTGTCGTCACGATTTTACTGAATTTGACATACCGACCAATTAAGATTTAATTTGTTTTTGATAATGGGATGCTTTTTATACATATCAAAAATTATTATATATTTAGCCATGTATAGTGTTTTTTCCCCTAATGTACGCCCTTTAAGATACATTAAAAGTTTTGGAATAATTCACATAACCTCCTCATGTATTGTAGATTTCAGAAAAAAATTGAGTCTGAATTGGACCGTCAAAGACTGAAAAAATTTCGTCTGCCAATGGAATATGTCGATTATTCTTGCTTGTAATCAAGACCACATATCATCACAATCGCATCTTAATAGAAATAATAAACTCATTGTTGTCACATTTAAAAGCAATGTTATATTATATTGTAAAATAATCGATTTTCGTTATTGTGATACCCAATCTTATTAATGCAATTTCATTTTATCCTATAGGCTATTGTGAAAAAACTATCAAACATTTCCTGGTAATAGTAGTGTCTTTGTAACACAGAAAATGCATTATACGTTATTCAATGGAACGTATTAATATTGGATAAATCAATCGTGCCGTAATATCGCTAAAATAGTATCGACTACGCTATAACGTATATTAATGACATTATCTAAATTCACTTTAACGTTAAATTAATATTGCAGATGAATAATTTGATTGTGCTATCAGATTTTCGGAATAAACTGACGAATAGTGCACTCTCTCGGTATAGTACCATCACTGGAAACAAGAAACGCTCCCGTGGGGTAGTTATAAATAGTCATTGTTTCTTCTTTTAAAATGCATTTTTTTATTTGAATGGCATTATTGATGCATTTTGAAAGCATTGTCATGTTAGAATTGTGAGTTTAGAAAAAAAAAATTATGCTTGGAAATTTGGGTATGAATACATGATTTCGGAAGTCTACTTTCACTTTGTCACCAGTGTACACACTGAGCAGTCATGTCATTTTTTGCTACTTTTCTTGACTGGCTTCTTAAGACAGGGTTCACTGTATGTGAAATCATTTCCATCTATCCAGCTATAATCTTATTCCTTGCCACATTTTGCTATGTGTTGGTATATACTACTTTGTTTATATTAATTTATTTTAAACTCGATTGTGAAGAAAGTTCAAGGCTTACGTATACCGCTCTCAGGTCAATTTCTTGGGTAGAACCAGTTGTGTGTTGTTTTTTAGACGAAACGGATCGAGCTGGGGAATGAACCTACAATCTCTGGCGTAAGCGACCAACACCCTATCCACTACACTGCAGCTCTGCACAATATTTGCTTTGTATATTTTAATTATAAATGACGTATTTAAATCATTTTTTAGCATACAACACACCAAGGCTGGTAGGACGGTGACTATTGTGTTCAAAGGCTAAACTGTAACAGTATTAACAATAACAGTAACCATTAACTGCGCAAACAAGAAAAACTAATAAAACACAATGAATCCAAAATAAACCGACAGTGAATTCAGAACAAACTCAGCACAAATTCCCCAACTGCGCAACTGAACAATTTGCAGTTAATTAGTTTACTGTACGTTATCACCAACGGCAGGCACCAGTTCTTGGTGGCTAATCATACGGCTGTATCAATGATCAATTGTGTGATCACTGAATGAACACAGATTCTAAATCGTTACCCTGTACCAAACATAGAAATTAAATTATTCCGTACAGGAGACGTGGCATTCAACGAAAACAAAATGTTGTATTCAACAACCATTCTTGAGAACAGTCTTAGTCCTGAGCTTGAAATTTCAACCTTTAGTATTTATTTTACCATGCCAGATGGAGTAATTATGTTTATTTGACTCTATGTTAGGTGTAGCTTCATGCTTGCAAATGTTCGTCTCAAAAAAATTAACTCTAACTGTGATTTTTCATCCATTCCTCAGTTCAAGTCTAAGAATATTCTAAAGAATGGTTGGTCCTACATATACAATACTCAACATACATATATATAATAATTGTAACAATTACAATACATACTATGTGATATAATAAGCTGATATATGATACATACAGTAGATGTGACAACAGGAGTCATTGCTTTTGAGCGGACAGTAGAAAAAAACCCACAACAGCGGAGCTTCAATGTACCCAACCTCGCTCCGTCCCTACCGTCACATCATAAACCAAGACAACACGAGTGGTACATCTACAGTATTCCCTTACACAATCGGTAGTGCATATATGCATGTATTTACTATATCCTAATCCATTTAATTTTTATTTTTAAAGTTCAATTTTAAAACCAGTTTAATAACTTAAAAGTAATATCAGTTTTACATATAGATGCAGTTTAATCTGACAAATACAATTTCCGTGTATAAAACAGACACAAAGATTGGCTACCTATTAGACTGATTTTTATGCTATCGAGAGCTAACAGACGATCAATTAACCTAACCAATGTTTCCTGGGATCCTAGAAGGTTAACCAGTACTCGAGCAAACTCCATCTCCGCAAGTAACATATAACTTTCCCACTTTAATCAGCGATTACAGAAGAATGATAATGGGACACAATATCGTATCTCAATCATCACGGAGACTGTTGCCGGACGGGAACTCGAACTCACGACCCCTGGATTGATAGTCAGACGCGCTTATGACTGAGCTAATTGGGCCCGGCCCTAATAGGCTGAGGATAATGGTTTCTTTCCGTAGAGAAACTGATCTTAGTCATAAGGTTTATCTTTTAAAAGTCTTGAAACAAGTATTAGTATCTGACAAACGGTAATACTAACCACAGTACTTTTAAGTTTACACATATTTATTTTATAATGTACATCTTTGTAAAACAGTTGACAAGCATACTATACAATGTGTAAAAGATTGGAACGAAAGAATAAACTAAATGAGTTCCTCTTCTTATTAATTAGATGACAAGCATTGTAAATACGATCGCAATTATGGTCTATAGAAATAAGAAGAAACTGTTATTTTTAAGTTCCGAGGCTGTAGAAAATAGAGAGCACTTAATTATTAGGTATTGCTAGGTCTTTGTCAGATGATTTGAATGGAGATACACAAACTATATATGTATATTGAACGTAACAGCTTACCCGCCACTACTGAACGTAACAGCTAACCCGCCACTACTGAACGTAACAGCTTACCCGCCACTTCTGAACGTAACAGCTTACCCGCCACTGCTGAACGTAACAGCTAACGGGTTAGCTGTTCCGTTCAGAATATAAACACACACTTTTGCTATTACATATTGGGCTATAACAATTACTATTGTAAATACTTACAAGTATGTTAGAACAATTATTGAGAAAGAATGCATTACTATCGTGGTTTACAAATTTAGTGTATGAGAGTTAATTGCCGGAAAAGATGGGTGGAAAGGGGAACACTGTATTAACATGTTTACGTACACGCTTCGTTCCTGTAATGGAATTGATATCAACATTTGGTCTCGAAGTGAATTTTGGTAACACTGAAACTATAGATAGCATCTCAGATCGTATAGACGGAATGAAACTCTTCGTGGTGATATCGAAGTATTGAGACACCATTAATCTGGACATTAATACAGCATCTGATCCAGACGACATAATCATTTTATTTCTACTTTCGCGTTTAAGATTGCTTCAGTGCAAACGTTTCACATTCCTGTATTTATGGGTGAGAAACAGTGTTAATGGAAAATTAATTGTGTACCGTAGTTTTCTCGTCTCGCTTCACCGTCCAGATTTTGTTTTGAATGGGGTTTAACACACATTTCAGGTTATATATGGCATATCCAGTTTTACTGGTGGAGGAAGATCTCAGACTGATTCAGACTGAGTAGAACCACCGCCCTTCCGCAAGTAACTGGGAAACTGTATCACATAAAGTTTCTTGGAGCGATCGGGACTCAAACCTACGACCTTAGCGGTGAGAGGTAAGTGATCTTGAGACGGCTCCTTAGACCATCCGGCCACTGAGTACCCTGATTTACGACTGTATGATATTTAATGCGCGTACTTACAAATAATAAGGGTTTGTCTCCGGTCCTACTAATTTCTTCATGAATCTCGTATAAGATTATAAATTATATATTAAAGGTACAGACGAAATTCATAAATTTTCATCTAACTTGTTTTTTCGAATCTTATATTCTGCTACGGCAGAATTTGAACCACGTGACAATTGGTAAAACGAATTAGAATATGTTAAACTGTGAGAAAGGCAAGGGATTAAAATTCGAACGATACTTCCTAGATCTTTATTGATATTTATACTAACTTACGTTTCTTGCATGCCATTGAGATGTTTTCAATATCATATTTACTATATTAAGTAGTTTTGGGTTAATATTCCTGCATGGCATTACTTTTATCTTGTGTTTGCGTTTTAATTTGGAATTCAAAGACGAATTGGATCTTTAAATTGATATATTTGTGCATATAATTATTATTCTATATCCTTTCCACCGTAAATATGTGTACGAAGATTATAATCAAATGTTCCGTAAGTACCGTCATATGCACGAGGCTGCTTTATGCGATGAATTTGTTTGTTTAAATATTTAGCATCATTTTTATGCCATTGAGGGTTAACATACGACCAGCTAACCTATCAACTTAATTTTGCACTTTGAAGTGTAAACCAGTACTCGAACACATGCACCATTGCAAGAAACTGAGAACTTACTCACTTACCATTCATCTACAGATGCAATAGTTTCGTCTGTGATTCCAAGAGATTAGAATAACACGTCAGATATGTATCGTCTTGATCTTGCAATAACAAGCAGATGCTTACAGATATGTAAGTAAGCGCTTACTGTATTACAAACAGACAATATCTCGTATTGTTCAGTGCAGCAATATTTTTGTATTAACTATGTTTATGAGTCCTTGACAATATAAGGTTATTATACAGTTCACTGTACAATATGGATTTATAATGTACGAGTTAATGCTGTGGTGAAAACCTGTATTGGACGAGACTTCACAGGCCTTTTTATTATACACCTCGATTTCTTCTCATATGAAACACAATATCAGATTAAAATTTTATAAAACAATTTATTTCAACAAATGCTCATTTTCTTTAAAATACGGTTAAATAACATGTAGTTGATGTTAATCACATTTGTTGATAATATTAAAGTTGGCTTTTAAAAAAATATATCAATATTAATATAATTCCTTTATCACAGCTATTTTCTTTCTTTTTTTTAAATTATATTTTAAGTATCTATTTATATATTTTGGAATAATATGTACTTCAATTTCTCAAATAAATACATGTTGCTTGTTGTTTCAAACGACACAATATTCATTAGGAATGCCTTAGTGATAGTCTCACATGTTATATCTGAGATATGCGGAGTATTTATACAATAAGAGTTACCGTTCCTTAACGTCCAATCCGAAAAATCTGATACGAAAAATCTATCCGGATTTTCGGGACGCTTCTGGTTTGAAGCGTTAAATAATGATTTTTTATGTACAATCACGTGGTACAAATGCTCGAAGCTCATTGGAATGAATGAATGAATGAATGAATGAATGAATGAATGAATGAATGAATGAATGAATGAATGAATGAATAGGGTTTTACGGCGTACCAAGACATTATAGGTAATTCGACTCCAACATGAAGGCAGATTCCAGGTTCACTCTACATGTACACATCAACAAATTAACATACAGATTAAAAAAAATACATCAACAAATGAATATGCAGAATGAACCTAGAACCTCGATACCTGCAGAACTGCAGAGTTTCAGCGAATTCTATCGTATTCCTTCGACATACATGAGCCACAGTGATCCTATTCTTGTCATCACTCATATGGCTCCCTGGAACCACACAGGGGTTGGTAATTTACTTTAGGTGGATAATAATTTGCGTTAATGCATGCAACACTTTGGTTGTATGACAGATCATTTTTGCGTACTCGCTGGTCTCCAATTCATTAAGATAGGATGTTGCCGGATACCCGGATAGCTATCTATTTCAAGATTCAATAATACATTCAAGTTTACCCCAACCCCCTTGGAGAGTGGTTTCAACATATTTTATTGCAAAATTCACATAATAAGCAAACGGGTTGGGCCACAAGTTCCAGCAACATTAGTAACGGCCCTCCCCTTTTAATATACAAATAACATTAGAATCATGATGGCAATTATAACGTTGAATAGGTAAACCAACAATCGAGGAAATGAAGGGATAAATTAAAAGAAAATAATTAAAGACGTAGGTAAGAAAAAGAGAGAAAAAACATAACATGTTTTTAATTTCTGTCATAGTATCGTTCCGGTGCATTGAAATGCTGCATAAAATCTGATGCCGAGAGTCAGTTGTTGACAAAACGTTTCGTGTCTTTGAGAGTGATTCACAGAAAAGGTTTATATTTAAATTCAATTCAACAAACCAGTTTGCTGACACTTCTTACATGTACTAGAAAACGTCTATAGACTTTTCCCACTATTATCAACGGTATATATGTTCATGACACATATTTATAAACCTTACCAATCTAACATCGGCAACTTTAATTAATCACGTTTGATACAAGTATCACAGACGGTGACATTATTGCGTTGGTGACGTGGGAGGACATAATAGATCCGCGAAAATCCCATGTGTCCGATTGTGTGACCACTGCACTTTATCTTGTTTGTAAGAAACTGTAGACGCGGGCCGAGCTCTCCGAGGTAGGGATCATTACACAGCAATGACATACGAGTCCACTGATTGGTCAGTTTCTTCAACGGAAGTTGAACTGTGTCGCAATTTGGCATTGCATTTAGACCGCTATGAATTATCGGTCAGACATGGAATTCAATACTTTTATATGGGAGTATAACAGACGCACTTGTATAAAAATGTCAGGTTAGATTACGTAAACTACGTAACGCAAAAATGAAGGAAAAGATTGTACAACGATGGACGCACGCAAGCTAACAGCAGCGGCAATATGTACATGTATAAGCGTACAGAAAGCGTACGATTGGTTTTATTTATTAAAAAACTTCTGATCGTTTAAGCAGAGACATAGATACGTCGACGCACGTTAATAATACATCTATATATATTGTATAAGAAATTAAGAATGCGTAAACTGAATGTGTTTTATTTTCAGAAAATGTGTAAATGATGTCTAGGTGTTTTTTATTCTGTATTACTTCATTCTCTTAGTTTAAATTAATCATGATACATAGATGTCTTACAACGTAGGTCGAATATCTTGATAAATTGTCTAACTTGAGGACACAATGGGGATTGAACCAACGGTCATCTAGCCGTGATGAGCCCGTCTTAAAGTAATCGCTCGCTCTTCAATATTATAAACCAAAATGATAAACCCAACTGATAAATATTACATCACTACGATGTCTCTGTTTTTTTTTTTGTTTTACTGTTATTTTAGCGTGCCGTTTCACATTTTTACTTTAGCGTGCTGTTTCACATTGTTATATTAGCGTGCTGTTTTACACTGTTATTTTAGCGTGCTGTTTCACAGTGTTATTTTAGCGCGCTGTTTTACACTGTTATTTTAGCGTGCTGCTTCACAGTGTTATTTTAGCGCGCTGTTTCACACTGTTATTTTAGCGTGCCCTTTCACAGTGTTATTTTAGCGCGCTGTTTTACACTGTTATTTTAGCGTGCTGTTTCACAGTGTTATTTTAGCGCACTATTTCACACTGTTATTTTAGCGTGCCCTTTTACACTGTTATTTAAGCGCGCTGTTTCACACTGTTATTTTAGCGTGCCCTTTTACACTGTTATTTTAGCGCGCTGTTTCACACTGTTATTTTAGCGTTCACCTTGTCACTATTATAACGCCGTGCGCTCCTTTAATTAATTAACGCTCTTCTGTTTATTATAATAATTATTGGAGAAGTTATGTGACATGATACGCACTATCCTAAGTTTAAATTGAACAAGGAACGTGCATTATGATCGTGAGAGTTATTTTTCAAATTAATCTTCGTCATGCGACATGACTAGACGACAATAGCTTAAAGTATATAACTTCAGGCGCCCTATCTGCAGTCCATCACATGTTAATTATTATACTAGTTTATTCGACTGGTTTATTATATTGATATAAAGTTTGTCAGACGTAATAAACAAGCACATTTTGTGGCACAAATCAATCCGTAATTGAAGCAACAAGCGGCAGTAAAGGCATGTCCAATGTGATTTTGGTGATAAACAGACGAGATAAGGTGTGATATTGTGCCACACGGCACGAAAATTAAAACTGTAACATATTATTAGCAAATTACTGAACCATTTATTGGTGCAATACAGAGGTGTTTACTGAACTCGGTGTTGTTGATTTTAAAAAAAAAAAAATATCTTACATGTAGCCAGTCAGTCCAGGAAATCATGGACGTATCCAGTGTCGCTAAAAAGAAATGCCGCGGTTGGTTGGATCCGTTAATGGCATAGCTTATTTCATTATTTAGTGAAACAAAGTCGTGAATGTTCCTTTCTGCGCGTGTAATATATCGTTTCACCGGTATTTAATTTGAGTGGTTAAATGATTTTTTTTAAATATATCATAACTCTTTTACCTCTTTCGCTAAAGTTTATAAAACAGTGGATCAACAGAACCTTTTTTAATACAGTTTTTGACAAATAAATACATAATTATAAGAAATCATTATTGGAGTTAGTTTGAACGCAACGCAATCATTAAAATATTCGGTTGATGTCTTGAAAACACCCAATTGTGCATGCGTAAACAGACGTCGAAACGATGTCCCCTGTTTCAGACATCTACTTTTATTGACGGTGAAAATCAACATAATATGCAGTTTTATGGTGGTCTGGAACTACCTTCATAATATTGGAGTCAAATTATAAGACCAGAGTTGTCTTAGTTGGCCTGTAACTACCTTCATGATATTGGAGTCGAATTATAAGACCAGAGTTGTCTAAGTTGGCATGTAACTACCTTCATGATATTGGAGTCGAATTATATTTAAGGTGTCGGATTAGTTCGATATTAGAGTCGATTTATTAGACCAGTGTTGTCTTAGTTGGCATGTAACTACCTTCATGATATTGGAGTCGAATTCTATTACCAGTGTCGTCTTAGTTTGATATTGGAGTCGATTTATAAGACCAGTGTTGTCTTAGTTGGCATGTAACTACTTTCATGATATTGTAGTCGAATTATATGACCAGTGTCGTCTTAGTTTGATATTGGAGTCGAATTATAAGACCAGTGTTGACTTAGTTGGCCTGTAACTACCTTCATGATATTGGAGTCGAATTATAAGACCAGTGTTGTCTTAGTTGGCATGTAACTACCTTCATGATATTGGAGTCGAATTATATGACCAGTGTCGTCTTAGTTTGATATTGGAGTCGATTTATAAGACCAGTGTTGTCTTAGTTGGCATGTAACTACCTTCATGATATTGGAGTTGAATTATATGACCAGTGTCGTCTTAGTTTGATATTGGAGTCGATTTATAAGACCAGTGTTGTCTTAGTTGGCATGTAACTACCTTCATGATATTGGAGTTGAATTATATGACCAGTGTCGTCTTAGTTTGATATTGGAGTCGATTTATAAGACCAGTGTTGTCTTAGTTGGCATGTAACTACCTTCGTGATATTGGAGTCGAATTCTATTACCAGTGTCGTCTTAGTTTGATATTGGAGTCGATTTATAAGACCAGTGTTGTCTTAGTTGGCATGTAACTACTTTCATGATATTGTAGTCGAATTATATGACCAGTGTCGTCTTAGTTTGATATTGGAGTCGAATTATAAGACCAGAGTTGACTTAGTTGGCCTGTAACTACCTTCATGATATTGGAGTCGAATTATAAGACCAGTGTTGTCTTAGTTGGCATGTTACTACCTTCATGATATTGGAGTCGAATTATATGACCAGTGTCGTCTTAGTTTGATATTGGAGTCGATTTATAAGACCAGTGTTGTCTTAGTTGGCATGTAACTACCTTCATGATATTGGAGTTGAATTATATGACCAGTGTCGTCTTAGTTTGATATTGGAGTCGATTTATAAGACCAGTGTTGTCTTAGTTGGCATGTAACTACCTTCATGATATTGGAGTTGAATTATATGACCAGTGTCGTCTTAGTTTGATATTGGAGTCGATTTATAAGACCAGTGTTGTCTTAGTTGGCATGTAACTACCTTCGTGATATTGTAGTCGAATTCTATTACCAGTGTCGTCTTAGTTTGATATTGGAGTCGATTTATAAGACCAGTGTTGTCTTAGTTGGCATGTAACTACCTTCATGATATTGGAGTCGAATTATATGACTAGTGTCGTCTTAGTTTGATATTGGAGTCGATTTATTAGAACAGTGTTGTCTTAGTTGGCATGTAACTACCTTCATGATATTGGAGTCGAATTCTATAACCAGTGTCGTCTTAGTTTGACATTGGAGTCGATTTATAAGACAAGTGTTGTCTTAGTTGGCATGTAACTACCTTCATGTTATTGGAGTCGAATTATATTAACAGTGTCGTCTTAGTTTGATATTGGAGTCGATTTATAAAACCAGTGATGTCTTAGTTGGCACGTAACGACCTTCATGAAATTGGAGTCGAATTATAGGACGACCAGTGTCGTCTTAGTTATATATTTGAGTCGATTTATAAGACCAGTGTTGTCTTAGTTGGCACGTAACTACCATCATGATATTGGAGTCGAATTATAGGACCAGTGTCGTCTTAGTTTAATATTGGAGTCGATTTATAAGACCAGTGTTGTCTTAGTTGGCACGTAACTACCTTCATGGTATTGGAGTCGAATTATAGGACCAGTGTTGTCTTAGTTTGATATTGGAGTCGATTTATAAGACCAGTGTTGTCTTAGTTTGCACGTAACTACCTTCGTGATATTGGAGTCGAATTATAAAATCAGTGTCGTCTTAGTTGGTGAAATTAATAACACGATTCATGACGGCAGCTGCAAGGTACCATTTATTTGCAACTTTATCTAAATGGAACTACTTTTTAGGAGTGTAGCACAAAAATAAAGAAGAACTGTATGGTAACATAATTGTTTGGATATTATCCGACCATCTATCCAGTCAACATAACAGCTTCAGTTTCTAATGGCACATTTTATCGTGGATTGTCAGCAAAGTGTACTCGTCAACGGTCCCTAGGGCAACAGAAGATTCCATTGCTAGATCAACATCCAGAAGATGTTAGCTATTTTTTTATTATTCACCCACTGTCCCTACAGTCGGTCTAGAAGCAGTATATATCCTTGGACTATTAATCAGACCGAATACTCTGAAAAACAACATGAATGAATGTTAAGATAGTATACTTATAATATTTGACCAGGTTTCTGGAAGCCGCCAAACAACACCTAATCTATCCCCGAACCCGATATCTCCCGAATTTGGGCTATTAATTCCGAATTAAAAAGCAGGGAATTCTATGTCGGTCCCACAATTCGTGGAAATTGACTGCTTACTGAACGGTGACGTCATTTAATCTTTCCCTGAATTAACTGTCCAATCAACGTTCTATAATGTGGCTTTCCCAACATTGCTATTTAACGGATATAATCGGGAGAGCTGGGTCCGCTCTTCAGACTATAACTTAGCGATCCATAAATAAGTTGGCCGAACTACACTTTTTTACAATTGATAATCCAACAAATCTCAAATGAAATTTTATGAATATTTCAAATGTAGCAATTTTCGCATTTAGGCCCCAATTCCGCTAAACATCTCAACTTGAGAATTTCCTAAACTCTAAATTCTAATGTTACAAATTCACTTACATTGGTCATTGTGTCTGTGTTTGGTTATCAATGAATAAAGATTGCCATGACTTCGATTTTGTGTGGTCATTTAATGTTTACTGAGTTCAAGTTGTCATTTAGACAACTTGAAAGTTTTGAGTGGATTTCAGGTAGAAAATTACAGGTTTTTATATTTGTTTTGTTATAATGAGTACATTGTCTTTTTGAGCTGAGCATAAACTCTTGAGTTGAGCACGAACACAGTTATATAACCTCGGACCAAAATGCAAGATATATTTCAAATCGCTAAATACTAAAATTAGATAAACATATCAAAGTACATGACAATGATAGACTCATTGCGAATGTCTGCTCCAAATAAGATGGTCGTTCTGAAAGATTGTCTTGTTATTCTTGCATAAGTGTGCGTACCAATAAAACAATTGTCGTGTCGAGTTGCTTATACACTTTGAAACTTGAATTAAAACTAAAATATTCCAGACATCAAGACTTAATCATTAATGTAACGCTCTTCGTCCCATTAGAGAAGTGGTACAAAGTGTATTTGAAACGATAAGGCAATTCGTTTTACGTCTCACACCACTATTACATTTCCCACAGGGCTCCATTGTAACATTTATATCCAAAAACACAGTAAAAAAAACAAAATCTGCAGCATGTGTCTGGGCTCAAATTCTTCACTGGTTCAAGATATGAAATTATAAAGGAAAAAAACATACTTTTTTTTAATTCAATACTTTTGTTAGAACTATCAATTTCAAGAGTAATAATATGTGAACTATTCAACCGCGATGCGGTTCGAAACAACAATTCTGAAATGACAAAGAATTGTCCAGAAATCTGATATCAGGATAAATTTTTCAGTGTTGATTTCTAAAATACTGACCATTTAACTTATGCTAGGAAAAAATCACTGCAGAGCAAAGCCCTGAAAAAGAAAAAGAGAACTAAAGTTTTATTTCTACCTCCTTCATCCGGAGTTCTCAAGGGAAATAATAGTGGTGTGAGTCCTTTATCATAAACGAACACTGTCTGGTGACTGCCGATAAGACTTGAATTCGTAACTATGTAATAATGAAAACTAACGTCTCTATCAGCTAGTGAAATTATAGTAATGGTGTTTTGTCTAGAACACTAAGGCGTGATTATTTCATAACGTTTGGCTCGAATGATATGCCCCTTCTGTATAAAATACATCTCTGGTGTACCTTTCAGTTAATATTGATTTCTTTAAATTGCTGAAATGTCACATGTGGACACAATTTTCTGGTTCGGCACTGATCTTTCTTACGGCAACGTAATGTAATTTACGGTGTCCCGTTGGGGTCAGCGCGGCATATTTTTTAAAAATTAACTCAAGTCGAAACAACGAAATAACGACAATACGATGGTGAAAAGTCGAAAATACGATGGTGAAAAATCGTTGTTTCGACTTGACTTAATTTAATAAAAATGCCGCGATGGCCTCAACGGGACAACGTAGTATTTATATATGTTTTATAATGTGACGACCGGGAAAGAGCTAGGTAAGAAGTACCCTTAACGTTTATACTACTGTAAATCCTCCATTGATTGTTGTTCTTTATTCTACAGTAAATAAGAAACGTTTGCATGCTTGTCATTTATTGACATTCAAACGACAGCAGTGAAACTTACCTTTTATTGCACTACCTACATATTATGAGAAAAGTAGGGGTCATGTAGCATATAAGGTTATTTCTTCTGTTCAGTGTGTACACTGCAGACAAAGTGAAAATAGACGTCAGAAATCATGTATTCATTCCCAAATTTCCAATCATCAGTTTTTTCCTAAATTCACAATTCAAACATGACCAATGCGTTCAACATGCATCATACATTGTGAATGTGCATTGTGTCTATGGTTGAACCCTCGTCGTAGTCACATCTGTACATTTATGTCTGGTTGTTCACAAATAATTGTGCATGTGATCCTAAAAATCGGAAATTCCGTTGTTGTGATTTTAATTATTTCCCTTTATTATTATTATTATATTAATTGCTATACTTCCTTTATAGACGCAGAGCAGTGTATGTACGATGTGAATAATTATACAAAATATAGGAGAATAAGAACGTTGACTGAAACACCATCTCTCTCTCTCTCTCTCTCTCCGTCCGTCCGTTCATCTCTCTCTCCCTCTCTACCCTTCTCTCTCTCTTACTGTTACCGATTCAATCCGGAATGCTATGGTTAAATTGAAAAAATGTTTGTCAAATACATTATAAAGATTAAAGTACATTTAACATTTAACGCCACATTCGTTGAAGTTTCTTGAGAAATTTTAATTTGTCCTCGTCATGTTAATTGTTTGATTGACTTTCCAGTCATTTATGCTTTTAAATATAAAGTGTCGTAACTTAAAAAATATACGCGTTGAATTGTGTGCATATTGCCTTAGTTTAGTTTCCGTTTCAATTTGATTGTTCTCGTTGGAAGTATTTATTTGTTCTATCACCGTAAATTCTTTATCTATCAAGGCAGGTTATAACAAATAACTTAATCCCGGTGGACCGCCCGGAACACTGGGAATACGAAATTACTATAGCAACAACTATCATGAGATGGAAAACGTCTTAATTGAATATCCCAGACTGTTATAGTAACAGTTAGACATATTATTGCCAAATGGATTTGACTGCAAGTCCCAGAGGATCACAGTTTTTCTGTTTCAGACAAAAGTGTAACGTGTGCTGCGTATACAAATATGACCTTTGTCCACTTTAATATCACATTCCACGATGAATAGAATGGCAAAACCAGCTGTGGTTGTAGTGAAGTCACTCTCAATGTTTCCAAAATAAAAATTCCCGAACCAGGAATAAAATATCTTAATTAATTTACAAAGCATATAAACATGCTACCAATCCCACGAATATCACTGAAATGACGACATCCTGGTATAATGTTTAATCGACCAAATATATATATGAATACCTTATTGATTCCGTAGTTGCTGGTCCAGTTCCATTCTAATAACTAGATACCCTGTTTCATTTGTTTTGAGCAACCGCGGCGTGGTTTAGTGGTAGAGCGTCCGCCTCGCATGTGGAAGGTCGTGGGTTCAATCCCCGGCCGGGGCATACCAAAAACTTTAAAAATGGTACTAGAATCTTCCTCGCTTGACGCTCAGCATTTTAAGGAGAGTTCTAGGTCTGGTCGGCCCGGTGTCAGTATAATGTGACTGGGTGGGGTATAATACCATGTGTCTGCGGCATGATAATCCAGTGTGACAGCGCTTAGAATACTGTCTCAAGTAGACACCTTTGCGATATGACTGAAACATTGTTGAAAGCGACGCTTAACACCATACAACATACAACAAAATCATTTGTTCTGTATTTCTGTGTTTGACTTATTATGATAAGATTTAGTCTATTTATTGTTTGTGTTTATGTCGTCGTTGTAGTTGTCTCTTCTGAATGCTACTTGTCCTGTTGAACATTTTCTTTAAAACATTTTCCTGCAAAAAGCTCAAATAGCTCCGAGACCGTTTAAAGAGGTGCCTGCTGTTGTATGTATTCACTATGATTAGTCGTTATATTGATTGTTTATGATGTTTCAATGAGGTTTAACGCCATGTTCAACACTTTTCAGGTTATGACTTATCCAGTTTTGTTGGTTGAGGAAGACCTCAGAATGACTCTGAGTCGATCCACCGTCCTTCCGTACAAAAACTGGCTAACTTTCTCGAGCAAGCGGGACTCAAACCAACGACTTTAGCGGTGAGAGGTAAGTGATCTTGAGACGGCGCCATAGGCCACTCAGCCACGGAGAACCCTTTATAGTGTTGAGGTCAATAGTAAACCGTTTTGAATTTATTTGCCTTGTTTGGACCCTGATACTGAATTACTGCCACCTCGGGGCTGCGGTGGCCTGGTTGTTAACATGCTTGCTTCAAGACGCAGAGGACCCCGGATCGATTTTCGATGTAGTTTCATCCAGGGATTTTCAAACGCACCCCCACACTGCCTTAGTCGGGCAAGGTACTGTGCAAGCATGCAAAATCCATCGGAGAGGATTTACATGTAAATCAGATGGTCCCGTGTACAGGGCGTTCCCAGAGGACGTGAGTTATCTCACCGAACCTCTGTGTTGATCGGTAATTCAAATGCCCGTAGTAAACCTGTGCACTTCGTGCCTGCACGTAATCCTCGTAAGATGGTGTTGCAGTATCATTAGATAGATGGAGATATTTTGAGGTAAAATCTTAGAGATAAGAAATAAGTAAATCACAATTAAGACGTAAAATATACCTTCGTGACATGCCATGAGTGTAATGTCTATCTTGTAGGCTGTTAATCGCTGCCGAGTATCACCATGGCGCCGTATACAACTTCGTTCACTGTTCAAAATAACGGACAATACCATGTATTGTACAATAAAGACCGGAGTGTGTTCCCCCACGACACAATGCAGTATTCCGAACAGGAACAATGACGCTTTGGGGAATTGTGTTTTTTCTTTCTTTACGTAATGCAAATATAAGACGATGCTAACTTATCCAAATTTTTATACTCCTATATATATATAATCATGGAATGATTCTTCGGTTCACCTTTGCCTTACATAATACTGATTAAATAGATGGAAACAAAAACGAGCTAAAGATACTGGGCGCACAAGGTTCAAGAGAAGTAATTAAATTGAACTTTATCACGATTTACCACACACAAAAAAAAGAAACACTGTGACCCACACATGTAGTTACAATTATAGTTGTACATGTAACCGTAATGAGATTTACTGAAAGGATTACTGTTTGACTGATTTTAAAACTCCCCAACTGGGACCGTTATATAACAGTGTCTTACGCGCACGCTGATTGGTCAGTTGCTTTAACGGAAGTTAAATTACGTCACACGGTCAACGCATTAAAGAGATATGAATTGTAAGACAGTCAGAGAATTGCTTTTTAAATATAAAAGACCTGAATGGGGCTATGTCAGGTACTGAGAAAGAATATATCTTGGTGCACGTTGTTGTTGGTGGTGTTGTTGTTATAAGGCGTTTAGCGTCGTTTTAAACATAGTTTTAGTTATATCGCAACGGTGTCTCCTTGAGACGACGAGGCGAGGACATAGCAAGACAGTTTTTATTGGATTAAATGTAAAACGTTAGCAGGAAATTCTCTGAAGACTGGTTATTTTATACCAATTTATTTTTACTCGATTACGAAAAAAAATTCAGAGTTTATATGAACAGCTTTCGATATGTTGCTTTCTGGGTAAAACTTAGAAGCATCTGGTCGAGCTGGAGATCGAACCAGCAAAATTTGAAGGTGAGTGGCCAACACTATATCACTGTAGTAGCGTTCCGTCTGACTGATATAACTAATATCAGATTTAGTGAGAGTTCGCTTAAATGCCTTTTCCCAACCATCATAACATCCAATCAGTAACAATTGCAATGAGAAATTAATACTTTTTCAATTGTGGAAATCTTTTTTTCAGGGATTAAAACCACTTAAAAAAACCCATCAACATGCAGACGAATGTTCTGGACCGGAAGTGAAGCAAACTTGTCGATTGAGCTATAATTCCATATCGACTGTGATGTGGCTGATATCATATCATTAATTTGATTAATAAGCCGTTGACTACATGACGGCAGTTGTTTGATGCCTTATATAGCAGCAAATACATCATAATCATAATAATGTCGTCTATTGATGCCTTACAAGCGATATATCATAACAGGTTGCCGCACCATGCCGCACCGTGCTGTGATTATAGTAATTAATGGCCTCAGGATATCGAGAGATGCAATTATCCGAAATATTTTATCGGAGAGACTGATCGTATTAAATGCACTCGCATGGTTTCAACTATGTATCATATCGTTTTTATCGTTTTTCTCCTTTCTGCGAATGCATTTCCTTTTAATAAGACTGAGCAGTATTCTTAACCATATATCTCTTGATTTTGAATGAATCTAGTATAAATTAAATATCAATTTTAGCCGGGCTTTATTAGTAAATCCCAGAATCTGATATCCCCCGAATCAGGTCTATTAACCACCAATGGAAAAAGCAGAGAATTCTATGCCTGTCCCACAATTCATAGCAATTGAACGCTTATTAAACTATGACGTCATTCAAACGTTCCATGAAGCAACTGACCAATCAGCGTGCTCGTAACAATCGCTAGTTAACGGACCCAATCGGGAGAGCTTGGTTCGTTCTACAGACTAGGGTTTTATACCATATACTTAGCCCTGCTTATGTCGTCATTATTAAGCACCAACAATGATAATACGCGACAGGGACTAGGTTTTTGAATTCAAAATACAGTGAAACCTGACTTAAGCAGCCAGTAAAGGGAGAGAGCACACATGGCTTAATACAGGTGATATTTTCACTAAAAGCATACAAATGGGATATAGCAAATGTGGCTGCTTAAGACAAGAGTCTGCTTAATAGAGGTAACCACAGGTTTGACTGTATATCAATTCACAATCTAGCTCAAAAACTCAACCTTACCACCTACATCAGGGGTATGGAAAGAAGTTCAAATATCATACAAGCACTTGCATATATATCTATATAAATAAAAATGGTGAACAAAGTGATGTCAGAAGCTAATAATAACATCGGTCACTAGGACATCAATAAGTATTCAAAAATTGCTTTCAATAGATTGATTAATACACATAGCCAATTATCACGATACGACTAGAATACTGACATACGTAAATACAGTTGTATGATAGACAAGAATTCGACATTCATGATTGGTAAAAAAATCTCACGAATGCATTGGCATTAAATGGTCTTAACATGCTTAGTAAATTTAATATCTTTTAAACAATCACGCGAACTTTTAATTAATTAGATTATATTAAAGCAGTACCACAAAAATCAAACATGAAAGTATGATTGTAACAAATGTGATTGAGATTAAGGTTTATCTTCTTGTTTTTCTTCGTTTTCGTGATGTTTATCAAGACGAATAAAACCAAGCAAGTGTGGATTAAATCAACAAACCAGCAATGCTAGATTTGTCAGTTATTGCTTTTAATCAGCGAATATTCGTTTTTAACTACAGACCAGAACTAGTATGAAATGTTACTGTTGGTGAATAAGAATCTCGTGCGTGACTAGAAATGCAATTGGCTACAATTAGCATGAACCTGTATCTATGTTTTCTTTTTGATCTGTACTAAAACCATTCCTGAGAAAACAGTTTCTCTTATCTTCCTTTCATAACAGAAGCAGACGCACATCTTGCAAGGGTTCACCTATACGAAACATACAATGACGTACAAGGCTGTATAACAAGTTACACATCTTGCAAGGGTTCACCTATACGAAACATACAATGACGTACAAGGCTGTATCACAAGTTTTACACATCTTGCAAGGGTTCACCTATACGAAACATACAATAACGTATAATGCTGTATAACAAGTTACACATCTTGCAAGGGTTCACCTATACGAAACATACAATGACGTACAAGGCTGTATCACAAGTTACACATTTTGCAAGGGTTCACCTATACGAAACATACAATAACGTATAAGGCTGTATCACAAGTTACACATTTTGCAAGGGTTCACCTTTACGAAACATACAATAACGTATAAGGCTGTATCACAAGTTACACATTTTGCAAGGGTTCACCTATACGAAACATACAATGACGTACAAGGCTGTATCACAAGTTTTACACATCTTGCAAGGGTTCACCTATACGAAACATACAATAACGTATAATGCTGTATAACAAGTTACACATCTTGCAAGGGTTCACCTATACGAAACATACAATAACGTATAATGCTGTATAACAAGTTACACATTTTGCAAGGGTTCACCTATACGAAACATACAATAACGTATAATGCTGTATCACAAGTTGCACATCTTGCAAGGGTTCACCTATACGAAACATACAATAACGTATAATGCTGTATAACAAGTTACACATTTTGCAAGGGTTCACCTATACGAAACATACAATAACGTATAAGGCTGTATCACAAGTTGCACATCTTGCAAGGGTTCACCTATACGAAACATACAATAACGTATAATGCTGTATAACAAGTTACACATCTTGCAAGGGTTCACCTATACGAAACATACAATGACGTATAAGGCTGTATAACAAGTTGCACATCTTGCAAGGGTTCACCTATACGAAACATACAATAACGTATAATGCTGTATAACAAGTTACACATCTTGCAAGGGTTCACCTATACGAAACATACAATGACGTATAAGGCTGTATCACAAGTTGCACATCTTGCAAGGGTTCACCTATACGAAACATACAATAACGTATAATGCTGTATAACAAGTTACACATCTTGCAAGGGTTCACCTATACGAAACATACAATAACGTATAATGCTGTATCACAAGTTGCACATCTTGCAAGGGTTCACCTATACGAAACATACAATAACGTATAATGCTGTATAACAAGTTACACATTTTGCAAGGGTTCACCTATACGAAACATACAATAACGTATAATGCTGTATCACAAGTTGCACATCTTGCAAGGGTTCACCTATACGAAACATACAATAACGTATAATGCTGTATAACAAGTTACACATTTTGCAAGGGTTCACCTATACGAAACATACAATAACGTATAAGGCTGTATCACAAGTTGCACATCTTGCAAGGGTTCACCTATACGAAACATACAATAACGTATAATGCTGTATAACAAGTTACACATTTTGCAAGGGTTCACCTATACGAAACATACAATAACGTATAATGCTGTATAACAAGTTACACATCTTGCAAGGGTTCACCTATACGAAACATACAATAACGTATAATGCTGTATAACAAGTTACACATTTTGCAAGGGTTCACCTATACGAAACATACAATAACGTATAATGCTGTATCACAAGTTGCACATCTTGCAAGGGTTCACCTATACGAAACATACAATAATGTATAATGCTGTATAACAAGTTACACATTTTGCAAGGGTTCACCTATACGAAACATACAATAACGTATAAGGCTGTATCACAAGTTGCACATCTTGCAAGGGTTCACCTATACGAAACATACAATAACGTATAATGCTGTATAACAAGTTACACATTTTGCAAGGGTTCACCTATACGAAACATACAATGACGTATAAGGCTGTATCACAAGTTGCACATCTTGCAAGGGTTCACCTATACGAAACATACAATAACGTATAATGCTGTATAACAAGTTACACATTTTGCAAGGGTTCACCTATACGAAACATACAATAACGTATAAGGCTGTATCACAAGTTACACATTTTGCAAGGGTTCACCTATACGAAACATACAATAACGTATAATGCTGTATAACAAGTTACACATTTTGCAAGGGTTCACCTATACGAAACATACAATGACGTACAAGGCTGTATCACAAGTTTTACACATCTTGCAAGGGTTCACCTATACGAAACATACAATAACGTATAATGCTGTATAACAAGTTACACATTTTGCAAGGGTTCACCTATACGAAACATACAATAACGTATAATGCTGTATAACAAGTTACACATTTTGCAAGGGTTCACCTATACGAAACATACAATAACGTATAATGCTGTATCACAAGTTGCACATCTTGCAAGGGTTCACCTATACGAAACATACAATAACGTATAATGCTGTATAACAAGTTACACATTTTGCAAGGGTTCACCTATACGAAACATACAATAACGTATAAGGCTGTATCACAAGTTGCACATCTTGCAAGGGTTCACCTATACGAAACATACGATGACGTATAAGGCTGTATCACAAGTTGCACATCTTGCAAGGGTTCACCTATACGAAACATACAATAACGTATAATGCTGTATAACAAGTTGCACATCTTGCAAGGGTTCACCTTTACGAAACATACAATAACGTATAATGCTGTATAACAAGTTACACATTTTGCAAGGGTTCACCTATACGAAACATACAATGACGTATAAGGCTGTATCACAAGTTGCACATCTTGCAAGGGTTCACCTATACGAAACATACAATAACGTATAATGCTGTATAACAAGTTACACATTTTGCAAGGGTTCACCTATACGAAACATACAATGACGTATAAGGCTGTATCACAAGTTTTACACATCTTGCAAGGGTTCACCTATACGAAACATACAATGACGTATAATGCTGTATCACAAGTTTTGGACATACAGGTACGCATAGTTTGCTCGAAAATTAAATGAAAACAACATGATTAAAGGTGGGGAATTTTATTGTTATGTAATATAAAATATCTGTTGATTGACAGGTGCAACTTATTCAATTATGTTCTACTTCATGTCTCACCGTTTTCGTCATATCTGTATTTCTTTCTAGTTTCTTTTAAGCTTTAACTCTTAAAATGCATTATTACTTATAATAAATAAAACTGTGGCAGAGTACTAAGTGTAATGAACTTGCACTGTTGGTATATGCTGTGTTATATAAGACGTTATATAAATTGATTAAAACATAATGAGAACGATGTTGATTTGTTTTTAAGATTAACAACAATCGATGTATCTTTCTTAAGAAAAAGAAAGATAAACTAGATAAACTAATGTGTAAACAAAATCAATCTGACTTCAGCCCTGACTTGTATCCACCTCTGTGAAAGACACGTGCGTGATAATAATCTAATTAATTTTTTGTTTCAGGTTTAGCGTCTTAATTTCCTTGATTTTGCCTCCAGTAAGGACTAACTCTGGCGGTAATGATTAGGTGTTTATGACACGATATGAAATTCAACTGAAGCTGTGATATTTTATCTAACAGGCATCTGATATTGAGAAAGATAGAACGAACATTGCCCTTTCTAATTATCAGAAATGTTTCTGTTTCTACAACCAGATACTAACATTTGGATTTTGAAAACTGTAAATGCATGTCTCAATAATATATATATATATTTGATCCAACGGGTTTCTAAATATGTCCTTTACATAGCATGTGGGTAGTCATGAATCCTTGACTGCGTCCTACTCATATAAAGCTATCAGATCATGTATGTAAATTATCCGTCCAGTCCAGATGAGTTGCATGTAAAACCATAGTATACAAGTAATGGTTGACACCAATTTCATTGGTTTGACAGGTGCCTTGATATTGTATCTATGGTTTGCATTTTAGCTAGACGCGCTCGCCTTAGTCTGGTGTGTACATTTATGTCTGATAATTTACAAACAATTGACTCCACATATATATGATACATTATGAATGTGCATGTGGAAATATCCCAAAATTTGCAAATTCCGTTGTGATTTTTATTATTTCCCTTTATGAAGTAAAATATATATGATTTCACTGTATCTTTATGATCCGACGAGTTTATAACTTTGCCCTTTATATAGCCTGTGAGAAGTCATGAATCCTTAACTGGATCCTACTCATATAAAGCTATCAGTTCATGTATGTAAATTGTCGGTCCAGTCCAGATGTGTAGCATGTAAATGATATATTATTCATACTGATAAGAAATATTTGACTAAATATTGGAAAGTATTTATGAGTAAACCATCCTTTAAATGTTGATAATAAAGTTCTTGAATCACGTGACACTGTTCGTCAAGTTCTTTGCATTTTTTTCTTGCCGATTGGAATCATGGAACTCATTCAATGTTGCTGGAATACATGGTACCTCTTATCTGGGGTTAAGGGTCACGAGACGCATTGACCATTTCATTACCATTTGTGAATAATAAAACATAGTCTACTAGTTTTATAGTTAATGCCAGCAATATCAGTATATAGTGCCATTGGCGAAATTGTGATCACTTTCGGTTGTGACCGCCAACTAGATCCGTCTATGTTGTTTTCGATTGGTGTATTAACAACGCATGCGTGGTCCGGTTATAATTAGGAATAAATGAACGTAAACATAATATAACAAGACGTTTTAGGTCTTAGTTAGGTGTGTGAAAACCCCCCACATAATACGTAATGTTCTAGTTAAATCATGACAGATACTAAGCTATCTCAAAATCAAATCCATTGCCATTAAGTTTGATGTTGAAAGAATTTGGTTAAATATTAAATTGACTAATAAGACCAAATTAGACCTTTTAAACAAAAATACACAATTTTGAAAAATATAAATTTTGGGGCAAAAAACAATGTTTTTTTGAATATGCGTTTATCATAAATAATATTTTATTATTTTATTAATGTTTACATACAGCATCAGAGCCGTTTCAAGCTTGTTTTTAATAACTGTACATATAACAGTTTTAATGCAACGTCAATATGCAATACATTCATATCCATTAACTTGTTTTTATGCAGAAATATGCATAACAAGAATTAGAGAGTGACCGGTAAGGTCTTGTCTCACAATCGTTAAATAAATCTTTTTTTCTTCTAATAAACGGTTTTGTATAAAGATTTATATATATTTCCTGTACTGAAGAAGACAGAGTACAACAATGTTAATTGATTCTAAATCTGGTATATTAATGTAATCAATCCGCCCTTTTAAGATTTACAATTTAATTATATCAACGTCTTAACGGTCTTGCGACTGTTATCGTATTAAGAGATCGCTATTTCAACCACTCAATTTGTCCATTACGTTTGCCATCTTGAATATGCGACACAAGTTCAACACGATATGTATTTTTTCCCGAGAAAATTCTTTTTTTAACGAAATTAGTTAGATTTTAACAGAGGTGGTTGTAAAGTGGATGTGGAAATCAATTCAAACAACACGCAGTACCGTTTCTACTCAAGAATCGGACTCAAGAGCGATTCAAATAATTTAAAGGTTATGGGACGTTCTGGAAGTAGGCTTAGGTATATTGCCATGATAGAACAATGTAGAAACAGGCAGCTTGACGTGACAAATACGTGTAGAAATAGGCTTAGGTATATTGCCATGATAGAACAATGTAGAAACAGGCAGCTTGACGTGACAAATACGTGTAGAAATAGGCTTAGGTATATTGCCATGATAGAACAATGTAGAAACAGGCAGCTTGACGTGACAGATAAGTGTAGAAATAGGCTTAGGTATATTGCCATGATAGAACAATGTAGAAACAGGCAGCTTGACGTGACAAATAAGTGTAGAAATAGGCTTAGGTATATTGCCATGATAGAACAATGTAGAAACAGGCAGCTTGACGTGACAAATAAGTGTAGAAATAGGCTTAGGTATATTGCCATGATAGAACAATGTAGAAACAGGCAGATTGACGTGACAAATAAGTGTAGAAATAGGCTTAGGTATATTGCCATGATAGAACAATGTAGAAACAGGCAGATTGACGTGACAAATAAGTGTAGAAATAGGCTTAGGTATATTGCCATGATAGAACAATGTAGAAACAGGCAGCTTGACGTGACAAATAAGTGTAGAAATAGGCTTAGGTATATTGCCATGATAGAACAATGTAGAAACAGGCAGATTGACGTGACAAATAAGTGTAGAAATAGGCTTAGGTATATTGCCATGATAGAACAATGTAGAAACAGGCAGATTGACGTGACAAATAAGTGTAGAAATAGGCTTAGGTATATTGCCATGATAGAACAATGTAGAAACAGGCAGATTGACGTGACAAATAAGTGTAGAAATAGGCTTAGGTATATTACCATGATAGAACAATGTAGAAACAGGCAGCTTGAAGTGACAGATAAGTGTAGAAATAGGCGTTTGCGTCTTAGCATGGGTGAATGTAGAAATAGCGTAAGTATTTTAGGTAAGTAAGTAAGCGTAGTTTCTTTACCATGATGAATAAATGTAGCAGTAGGAGCAGGAATATGCCATGGATAGAGTAGAAATGAGCGTGAGCATTTTACCAGTATGGATAAGTGTAAAAATAGGCGTCGGTATTTTACCATACTGAAAACGTGTATATAAGTGCAGAAAGTTGTCGATATTTAGAATGATGTTACAGGTAAATAATTGCGTCAACATCATAGCATGGATTATTGTTGAAATAGTAAGAAAAAGTGTAGAAAAAGGCGTAGTTACTTTAAGGGTAATTGTAGAGGTAGATGTAAATATTTGACGAAATCAGGAGAATTGTAATACGCATCTCACAATTAATATGCGTAGTGCTGATTATAAGAATCTTAAATGGGCAGGATGTTCGGATAGACAATTCCGCCCCGGGGGATAACTGTTTTTGGAGGGAATAAGGCTCTGTCGAGTCCCCACGAAAATGAATTATTCTTTTTCTTGCGTACCGAACACATTGAATACTTATTTTAACTTAATTTATCATTATAGATTTTACAACGATAGCTTTTAAGACGTTGAATTATATGATTTACGTCATATATTTTACATGTTACGTCATCTAGATGTTTCCAACGTCACAGCTTGAGAAACTTATCTCGGCTGTAAGCAAGAAACATTTTTCTTGCATATAAGAATCTAACATGGGTTTAAGGTTCGGATAGAAAATACCGTTCCTTGGGATAACTGTTCGCGGGGACTCGGCTTATATCCGAACCAAAAAAGGCCACGAATGATTCTTTTTCTTGCATACCAAACATATAAAATAATCATTTTAACTTATTTTATCAATACATTTTTACAACAGTCGCTTTTAAGACATTATATCGTATGATTTACGTCATGTATTTTTACGTTACGTCATAAATTAGTCTTAACGTCATAGCGCGAGAATTTTGTCTTGGCCCTAGGCACCCCAGTAAAAATGCAGATATCCTTATCCTGTGTACAATAAAATGCATTTTTACCAGGTTTAGATGTTTTTTCTCTCACCCTAGGGCCGAGATATAATCTTTCGCTGTGACGTTGGAACCATCTAGAAGACGTTACATATAAATTAATGATGACTCACAATAAAATAATTATTAAATGTATATAGTATGCAATAACAAGAATAATTGATGGCTTTTTCGGTTCGGATAGAGAAATCCTCGACACGGCTTCGATACCGCCAAAACAGAACCTCAATCCTATCTAAGATTCTTATAATATAACTACGGCAAATAACAGTAACTCAATCAATATGAATAGATGAGAAACATTTGTATATGTATAATTTGATTGATATCTAACCGTGAATATTAGGATAAATATATACTACACATCCGTGTAAAACCAGACCGTTTGACAACCACGTTTCATCTCGTAAGTATATTTAATGGCATTATAGTATAATTTTATACAAAATATGGCCTTGAGTTCCTTCAAGAACAAAACTGTTATTTTCTATCATCTTATTGTCACATTTTCTTTTGCCAAATTGGTTCAAATTGTCAGTCTATGACATCAGCCTATCAGTGGTCTAATTATATAGTGCTAATGGCAGCAAGAGGATTTCTTGTAGCTGATGGTTCACATTAGACTATCCACAAATTGCTGTTTCTGACTTAAAACAGAAACAGGCTCTTCAATCGATATACCGAGATATACCGAGATAAATTGAGACATACCGTGATATAACTGATATTCTGACTTGCTTTTGCAGCCGGCCACGTGACTTTCATCACATTCTCATTAATAATGGTTACTGACAATTAACGACGTTTTAGAAAAGTACAATGCTAGTAATGATATAGCTATTCATATTCTGAAAGGATGAAAAAACACCAGGATAATTACAGAGCCACATTATCCAGTTATTGAAGACGATATTTACAGTTCTAGGATATGTATGTAAAGGTATATCATTAATAGAAACTGATGTTGTCAATATCATTATTATTGTCAAATCAGTAATGAGCTGCCTTAACATGCATATTCTTCTAAAATTGTGAATATCGCTTACACTAGTTTGTAATAGTTGACCAATCGTGGTTCTGAAATTCAACAAGCGTTTTTGTTTTCCTTTCCGTATAGATATGACGAAATATGTAATAGCAAAATTACTTCTTATGAACGTCTGAGAACACCTTCGTCTTAATATCATCACGTTAGTACACCTTTTTCTTGATATCATCACGTTAGTACATCTTTTTCTTGATACCATCACGTCAGCACGTTAAACGGATGTTGACTTCATTCTGAACTATGATTGGAATATTGTTTGGTAATGCTCTCTAAATGTCATAAAAAATCTCATAAATCTGTCTGGTTGCCATGGTTACTTATTTGTTATATATCTTACTTTGGATGAAAATAGCGTGTTTTTTTGTCTTTTCTGATAACTTTTCGCCCAATTACATTTTTTTCAAAATAACATAAAATTGTTTTATTTCTTTGATAGTGTTTAAATGCATTTGTGAATAACGAAGAGAGAACATATACGAATATGCGCAACATGGAACGTAACATCCAAAGGATGAAAGCACAACAAAGGCCAAACAATTTGCCCAAATATCATGCCTATGTGCACCCACTGAATCCATATTGACAAAAGGGTTATAATAAAACAAAACAAAATATAAAAAAAAAAAAGTGAAACATCTCATACGCGCCCATGTTTTATTACTTAAAAATAGATTTTCCGCTTTAAATTGCAACGTATTTTAGTGACGTATCAATACATCACATGATTACATTTTGATGATCCGTCACATTTGAATACATATTGTTGAATTTGTCTCACCCTGGTTCAAATGACGAGGTGAAGGTCAAGCTGTATGCACATGGTATATGAGGATTTAATTTTTAACTTCACAACTGAGATTAAATAATATTTTTTTCGTGCTTCATTTTGCATTATTTATAACTGATAATAAACTACGTTGTATCCATTTTGTATTTTGAAAATAATTTTAATTTTCAGACATTTATAACAATTTTTACTGGCATATTGCCTTTCAATCAATAATTTAGCATGATTTAACGCAACGGTGTTTTGGCAATTGATCCCAACGAATCTAGCCTGTTTGTAAACAAATGGAATGACAGCTGAACAACCAAGCGAGATATCCCACTCTTTGGGCGTTTTAAAACATAGGATTTGATTGTGTTTTCTATTTTTTTTAAAAATAACAGTCATATATTGGTTTTTGTTTAGAATTGCTTGTAGGGATCGGCGTTTTGTATTACAGAATTGCACAAAATGGATAAGTAGACTGCAACCTAATATTTCAACGGCCTCCACATCATTGCATACCACCCACAACAGTCTCGCAGCTGTGGACAATCACCACGTGTTTAAGTTCTTCACGCGGGAATTAATGACAAAGATGGCGGTGAAGATTTATATACTCACTGAACGGAACAACTAACTCGCCACTTCAGTATTTTAATATCTTCGTCAGGTAGCTGGTTAGCTGTTCAGTTCTTCAGTTTATTTTAAAGCTAATACATTAAAGCAGTATTATTCCTAAATATTTGATTTAGATTTATATAACAGTATGAATAAACAAACTTTTATTACTTTACTGAATATTGATATTAAAGATGCATCGCCTACAACTTTCTGTTCAATAATTGATGGAAAGTTTATTGGATCACAAAGAGGAAGGTCCCATTTGAAGATAATGGTTGATTCCGTCCTTGTAGCTTATCTTAATTATGAGAAATTCTTCAAAACACAGGTCGACATTTCCCTTTTCATTCGTCAATAATTTAGCATAACCCGATACTGGCCAATGAGTGATTTTATCGTGGGACGTGATTTAATATTTGGTCATCATATTAATAAACGATGTTTGATATATATCTGCAGTTTTATTGCTACGATCCAAAATATACGAGACTTCTTTAATGTTTGCTTATAAACACAATTTATATTAAATTGACTATTAATGATATCTTTGTGATTAAACCGTCACATGCGGAGATCCAGTATTTGTGTGATCCATCAATTTAAAAGGGGTAAAAAAAGATAAAACAAATTTCAATATTTTGAGAAAAATTCTGTAAATAAGCAAATTTCCGGGAATCCAAGTGGATCTAGATATCCATCATCCAGTCCATTGCTACATTATACGTTCTGCGTACTTAAATACAATATTACTCAACATTCTAAAGCATAATGCAAGTGATATTGCATGTCTAAAGCAACTTGAGAAAGCCATGATATATCAACAATAACTGAATACGTTTGTTTTATACCCTGCGTATATAACATCAAGCAACTAATCAAAAATGGGTGACAAATGCAGACGGTGTAATTTTCAATTTGCCTTTCCAAGAAAATTTGCTATAAATTGATAATAAGAATATTTCATTTCATTTATTTGTCTGGCTACAATAAACGGCATTGTGCTATTTATTTATTTGATAATTTTAGAAGCCGCTGTATTTGGAAGAGAAATTCTTAATTTCCGACAGTCATGTTCAAAAAGATTATAAAAGTGATAAGGAATTTTATTTTCTTAATGGACTGTTGATGCCATTGATATGCAAACATGATTAGAACTCAAAGACCAGTTGTAGAGACAATTTTTTTTAAACATTTTATTCAATAATTTGTGTGTACACATCTAAAACAACTGAACGTAACATAATTGTACATTGTTACATATGTAATATATATAATCTGCTATTTATATAATATGAATGTTTTATCTTATTATCGTTTATAAATATCTAAATTTTGTCATTAAAAACTTGTTAAAGAATACATTTAACTAGATTCCACCTTGCTTTTATATTGTTAGATTTTTTCAAGAGGTGCTTATATGTTGAAAACAATTCTATATTCTATAACTTTTTACTTGTTCGATACAAACTGAATAAATTGGGAGACATTTTTCAATTTGCAAGAATAAATATACTTTTTATAAATGAGCAATAAAACATATAAAATACAATCAATACATGGCGAGCACTTAATGTCCAACACAATGTTCTCTCGCTTTATTTCTTCTGAAATATTACATTTGTCCTTTAACTGGCTATAAAGCATAATAAGTTCATTTTTTGAGTGCATACAGTCATAGAACAAATGTAATATAGTCTCTTTTGAGTTGTTACAAAAGATACACAATTTGGTTTCTGACATACCACACGTATACAATTTTGCATTAGTAAAACTTATTCTATGAAGAATTTTGAATTGCAAAGACTGGAGGTGTGTATCATTTATGAATATAAATGGTTGTTTATACAAAATATTCCAGTCTGTAATGTCCAATACATTACCAGCGTCCCTTTCGCACTTTTGTTGTGAAGTACTTGGGCATTCAACAAATTTTTTTAAAAAATTGAGTGTAGAAAGATTGATTTTCTTTTATTGCAATTTTTAGTTTGGAAATATTTTCATTTTTAGGATACTCTATTTTTTTGCTATTTTTTTATACATCTTTTCCAATTAGCTGGAATTGCCGATATCAACTCCAAATACTTTACAAAAGGAATACGTATCTCATATTTTTCGCATAAACTTTCGAATGTCAGAGCAAACAGTTATCATCCACTATATGGTTTAGGAAGTATATTCCCTTATTACACATATCCTTATAAAAGACAGTATCTTGATTCATTTTTATAATTGGATTATGGAATAAGGGTTCTGATAAAATGTCTTCTGTGGTAATTGGGGAATGTTCCTGTATTTTTGCCGAGGACTGCAAAACGTTTTTCCAAAAAGTATTTAATTGATTTGCTACTTTTTTTACACCCGCTTTATGAAGATGCCAGAGTTTATTTCCACCAATATTTTCCAGATCATCTAATATAAGGGTTTTCCATGGAGCAAACTTTTCTGGGTCTTATATTTTTTTTCCAGGTTAATTTTAGTGAATAACGCTTTTATATGAGGGATTTTTAACCCACCTTCTTCAATTGTATTTATCATAACATTACGTTATATTTTATCAGGTTTATTTGACCAAAGAAATTTAAAGATAGTGTTTGTATTTTCTGTTCTGGTGGATCCAGTCAAACACTGGACAAGGATAGGCAATACTAGACTTTTTAAAACTGTTGTTTTTCCTAAAAGTGACGAATTTCTAAATGACCAACTATATTTATTTTTTTTATTTCAAGTTTACTCAAATAATTATTTAGAATTTTCTTAAGATGAATTTTTCAATATTCATTCTTGAGGTCAATTCTAAGAATATTCTTGAGAATGGTTGGTGAGTACCACACATTATTGTGGCTTTCGGTGCATCGTTCATGCTGTTGTGTTCGTTGTGTCCTTTTATTGTTTCTTCTTGTTGTTTCACTGGTAAACTACTTGAAATGTATTTCACATCCAATACAAAATTTAACACATATTCACTCCAGTTTTCTTCAATAAAACTGTACACTTAACCCTACCAAACGGTCTAAAAATCTGATATAAAAGCGTATTATAGGCATATCTGATATATCTGAATGCAATCAACTTGATATTGTCCGATTGAAGTTTGCTAATGTTTTTTCATTTGGGTTGAGCGCCTATTTTAACACAATGTTTTTGATAAAATGACATCAAATTTCAATATCGGAGGAACAACTCAGTGTATCTTAAATAGCCAGATATCCAAGACGAATCAATGTATTTCCGCAAGATACATGCAAACTTTCGGCTGATTCATTGGACTGGATTTGGTCCGAATCCATCTCTGGGATGAGATGGATAAACCACATTTATGTTTCTCTGGCACGCACAGACGTCTTTGCACAATGTTACAGATTTTGTTTTGTTCTTTACCATGTTTGAAATGCGTCGGAAAAGTAAATTGAAATTTATGAAAAGTATTTATTTCGTGCAAAATTGATGATAGCCTGTTAATTGATATCGAGAAACATTATGTATACACAGATCGTTAATTTCAATCACCATCGCAAATGCAGAGCATAGCGTGTGTAAGGTGTTCAATAACAGTAAAGCATTTATCTCATTTAGTAAACGGAATTATTGAAGACGTGGTCTAGGACATATTTTTTTGAATAGGGTTTAACGTCATTTTCAACATATTTCAGGTTATATATGGCATATCCAGTTAAATGATGGAGGAAGACCCTCAGACTAAGTCAGACTGAGTAGAACCACCGTCCTTCCGTGAGTAGCTGGGATACTTTCTCACATTAAGTTTTTGGAGCGAGCGGGACCCGAACCTACGACTTTAGCGATGAGAGGTAAGTGATCTCAATACGGCGCCTTATATCACTCGGCCACGGAGGGCCCTTTATGGTGCTGTGGTCAATAGTAAACCGTTCCGTATCTCTTCGCCTCATTTGAAGCCTGATACTGCATTACTGCCTCCTGTATAAACGTATTTCCGTAAGAACACATGCACACTTTCTGCTTAAATATTTTGTCTCATCTAAGCCGGAACCCAGCCTTTCTTGGGAATGATGTAGGTGATATATTTAGTTTTCATTTTGCCTCGAAAATGAAACAAGTTCTTACAACTTAGGCAAATAACGCTCGAAATCTTCCTGGGTAGAACCAGAACTAAGCACATGAGGAAAGAGTGTCTTGCTCAACTCAAGGACACTTTATAGCCGTGGCGGAAGATAGAGCCCACAACTCTTCGATCATATTTTATATGATATGTTTCTCGACAACTGTGGTCTTAGAACAACGTTTTATATTTTCTTAAATTGGTGGTTTAAAACTGTTTATGCCATGTTTAGAATTGGATGGAAAAGTAAATTGAAACATCGTACAATACTTATTTCGTTCACAAATCGATGATCGTCTCGCTAATATTGTATTTAAAAGCATTGTCTATACATAGAAATTGGTGCATAAATGCTCTTCCTTATTGTTTAACAAATTGTGTTTAGGCCATCCAATTAGAATAAACATTTGCCTCATTTACTAAACAAGATATTGGAAGATGCACTACCAAATAACGTTTTAATATATTGTTTGTTGCATGAGTTTACCACCTTGTATGTAGTTATGAATAAATGCAATCTCATCGTTTTCCTAAAAGATAAAAAATATTTGCGGACCCATCAATTTAAAAGGGGTAAAATAAAAGATGAAAACAGATAAAAATATTTGGAGAAATTTTCGGGAATCCAAGTTGGTCTGGATATCTATTTTGTATCTTGCAATGCATTGCTGCATTCTACGTTCATAGTCTATACATATAAAGTAGTGCACAATTAGTCCTCTTTGCTGTATAACAAATTGTGTTTAGTGTGTCCATTTAGAATAAACATTTGCTTTATTTAGTAATTTAAAACAAGATATTGGAAGATGCATTCTAACAAATATTTTAATATGCATTAACAAATTACGTTTTTATATATAGTTTGTTGCATGCGTTAACCACCTCGAAATGCAACCTCATCGTTTTTCTAAAAGATCCATCTAACTTTTAGCATATAATAGTTGGGTTTAAGAAATCGATACGATGCCGTCTTTTGAAGGTTAAATCTGGAACTAAATTCCGAGTATAATCCAGTCTAAAACTCAGACTCAATTAAAATCTGAAATTTTGTAATTTGCATTAAAAACAGTTTAATAAAAAATAAAACAACATTTTCCAAGCAAAACAATAAATTCAAATGATACATTATTAGAATATATAAAAAATGTTTAACTATTAAATATAATTCTATATTTGAGTGTTGGTTTTAATTTAAAAAATGGATTAATTTAAGCATTGACCCCTATGCTATTAGAAATGGAACAAAAGAGGGACATAGAAATTGCTAAACAATGTTCATTACTCATTCGTATAATTGATGTTTATTCAATATTCCCACAAACGACATAAGCGTCAAATTGTGCACGGAATTATGAATAAAAAGGTGTTTAAAGTTGTTTAAAAAACACCTTAAAAGCTTGTACATCATTTTTGATTTTCTTTTTATCAACACTAAAACTTTTAGAAAACATTATAACTATCTTTCTTCCGATTTTGCAGTTGTCAGAACATATTCACAGTAGTGTTTGTTTGATATAAAAAATGTACTTTTTATGAAATTAATTTAATATCATAACGAAAGAACAAATTGCAAAAACACATCTTTCAGTATTTTGCCACCTGATAAATTATAAAAAAAAACTGATTTGTTTGATTAATGCAAAAAACCCAAAGATTATTTAAAACAACACCAACTGATAATAATCAAATTGTTACCTTCAATAAGTTCGGCAAATGTCCCTGTAAACGCTCAGTAGTCAGCCACTAGTGAACTATCCGATAGGAAGATATACGTTATCGGAGACACGAACAACGAATGGAGCTCAGGCGTCCAGCCAGCGAAATATTGGACAGATAGGCACGAAACGATTGAAGCGAATGGTATTCCGTAATGATATATCGGAAATACATTAACGAGTAGATGACAGCTTTATATCCGACATGCCTCTCCACCTTCTGTGTGGTGATATGAATCATGACAGCTTTATATCCGACATGCCTCTCCACCTTCTGTGTGGGGACATGCACCATGACAGCTTTATATCAGACATACCGTTCCACCTTCTGTGTGGTGATATGAATCATGACAGCATTATATCCGACATGCCGTTCCACCTTCTATGTGGGGACATGCACCATGACAGCTTTATATCAGACATACCGTTCCACCTTCTGTGTAGTGATATGAATCATGACAGCTTTATATCCGACATGCCTCTCCACCTTCTGTGTGGTGATATGAATCATGACAGCTTTATATCCGACATGCCTCTCCACCTTCTGTGTGGTGATATGAATCATGACAGCTTTATATCCGACATGCCTCTCCACCTTCTGTGTGGTGATATGAATCATGACAGCTTTATATCCGACATGCCTCTCCACCTTCTGTGTGGTGATATGAATCATGACAGCTTTATATCAGAAGTGCCGTTCCACCTTCTGTTTGGGGACATGCACCATGACAGCTATATATCAGACATGTCTCTCCACCTTCTGTGTGGTGACATGCATCATGACAGCTATATATCCGACATGCCTCTCCACCTTCTGTGTGGTGATATGAATCATGACAGCTTTATATCAGAAGTGCCGTTCCACCTTCTGTTTGGGGACATGCACCATGACAGCTATATATCAGACATGTCTCTCCACTTTCTGTGTAGTGACATGAATCATGACAGTTTTATATCAGACATGCCGTTCCACCTTCTGTGTGGGGACATGCATCATGACAGCTTTATATCAGACATACCGTTCCACCTTCTGTGTGGTGATGTGAATCATGACAGCTTTATATCCGACATGCCTCTCCACCTTCTGTGTGGTGATATGAATCATGACAGCTTTATATCCGACATGCCTCTCCACCTTCTGTGTGGTGATATGAATCATGACAGCTTTATATCAGACATGCCCTTCCATCTTCTGTTTGGGGACATGCAACATGACAGCTTTATATCCGACATGCCTCTCCACCTTCTGTGTGGTGATATGAATCATGACAGCTTTATATCAGAAATGCCGTTCCACCTTCTGTGTGGGAACATGCATCATGACAGCTATATATCAGACATGTTTCTCCACTTTCTGTGTAGTGACATGAATCATGACAGCTTTATATCAGACATACCGTTCCGCCTTCTGTGTGGGGACATGCATCATGCCAGCTATATATCAGACATGTCTCTCCACTTTCTGTGTAGTGACATGAATCATGACAGCTTTATATCAGACATGCCGTTCAAACTTCTATGTGGGGACATGCATCATGACAGCTTTATATCAGAAATACCGTTCCACCTTCTGTGAAGTGACATGAATCATGACAGCTTTATATTAGACATGCCTCTCCACCTTCTGTGTGGTGACATGAAACATGCCAGCTTTATATCAGACATGCCGTTTCACCTTCTGTGTTGGGACATGCATCATGACAGCTAAATATCAGACATGCCTCTCCACCTTCTGCGTGGTTACGTGAATCATGACAGCTTTATATCAGACATGCCGTTTTACCTTCTGTGTCGGGACATGCATCATGACAGCTATATATCAGACATGCCTCTCCAACTTCTGTGTGGGGACATGCATCATGACAGCTTTATATTAGACATATATCCGACATGCCTCTCCACCTTCTGTGTGGTGGCATGAATCATGACAGCTATATATCAGACATGTCTCTCCACCTTCTGTGTGGTGACATGAATCATGACAGCTATATATCAGACATGCCTAACAACCTTCTGTGTGGTGACATGAATCATGACAGCTATGTATCAGACATGTCTCTCCACCTTCTGTGTGGTGGCACGAATCATGACAGCTATGTATCAGACATGTCTCTCCACCTTCTGTGTGGTGACATTAATCATGACAGCTATGTATCAGACATGTCTCTCCACCTTCTGTGTGGTGATATGAATCATGACAGTTATATATCCGACATGCTTCTCCACCTTCTGTGTGGTGACATAAACCATAACAGCTATATTTCCAACATGCCGTTCCACCTTCTGTGTGGTGGCACGAATCATGACAGCTATATATCAGACATGCTTCTCCACCTTCTGTGTGGTGATATGAATCATGACAGCTATATATCAGACATGCCTCTCCACCTTCTGTGTGATGACATGAATCATGACAACTATATATCCGACATGCCTCTCCACCTTCTGTGTGGTGACAAGAGTCATCACAGCTATATATCCAACATGGCGTACAATTTCTGTGTTGTGACATGAATCATGACAACTATATATCGGACATGCCTCTCCACATTTTGTGTGGTTTTATGAAGCATGACAGCTATATATTCGACATGCCTCTTCACCTTCTGTGTGGTTATATGAACCATGACAGCTATATATCCGACATGCCGTACAACCTTCTGTGTTGTTATATGAAGCATGACAGCTATATATCTCTGGCGTAAGCGGTCATCAGTTTGTCCACTACACTACCGACACGCTTAACCAGTACACTTGTAATGTTTGATTCTATATCCAATTGTTTTACCGGTCAAACGATGAATTCCAATTTTCTTTACCCTCTTCGGGCTATTATGAACTTCACATACGACCAAAGTTACAATAACAAGTTTGTCTCATTACATTATACAAGTCAGATTTAATACACGAAGAAAATATCAGTTTCTGAATTAGTTACTAGACTGTCCAAACAGAATAGCAGTATAAATACTGATAGATAACCCTCTACAGGCAGTCGTATTTCAGTATAATAATGTAAAGAACAATTTTATATTCAAGTCAGACAGAGAGTATAAATTGACAATAGATATGAAATGAATTGAGAATTTGTTTGGGCAAACGTGTACTATCATATTGATGTAGTGTAGCAAGAAGTCATAAGAAATCTTTGTGAGCATCACTCATACAATTAATGTTTGTTATGTTTGGGACGCTTAGACTTATTCAAGAGCAGAATAATATTTCTGTAAATGGTTGTTCAAATCACTTTTGAATGAAAAGTCACCCATTTGTTTGTTTTGTATTGTCACAGTGTTATATTTGTTCGATAATATACCATGCCTCAACGGGATCCCCTCTATCGTATAACATTTACTTTTACAATAGTAGTCAAAACACACGAAGAAAACGAATATAAAGAAAACCGTTTTAGGGGATACAGCATCAGTATAAATACAAAAGCGAACGTATCAAAAAGTAAAATGATGAACAGTGTGACATTATTTTGTCACACACTGTGGCCAGTTCTTAAATTATGACAGACGCATTGTTGCACTATTTACACGTGCAATTGATGCGTTATGAATGAATACTTAGTCTACCTGGTGGGTGTCTTAGGTTATCCATTCATTAAACCCATTCAGTAGTGATGGTGTAAACGAACGCAAACTATCCCTGATGGATTAAAATTAGAAGTTGGAAAAAAAGTTCGTACTCGATTGGATTATGAATGGAGATAAAGACTATGACGGTAGGAAAATCTTTAACTTTATCATACGTATTAATTGTTCTTGCAAGATTTACTAGACTGAATAAAACCAAAACATAGAGCTTGGTGCTTCTGGGAGGCGTAGCCGTTCGTGTGTATCGTCATTGGATTAAAAAGTATTTATAAATTAAACATTAATTTCTCGTGCGTTCAATTTTTGGTAAAACTCTACATTAAAACGGGATTACTGCTTTTTAAATAGGCCTCGCCTATATCGCCAATATATTTTGGATCGAAGCGATAAAACTGAAGATTTATATCAAACATCTTTTATTATAGCTAGTCTGTTCAATAACTTATATTCTGTTTTGTCGCTGTAGTGTAAAGTTCTTTTATTTTGATGACCAAATATTAAATCGCGTCCCGCCATAAAACCACTCATTGGTTAGTATCGGGTTGTGCTAAAACATTGACGAATAAAACGGAAAATGTCGACCTGTGTTTTGACGAATTTCTCATAATTAAGATAAACTACAAACACAAAATCAACCATTATCTTCAAATCGGACATTCCTGTTTGTGATTCAATAAACTTTCCATCATATATTGAACAGAAAATTATTGGCGATGCATCTTTAAAGGCCAGAGTGTATTACAGGTATTGCTCAATAAATTATAACTTAAAAAAAGGTGTTTCAATAAAATACACAACTTGGTGAGAGTGAATTTAGATCCTTAAATTTAATAATATTTAGTAAAGCACGTGCTGGTATGAGAGACAGTTTTGCTTCTTTTGATTGGATAGTTTTACATAAGATTCATGCGATATTTGATAACAATATCAAGTGGTATCGACCAGGTTAGGCATATAGGATGTATCTTGTACATTTTCTTGATTTTGGTTTCTGCATAGCCCCATATTTCACAGCCGTAAACTGAAATCGGAGGACAGCCTGGTCTAAAAGTTTTATTTGTTATCAGATTTGGAGAAATAATTTATTTATTCTCACTAATAGTTGATACATTGCTTGTGTTACTATGTGATTTTAGGTTTATTTATGGAAAACGAGCGTGAACACACCCTCTTTTTATTCACTTATACTGTATATATGGCATTGACTTGCCTTATTTAATCTATGTTATATCTATATTTATATCTGACTGTTGTAGCTGGTAGCTTTTATGTGCAGTATTGTATGCGGTTCGCAATTTCTTACATTGAGGTCAAGGCCAAGGTATATTTGTTTATAGGAGATATGGGAGTTTTGTTTTGATTACAATGTAAGATTTTGCATTTGATTTGAAAAGTGGCTTTGGCCGCATTTGTGAACAAGGTTGAAGGGTTATCTGTTACTTCGTTTACAAGTATATTCGTATATGATTTCGATGTATCGTGGAACATGTCGCTATTTGTATGTAAATATTTTCAACAAATTAATGTTCATTGATATTGAACCATTTTTGATTGCTATCTTCTAAATTGTTTCTTATGGCGTTGTTGGTAATCTTATGGTAGGCAAGTTTAAGATCCATCAGATAAAAATGAATGCAAATTTATCACTTTAACATTGTCGAAATATTCTTTTAACTAAAGATTACTGATATATTCTGTACGGTCAGTTAGACCAAATATTCCGTTTAAAATGAACAATTGGTTCGATTGGTAAATGTTTAGAAGTCTTAGCTCAGATTTGTTTATTTTATAACACTGCGTATGTTAGTGATATATTGGCGTTTAAGGTCTCACTGAAGAATTACTTCCCTTACCTGACGGTAGCAAGATTATTACGCCAAAGAAATTAGAGCTGTGTAAAGCGGTTGGGCAATTATTTTGTTAAAAATGCATTAAATGCCATATTTCTTTGTTCATATGGGAACATTGGAACATTTTCGTGATTTCTGCAAAGTTTGGATGACATTGGGAACTGTTTGATGATGCTATAACAGTTTAAAGATGGTAGTGATACACTGCAACAAATGGGCAGAATTGTCAAAAATGAAGGGGTGTCATCAAACCATCGAAATTGTGCAACCTGGTCAACCACATGTTATTTTTCTGCATATATGGACCAACAGAGGACTATCTATGGGAATAAGGCACTTTTAGAAACATTGGTTATGTATCCAGTGTTCCAGAAGTGCATGTCTCTATATGTAGAACAGTACAAAATTAATTGATATGCGAGACGTTAAGAGGTGGTGAGGTGATTAACCTGATCAAAAGATATAACTATTTCCTCGTTCAGGTTAAAATAACGTTTTAAAAAATCGTCAATTTCAGCACAATCTGGTAAATAAGAATACGTGTCCATTGGTATCGCTCGTTAACAAGACATTTTCGAACATTTTTTACTTACTGGTTATAACATTTTCGAGTTCAAAATATTCACCATATTTGAAAAAAACGTGACTGTTCAGGCGGTACATTTATCACCCCTAGAACGTCTCCCACCACTATAGTATTTCCCATAGGGTTTCATTATAACATTTATGTCCAAAACACAATGAAAAATCAAAATCTGCAGCATGTGTCTGGGCTCAAAATTTTCAATGATATGCAATTATAAAGGAAAAAAGGCATGTATTGACCAGTTTTTTTTAAATTCAATGCTTTTGTGAGACCTATAAATTTCCAGAATAATAATATGTAAACTATTCGCCCATGGTGCGGTTCGAACCAACACTTTTGACATGACACAGCATTACCCAGAAAACTGGTATAAGCATTAAAATTTCAGTGGTGATTTTAAAATACTGACCATTTCGCCCATGCTAGGAAAATATAAATCACTGCAGTACAAAGCCCTGAAAAATGAAAAAGAAAAAGATAATGTTAGTTATATTTCTACCCCTTCTTATGAGATAATAGTGGTGTGAGTCCAGAGCTATTACGTTCTTCTGATGTGTATCAGCAAATTTTAACCAATAAATGTACTCCTATCCTATTCTACCATATTTACGTGTGAATATTTCTGATCTTGGCTTAGAGACAAATGCAAAATTTTGAATTCATAAATATAGAATTTTGTCTCAACAACAAAAACTTTAGAGTATGATTTAACTAGCTGTATACATCCAGGATACACTCTTCTTGTTTTATGACCACTTTCAATAACATTTGTATTCATGAGAGAGGTATCAACTTTCTTAGATTGACCAGAAGCACTGTACATTTCAGCATTGAAAACATTAAACTCACTCTCGGTACAGTACGGGAACCGTTTTATTACCGAGTATTTACGTTTTAACGCCGTTTCGACCACGTTTGTGATGCGTTAGTTCGTTGTTAACATTATACTCACTCTCGGTATCACGATTAACGTTTATAGTTTTAGGCAGATCAAAATATATATTTGGATGTTGGGTTTTATATATCAAGCTCTTAATTACATTTCCTTTAGTTACGGTGACTGTAGATTGACACTGGCTGCGTAAATGATAGCATACTGTTTGTTTGGATAAACATTGCAAAATTCAACACTTATCACAGAAGGCCACGTTCCCTGCGTACCCCTAGTTCTTCAATACAGGGCTACAATTAGCCTGGTTTTGTCTGGCTACAGCTGGCAGATTTCATGTTTCGTGACACACTATCTTGAACTGGTACAGAGACAGTGACAATGCCATTGACGTCTCTGGTGTCCGAGTCGGTATCGCCCTCTTCCGTAACAGGGATGAGTATGGGTTGATTGGGAACATATAACATGGCAGTCTCCTCCATTGCTCGGCGAAACATTTCATTGATATGTAATTTCACATCTTAATTTTGTGATCCTGGCAGAAATGAATACCAACCCGGAAACATGTCCTCGACAGTATCACCATTGATTTCTAGGACAGCTCAACACTTCAGTTTAACGTTTATGTTGCCATCTTGTTTTTTGTCTGCTTTATATTCCGGCTTTATAGTTCCTTGCTGATATCAGTTTGTACTCTCTATATATGCCGTATAATGTGTCCTTAAGAAGTTCGGTGTTAGCTGTAACTTTGTCAGCATGACCTGGATCACTAAAGGTAACATGTATGGACCTGTGTCGAGGCCTCAGGTTCGAATACACAGCTAACACTTGCCAATGCGATATGCGTTGGCCATGTTAATTGATCCTGATTTAAGGTCAAACGGTATTTCAGGAAGTTACTAGTCGTCACTATTTAAATTTTAAGGATGACCAGTAAAGATGAGGTTCCCTTTAAAAGTCAAGCTTCCATGCCGATGCTGTTAAACTCGTGCAACTCGGGCCCCGCTCACGACTTGGCTGTCGTTTAATACATGCACATGTGTTTGGTTATATAATCAATGTTTTATTTGTAATTGGTCCGAAATTAACCATCAAACCAAACGTATTGTTTATTTTGTCTTTCATACATATGGCGACAAATTGTTCTGCATTTGCTGGGTAATTGATGGGTGGTAGTGGTAGAGTCACTGACGTGGCTCTCGTTCAGCTTGATGAGAGAGTGTATCTTTTATTAGTGGTAGTCTCCAAACCAGCATTAAGGGGTTGGGGTCATATTTACTGTTATGATGTAAATATGATCTGGCAATAATGCGGGACTTCAAAATATAATTATATTTGTAAAAAGTCTAAATTAAGAAAATAAATTGTCCCACGTTCCAACATAGACCGCCATTATCCTCTACCAATATTCCGATGTATTAAGCATTATTTACCCATCTCTTTTATAATAAAACTTGTAGATTGGTATTTTCAATATATGAGTATAAGCAAAGTTTCTTTGTTTGAATATTTATCGTCAATTTTACCTCAACGATGGCTAACAGTCTATCAGTTATCCTAATTACTCTTTCTGTGAATACTGAAAGGTCAAACAGTACTCGAGCACACCATTCCCCATGAGTAAGGGGTCACTTTCCCATTTTGTTCAGAAATGAGAGATGAATGATAATGAGACGCAATATCGAATATCATTATCACTGAAACTGTCACCGGACTGGGATTCGAATGGAATCTTCTGATAATAACTTATGATTATTAGTTATTTGATTGTGTACACTATTATTATAACATTTGATTATGATGGTTAATCATACTTACATTTGTACTGCAAACTCAATGAAAACTTCCAGAATTCATATTCAATTCAAGCAAAACACCCCCCCCCCCCCCCCCCCCCCCATAAACACATGGGTGTTATTAACTGTTTCCAATTTCACAATTTTGTTCAAAGTGAATGTAGGTGTCACTATTTTACATACAGGGGTCAAATCAGCCAAATTATGCAAAATTCTTACCGTTTAAGAAATAGTCCCATCTGCGTGTTATAGCTACGAGCCAACTCAATTTTGCACCATTCTCTGGGAAAATATATTCTCGACACAAGACAAGATTGCAATAGTACCTGTACTAAGTGTATTTTCACACTAACACCATCTTGAACAACAATTTTATATGGAACTACTTTCAAGTACTATCATTTTAACACCTTGGTTGCTGGTCCAAGTCCGTCTGTCAGATATGTGTTAGTGATATATGTGTTAGTGATATATGTGTTCGTTATATATGTGTTAGTGATATATGTGTTAGTGAAATATGTGTTAGTGATATATGTGTGATATATGTGTTATTGATATATGTGTTCGTGATGTTACATGATACTGATCACAGTACCTTTGTCTTGAAAAAGTGTACGAATTATTACTGTACGATTTGTACCATGCATTTAACTCGCCCTGACATCTTCTATAATATCATGATTGTATTGTAACACTTGTACTGATATGCCTTTGGTCTTTTGTATTGAATAAAGTATATAATTATATATTATATATATATCAGCTTTTCCATTGGGGTTTACCAGACCTGATTAGGGTGATATCAGGGACTGGTTCATACTTTATAAGAGGTAATGTATATTGATACAGCCCCTAAGACGACTCTTAATAAAATAGTTATATCAAGATTGTCTGACTGATTGGAGCTCAAGAACGACTCGGATAGCCTTTATAGGGAATATATATATATATATATATATATATATATTTTTCAAGACATTTCTTTTCTAATATAGCATGCCTAATCGCTGTCCCTGTATTGTTTAAAGTATATCTACTTAAACGTGCAAAACGTATGTATTGAAAAGCGAAAAAATAACTTAGTTTACTCGCCTTGGCTAGACTAAAATAGATTTCCCGCTTAAAACATAATTTGTGACGTAATATATGAGTCACGTGGTTTCATTTTGATTTCAATTTGATTTATACAGGTTCACACGAAGTAAAAGTTGTTTCATCTTAGAATGAGTCCGAATGACGATGCGAAGGTCGTCAAGCAGTATTTAGGAGCTGTCTATTTTTAGACATGGGGAGATCGTTTCAAGTTCACCACTCCGATTTAAATATCAATTTTGTCACAATTATGGTAGATTTGACATGCCAAAAACATTTGGATTTTATTCATTAAAGATAATGAGATGCTTTTTAACAATTTTAAAAAAAAAAATTATATTTTTTAAACATTTATAGGGTTTCTTCCAAAATACTTGACTAGCTTAATAGAAGAAGTTTGAAACTGTTAACGAGTATACATGATTATCAGTTTCCTTTGTCCAAAGTTCAGGTTCGAGACTTGAATTTTATTTCAAACGAAAACATTTATACTTACAAAAACAAAGTATCGATTTGAATTAGAAAACTTTAAAAAAATCACACAACAAAATTTTACAGTAACGGCATCTACAAACAAATCGTGTAATTTGGAAACTCAGTCGATATTAAAAAAAAAAACAAAAAAAAAAACATTTGTTTGTAATGACCAAAACACAGGTTAAGTTCTTACCGTCTAAGAAATAGTCCCATCTGTGTGTTATAGCTACCAGTCCACCATTCTCTGGAAAAAATATATTCTCTACATAAATTGACATTGCAATAGTACCTTTGAAGTGTATTTACACACTCACACTTGAACGACCACTGTCAATTTTCTATGGAACTACCATCTTGGCCCCAAGGTTCCTGGTCTAAGTCCTATATCACTTTGAGCGGACTTTTTATGTGACCCATTTTGACCAATAAGAATTCCGGATATTGTATGGGCATATGATAAACATTCTATAAGAATATTTTCGTACGTTTGGTTCATTTTATGACGTTGTTTCTATATCAATTTCCGCCAAATTTGTTTGACGATCTTAATACGCAATAGATAGACATTTTAAAATAACGTGATGAAACATATGAAAAAAAATACATGCATATTTAATCAACAGTGTTAAACAGAAATAGTAAAACTGTTATACAATGACACAGTGATGTATAAGTGATTTTGTGAGCAGATTTCTATAAAAAATACGGAGAAGCGAATCTTGTCTCAAAATTTATTCATTGATTAAAATATAATATTGCGAGTATTGATGTTTTTTGTATTATTTTCTTTCAAGCTAAAGACAATTTATTGATTTATGATGTCATTCCATAATAAGTAGATTAATAATCCGTTCAGTAGAACTGTAAAACACACGTTTGAGCGGAAATAAATTAAAATTAGCATAATTTGTCAATGTTTTCTGTTTTCTGAAAGCCTGCTTGAACGTAAAAACTACATATTAATCGTTAACCTTCAGCAATAATGTCAATAAAACATTTGTTTTTGCTGTTGACAAAATGGGTAATTATTTAAATATTTCACTAATTTACCGATTTACAGATCCTTCGTAACTCAGATCGTAACTAACACATGGAATTGAACCCGGTATGAAAGTGTTGAATCCTCTTTCTACTGGATTCATTACTTTTATATTCCGAATCCCAGACCCAACGTCTCTTACGCCAGATGTTGTAGGTTCGATCTCCAGCTCGACTCAGTCCCTCTCATAAAACAACACTCAGTACTGGTTCTTCCCAGGAAGCGGACTCGAAAGCAGTTCATATAAGCTCTGAGCTTTCATCGCAATCGAGCTAAAATAAATTAATATAAACATGTAACAACTAAGTAACAAAAACAATGATACTTTAAAACGTCGTATACTTACGGCATATTGTCCAGACAATGTGTGGTGAATGATATGTAGTATCTTAATTTAAATCTTGATTTTAACTTCCTTTTTTTGAATTGATTAAAAAATTCCAAACGGAAATTTGAAATTTGTCACCTTTTATTTCCGTGCAAATTTCAGTCTCGAAAAACTTAATAAATTTAATTGAAAAATAAAATCATTGATAGTTGATCAAATTGTCCAATTGAATTGGAATACATTTAAATATTGCACATTATTCACACAAAAGTAATACGGTCACAACGATTGAATTTCTTTATGTAATATGTATAAACAGTGCTGCAGTTTTGACAAGTTTAACGAAACTAAAAATTTCATTCAATTTGGAAGCTTTAAAAATATATTCTGGATGGTTTTCTTCCTAAAGTAGCATTAACGGAGTTTTTACCAGTAGCAACCTTGTGTTATGTGATTTACAGTGATTCGACACCAATCATATGTCAGCAATGAAATAACGTTCGTTCTAGACCATAACTTTCTTCAGTGATTTGTCTGTAAAACCATAATTGCAGCCCTGCGTCGAGATAGGCAAACTACTGTATAAAGGTTAAAGAATGTAGAAATATGATGTAATCCAGAATGAAACTTACTTTAGAATGTCATATTGAAAATTTTATTCATCTGGAAGTGAAATAATAAAAAGAAGATGAAAGTAACTTTATCGAATTAAAGACTTTAGACTCGAGCACCAAGGAACCAGGCGACCGATAAATAACAGACAGGCGACATAAAACTGCCAGAGAACACAAAAAAACGGCCATGCGACACAAAAATCGGTCAGGCGAAACAAAACGGCCATGCGACACAAAACACGGCCAGGCGACACAAAAAGGCCATGCGACACAAAAAAGTTATGCAGCACAAAACGACCAGACGAAATAAAACGACCATGCGACACATAAAACGACCATGCGACACAAAAAGACCAGACGAAACAAAAACGTTGCGTTATGGTTACGAGCACCACACGAACAGGAGACACAAAACGATCAATGCAACACAAAAATGGCCAGGCGACACAAAACGGCCATGCGACACAAAAAACGGCTATGCAACACAAAACAGCCATACGACAAAAAGAATAACCATGCGACACAAAACGACCATGCGACACAAAACGGCCAGACGATACAAAAAACGGCCAGGCGGAACAAAACGACTAGGCGACACAAAAAAAACAGCTATGCGACACAAAACGGCCAGTCGACACAAAACGATGCGTAATGATCACGAGCATCACACGAACAGGCGACACAAAACGTTGTTTTACAGACGAATTGGGATATGATAATTAACACAAAACACCAGGTGACATAAAAAGTGGTTTAAAGACGAATTGGGATACGATAATGAGCACAAAAGTCCAGGCGACATAAAAAGGGGTTTTACAGACGAATTGTGTTATAATGATCATGAATACAAAATGACCAGGCGACATAAATCGTTGTTTTACAGACAAACTGTATAATATTCATGAACACAAAACGACCAGGAGACATAAAACGTCGTTTAACAGGCGGCAAATTGTTTTATGACCATGAACGCAAAACGAACAGACGACATAAAAAGTCGTTTTACAGGCGAACTGTGTTATGATCATGAATACAAAAGGATCAGGCGACATAAATTGCTGTTTTACAGACGAACTGTATAATGATCATGAACAAAAAACGAACAGGTCACAATAAAAGTAGTTTTACAGCCAAACTGTGTTATGTCATGAACAGAAAACGACCAAGCGACATAAAACGTGGTTTTACAGGCGATGAATTGTGTTAAAAACGTGAAAGCGAAACGACCAGGCGACATAAAACGTTGTTTTACAGACAAATTTTGTTATGATCATGAATACAAAATGACCAGGCGACATAAATCGTTGTTTAACAGAAAAACTGTGCAAGAATCATGAACACAAAACGACCAGGAGTCATAAAACGTGGTTTAACAGACGAACTGTGTTATGATCATGAACACAAAACGATCAGGCAATATAAAAAGTGGTTTAATAGACGAACTGTGTTATGATCATGATTACAAAGCGACCAGGCAACATTAAAAGTGGTTTAACAGACGAGCTGTGTTATGATCATGATTACAAAGCGACCAAGCAACATTAAAAGTGGTTTAATAGACGAACTGTGTTATGATCATAAACACAAAACGATCAGGCAACATAAAACGTGGTTTTACAGGCGAACTGTGTTATGATCATGAACACAAAAAGACCAGGCAACATAAAACGTGGTTTTACAGGCGAACTGTGTTATGATCATGATTACAAAGAGACCAGGCAACATAAAATGTGGTTTTACAGGCGAAGGTGTTATGATCATGAACACAAAAGGATCAGGAGACATAAATCGTTGTTTTACAGACGAACTGTGTTATGATCATAAACACCAAGCGACCAAGCAACATTAAAAGGAGTTTAACAGACGAACTGTGTCATGATCATAAATACAAAAACGACTAGGCGACATAACAATTGTTTAACAGATGAATTGGGATGATAAGGAACATAAAATGACCAGGAGAAATAAAAAGGGATTTTGCAGACGAATTGGGGTACGATAATGAGCACAAAACGACCAGGCGACATAAAAATGATTTTACAGACAAATTGGGATATTACAATGAACATAAAACTATCAAGCGAATTTAAAGTTTGTTTTACAGACAAATGAACACGAAACGACCAGGCGACATAAAAAGTTGTTTTACAGACGAATTACGTAATGATAATGAGCACAAAACGACCAAACGACATAATATAAGTTTTTTTCAAACGAATTTTGTTATGATCATTAACGCAAATCGACCAGGCGACATGAAATTGGTTAATTGGATATGATAATGAACATAAAACGACCAAGAGACATACAAATGATTTTACAGACACATTGGAATAAAGAAATGACCATAAAACTACCAGGTGACGTAAAAAAATTGTTTTACAGACGAACTGTGTTATGATCATGAACACAAAACAAACAGACGACATAAACAGTGATTTTTCAGACGAAATGTGTTCATAAACACAAATCGACAAGGCGACATAAAAATTGGTTAACAGATGAAATGTGTTATTATCATAACACAAAACTACCAGGCGACATAAAAAATGGTTTTACAGACAAATTGTGTTATTATCATGAGAACAAAACTACCAGGCGACATAATATAAGTTTTTTTTTCAGACGAATTTTGTTATGATCATTAACATAAATCGACCAGGCGACATGAAATTGGTTAATTGGATATGATAATGAACATAAAACGACCAAGAGACAAACAAATGATTTTACAGACAAATTGGAATAAAGTAATGACCATAAAACTACCAGGTGACGTAAAAAAATTGTTTTACAGACGAACTGTGTTATGATCATGATCACAAAACAAACAGACGACATAAACAGTGATTTTTCAGACGAAATGTGTTCATAAACACAAATCGACAAGGCGACATAAAAATTGGTTAACAGATAAAATGTGTTATTATCATAACACAAAACTACCAGGCGACATAAAAAATGGTTTTACAGATGAATTGTGTTATTATCATGAGAACAAAACTACCAGGCGACATAAACATTGGTTTTACAGACGAATTTGTGTTATTATCATTTACACAAAACTACCAGGCGACATAAAAATTGGTTTTACAGACGAATTGTGTTATTATCATGAGCTCAAAACTACCAGGCGACATAAAAAAATGGTTTTACAGACGAATTGTGTTATTATCATGAGCACAAAACTACCAGGCGTCATAATAATTGGTTTTACAGACGAATTGTGTTATTATCATGAGCACAAAACTACCAGGCGACATAAAAAGTGGTTTTACAGACGAATAAATATTGTGTTATGATCATAAAAACAAAATGATCAGTCGATATAAAAATAGTTTAACAGATGAATTGTTTTATGATCATCCCCACAAAACGACTAGGAGACCTAAAACGTTCTTTTAATGACAATTTGTGTTATGAGCATGAATACCAAACGACAAACGTTGTTTCCGCTACATATTTTGTTATGATCATGAGCACCAAGCAGCCAGGCGACATGAACGTTGTTTACAAGTCTGTTTTACTTGAAGCGGAGAGTTACTCCTCACTCAGAGCTGGTCCTACCAAAGGAACGGACTCGAGAGCGGTTCGTATAAGCTTACAGCTTACTTCACAATTGAGCCAAAAAATCAGTATAAAAGCTTCGAGAAAATGGTATTGACAAGCATGATTTAAAATCAGTCGGTATAAATGTTCACAAACAAAACAGAGCAACTCAAATAACGGTTGCTTTAAATGTTGCTTTATCTGATCAATAAAAAAAAAATTAAACATAATATAAGTATATTTATTCTGAATATTTCAAACAGGAAGACTTAATAATTAAAGTCCATCTTGCCCTTTTCTTAAATAAAGATTGAGTTTTAATCATTTGTACATGTAGTACCTTATAGTATGGAGTGATTATTTAAACATGTACACTTTGCGTGAATGATTAAAGTTAGACAGTATATCATTTCCGATTATAGTCAACAAGCAATAATTCAGCACTCCCAGTGTCCGATTATAGTTAACAAGCAATAAATTAGCACTTCCAATGTCCGATTATAGTCAACAAGTAATAATTCAGCACTCCCAGTGTCCGATTATAGTAACAAGCAATAATTCAGCACTCCCAATATCCGATTATAGTCAACAAGCAATAATTCGGCACTCCCAATGCCCGATTATAGTCAACAGGTAATAATTCAGCACTCCTAGTTTCCGATTATAGTTAACAAGCAATATTTCGGCACTCCCAATGTCCCATTACAGTCAACAAGCAATAATTCAGCACACCCAGTGCCCGATTACAGTCAACAAGGAATAATTAAGTACTTTCACTCTCTGAGTGCAGTAAACAAGTAATAATTTAATACTTCAATTTCCGATTATAATCAATTTAAAACTCACAGTGTCCGGTTATAGTCAACAAGCAATAATTTAGCACTTCCAATGCACGATTATAGTCAACAGTTAATAATTCAGCACTCCCAATGCCTGATTATAGTAAACAGGTAATAATTCAGCACTCCTAGTGTCCGATTATAGTCATCAAGCAATAATTCGGCACACCTAATGTCCCATTGCAGGCAACAAGCAATAATTCAGCACTCCCAGTGACCGATTACAGTAAAAAAGCAATAATTCAGCACTCCCAGTGTCCGATTACAGTCAACAAGCAATAGTTTAGCACTCCCAATGTCCGATTATAGTCAACAAGCAATAATTCGGCACTCCCAATGCCCAATTATAGTCAACAAGCAATTATTCGGCACTCCCAATGTCTAATTTAAGTCAACAAGCAATAATTCGGCATTCCCAATGTCCGATTATAGTCGACAAGCTATAATTCAGCACTCCAAGTGTTATAAGAATTCGATTATTGGAACATCTTGTTGTACATTATTGATATTCACAGTAATAAACAAAACAACTATTTTGATTATCCGAAGGACCTTTATAGTTCGTATAAATCCTGTAAATCTACTGTTTGTTTTTTCTTCAGTTCTAATCTGGTTGTTATCAGAACCTGTTTGTTTTGTAACAAGTCAAAGGAAATGGTCATTATGTACCTTAGACGATATAGAGGATGAATATCATTTTATTCTGGTATGTCCTTTCTATACCGATTTAAAATACTATCTTAATAAACCAATTAGTTTTTAAATTTCTAAGTCTTTTGAATACAAATAAGAAACCATTGTTTAACTTAATAAAACTAACAATTTACTGCGAAAAATGATTTAAAAAAAAGAACAGATGCTCTTAATGTTTGAAGGAGTCTAATAATTATGTAATACTGTTTATCCTGTTCTTGGTAACAGTGATCACTCACACACTAGTCCGCCTCGCATGCGGAAGGTCGTGGGTTCGATCCCCGGCCAGGACATACCAAATACTTTAAAAATGGTACTAAGAGCTTCCTCGCTTGACGCTCAGCATTTAGAGGAGAGTTCTAGGTCTGGTCGGCCCGGTGTCAGTATAATGCGACTGGGCAGGGTAGCATACCATGTGTCTGCGGCATGATACTCCAGTGTGACATTGCTTAGAATACTGTCTCAAGTAGACACCGTCGCGATATGACTAAAAAATTGTTGAAAGCCACGTTAAACACCATAAAACAACAACTCTCACACTATACCAAATTGACTATCTCAGATAGAACAAAGAAAACATACAATATAAACAGATACTCTGTATTAATAATTATTTTATGTTGTATGTTTTCTATATTTCACGCATGCATTGATGTTTGGCATTTTGTATGATAATGCGTTGTAATTGCTTTAGTTGAAATACAATATACGTTTAGTTCTGTTCTGTTCTATTCTGTTCTGTAATATTCGGACGTACATGGAACTTACAGCCAAATAGTCCCGCTGCTTTTAAATCATAGAAAACTGTATATTTTAATAAACTATTGCGAAAAAAAATTGTGTTCGTGATTTACCATTGTATTACATGACATTACACTCCTTTAAATACGATTATAATTAATACAAATAAAATAATCCCTTATCAAAGTAAAACATGTTTACAGCCAACATAAACATAAATAAAAAACATGCAAATAATAATATGAAAGTTGAAGTCGTAACAACATGCATCGTATTGGATCGGTAATCCCTTTACAAACAAATCATAACAGAAAGTTTTCAAAATTCATTCACATTACAGCAATAAATAGAACCATTACATTAATTTAAATAATTGCTGCCACGATGGTGTATAGTCGTTATTGGGAGAAGCCATCAATAAAAAAAACCCCAATGAGAATGCAATGTCAATATTTAAATATTACAAGTGCTGCTGTTTATTTTGTTGATTTTGTGTCAAACAAAAGCCAACATTATTATATTAATTGTGATATTTTATACTACATTGGAGCCCGTGTGGTTCCGGCTAAGAATAGAATCACTGCCGATCTCTGCAGAGGGGTAGGAATCCTTCGAATGGGTGTCATGTTCATTTTATCATTTTTGCCATGTTCAGTTTTGTGGTTAAATTATCAACCCCTGTGTGGTTTCAGATAGCCATATGAGTGATGGCAAGAATAGGACCACTGTGGCTCATGCATGTCGTAAGAAGTTACGATAGAATTTGCTGAAACTCTGCAGTTCGGCAGGTATCAATGTTCTAGGTTCATTCTGCATATTAATTTGTTGATGTATTTTTGTTTAAATCTGTATGTTAATTTGTTGTTTTGTACATGTAGAGTGTACCTGGAATCTTCCTTCCTGTTTGCGTCGAATAACCTATAATGTATTGGTACGCCGTAAAACTCCATTCATTCATTCATTCATTCATTCATTCATTCATTCATACTACTTTGGTTCTGTCTATAATCACTAAAGTGAAACTGTTAAACATACATATTGCGGTTGATGTGTTGTGTTTAAATGTAATTAAACATTCATTATTGATCCTCCTTATTCTAATAGCCTTCATAAATATCCTGTGATTTCATTGGTTGTGCTCTTAGATTTGCAGGGTATTAAAAACTGTATATACCGTCGGTAAAATCACCACGTTAAGCGTTATATGTATTACTACGTTTTTGGTTGACAATGTCGGTGCCGCCTTTAAAATACGTTTGCGGTCATTAAAAAAACGTCATATACGGTCGCAAATTTTAAAAGTACAGTTTACTTAACGCTATATTTATAAACAAGTGATTTTACTGCTGACAAATTGCTAAATTGGTGATAATTTAAATATTTCTTTGCAAAGTTGTTTAATAAGTATAGACTTAATAGTTGTCTTTACCTTGTTTGTTTACACAGTGTAGTTTGATACATTAATTTAAACACTTGTACATTTATATATTTGAATACAACTGCAACTGACCTGACGGGGGCTGTCAGTCAAACAAGTTGAATATCTAATCAGAGATCGATATTGGTTGCTACGCGACTATATTCCTCAGACAATCTTACGATGTATAAGTAAACAGTACTTTCTGTTTTCTTGATCAAACAATGTCACGTGGACAGTGAGCGGAGTAATATTCGTTCTCGCGTCAGGTAAATATATTAGAAACTGTAAACGTGCATTACAATAAACCAAACTTCCGTGTCTTAAACTAGGATATGAACAATTTTAATTAAAATAAAATGCATTTTATATTTATAGATTGATATCATAATGGCTTTATTAGAGGATATTTGTTTGTTTGTGTGCATGATCGAATTATATTTCATCTCGTGATCACCAATAGTCACGAGTGACAATATCATTTTTGGTGATCACGAGTAAAATATTTAATCTTACACCAAAAACAAACAAATTTTCTTTTCATTTTATGCATTTTCATATTTTTTTGTTTATTGAGACCTCAAATCGCAACTATATATTTATTGAATTAATAAAAAAAAGCAAATATTCCCATTATTTAATTGTTTGAAATGATGGGTAACCATAAATAATCCACTGAGCAATCTCTATATTTCACCAAAAAGCATAAAGTAAGACATGTCTAAACGTTTCTCTTTATACACACTGTCAGGCAAAATGATACATCAGCAACCAGGGGTTTAATGGGGTTGATATACAATATATATATATATACTGAAATATTTGAGAAATGCCGGATGGATTTTAAATCTGCATTTTTACACTAATGTAAGCATTGTTACACTAATGTAAGCATTGTTACACTAATGTAAGCATTATTACACTAATGTAAGCATTATTACACTAATGCAAGCATTGTTACACTTATGTAAGGTTTATTACACTAGTGTAAGCATTATTACACTAATGTAAGCATTATTACACTAATGTAAGCATTATTACACTAATGTAAGCATTGTTACACTAATGTAAGCATTAATACTTTAATGTAAGCATTATTACACTAATGTAAGCATTATTACACTAATGTAAGCATTATTACGCTAATGTAAGCGACTTTTACAGTTTAGCATATGTACGAGCATTAAAAGGTATTTCATAAGTGATCATTGTTATTAACACAATCGTTAATGAAATACATTTACATTCTAAAAGCTCGTTGAAAGCATTCGGCGTTTCTCTATCCTTTCAGTACATACATGTATATGGTAATCTAGGAATCAATTTATTAGTTTTAATTCAAATTAAAACCATTTTGTTTTAGTTCAAATTAAAACCATTTTGTTTCAATTCAAATTAAAACCATTTTGTTTTAATTCAAATTAAAACCATTTTATATTTACATAAACACTATCGTTTATACAAGCTGAACAATTTATTTAATAAAATCCATTTAAAGACAAAGCATAATTTTATACAGTGGTCTCTGAGTCGAAACCTTGACAAATATAACAAACACAATTTTATTATATCATTCACTTTGTAATCGTAACAAATGCATTCTGCTACTTTTCCACTCCTGATATGTCATTTGCAGAGATTTTATTACCATTTAAAATGATTTTGTCTCTACTCATAAGTCTGTGTTCAAATAAATGTCGTTTCAGGATAGAAAGCTTTTCAATGTCTTGTCTGTAAAAAATCACTAACAACTGAAGTAATTCTGCTCTTTTTTTCACCAAAGTTGGTTTAAAGAATAATGAAAGAGTATACAATGTAACAGTTGTAACAATGTAACAGTTGTAACAATGTTACAGTTGCAGTTTGTCATTTAAAATATGATTAACTCAGAGTGAGTTAAACTAAGCGCATGATGCCAAATGAATCGTCAGGATTAAAAGTCATAAAACGATGGGAAAGACAGAGTTCTATCTAATCCCAGAACAGCTCATTATCAGACGCTGATGTAAACGTCTTTATCAACAAATTGGCAACGACAAAGTGTGTTATAGATCACTGTTTATTCTCATGGCATCCTATACATACAAGTGTCTAAATGCTGTCCATATTTGGATGATAAGACACATTGAATTTAGCTTCTCCGTCGTTTGGAAGTCGTGTATTTCATGATGTGCATTGGCTACTTTTTCAGAGGACTCAACTAGAACATTGTTTCTACTGCTTCTAATCTTATATTATTCTATATGTACGTGTATAGCCAATCACATACTCCAAATGCTACCACGTGACAGTACATTATGTAAAAGTTTATTGGACCCATTAACTTTTATATTGTACAGTTAAAAAAAAAGGAAATAAAAATAGTAATTTCAACGATAGAAAGAAACAACCGGCAAAATGTTCCGCATGACGATGACGTTGAAAAAATCCGAATATCTCCGCTATTCGACTGCCGCCTTAAACACGGTTTATTTATTTAAAAGGATGTTGATATTTCTTTATCTTTTCATAAATTTCTTGGTGTATTTTGTACGGTTTTTACTACAAAACATACTCGTACAATATATTCCCTTATTGTACAAAACACTGTAAAATAACCTTATATTATTTCATCAAATAGTTCTTACATGTTTATTTTCCTATGTTAAATGTGTTGTATTTTATCTTGATCAATATCTGTATATACATATTTTGTCGGGAAGGGTCTTAATAAATGTTGTTAGAACTTGTTGCCCAACCATTTTGCTCATTTGCAATATATCAAGCAATAAAATATGTTTAAACTAAACTAAAACTATTATATATTAGAAATATAAATCACCACAATGTTACCACATTACAATCCCGTCAGCCAAATATGACTAAACATTGATTTCTTCTAGATATATGGGTCAAATAACACTAATAAACAGGAAATTGTCACCTGGTATGTTCGAAAATAGTTCCTTGTAAAATAGTTTCGATTCTTTTCTCTCTCCTATTGTTTTATTGTCAGTCACTCAATAATTATTGATTTTATTAGTTTGATAATGTAAAATATAAACCCAAGATATAATACGTATGTTGGGTACTTCCTAGTTAAGGCGAGAAGCAAATGGTCATTAATATACAGTGAGGTATGTACTGGGTAAATCATGGGAGTTTAGAGGTCACTTATGATGAAACAGGATAACGTGTGTCCAATTTTATATAGCGTAAACAGGTCTAAAAATAGAGATGTGAACTAAGTTTATGATTAGTTAGAGGTCACTTAAGCAAGCGAACATCTGTCTAGCATGTACATGAAAATCATGACTTGTATATCAATTAGCTGACTTTTATGACAATGACTGTGCAGTAGAGATGATTATAAAATTAGGGTTTTAGTTTTCAGCTGGTTGGGAGACAGAGGTCTGGGCATTTAGGCAGGAAGGGTGGAAGTCTTGTCTGAACTATGTTTTGAAGCGTATTTCGTGTTTAAGTAGTGAGCATTACAGTTTAAATGAAAGATGTAGTAATGTAGAATAAATATATATCGGAAAGGAACCGCGCTTTCTGTTAGTTGTGTGTGAGGTTGGAACACTATCTGCTTGTTTCAGTGTTGTCCGGTAGAAAGACATAACAAAATAATTTATAATGTATCTAAGCATGGACTTAGCAATTTTAAGCGTCCTTAAGTCTTAACGGCACTAGCGTATGGACTGCAATTTGGACATGCCGACCTTCAAAACTGTTATTGTATAGTTTATTATTTATTTTAACTCGATTGCGAAAAATGTTCAGTGCTTCTATTCAGCGCTCTCAAGTCCGTTGTATGAGAGGACCAGTATTGAGTATTGTTTTTAGAGTAATCGGGTCGAGCGGGAGATCGAACCCGCAACATCTAGCGGCCAACACTCTTTCTACTGCACTACCGACCCGCATAATCGATGAATGTAGTGTACACTAATTAATACATTTCTTAGAAGATAGTTAACTCCATTTTCTTTTCCTTTTGAGTTTTCAAAGCATACGTGTGCTTGTGCTGAAAACGTATATTTAGCTTTCCGATACTTTCTAATATTGAGCATTTTAAAATACATATACAAGGCATACAGGGAAAATCAATAGTGGAACATGACCTATATGAAATGTATTAGTGGAACATGACCTATATGACACGTATTAGTGGAACAAAACCTATATAAGTAGACTATGACTTATATGAAATATTAGTGGAACATGACCTATATGACATATATAAGCAGACTATGAATTATATGAAGTATTAGTGGAATGTGACCTTTATGACATGTATAAGCAGACTATGACTTATATGAAGTATTAGTAGACTATGACTTATATGAAATATTAGTGGAATGTGATCTATATGACACGTATAAGCAGACTATGACTTATATGAAGTATTAGTGGAACATGACCTATATGACATGTATAAGCAGACTATGACTTATATGAAGTATTAGTGGAACATGACCTATATGACATGTATAAGCAGACTATGACTTATATGAAGTATTAGTGGATCATGACCTATATGACATGTATAAGCAGACTATGATTTATATGAAGTATTACTGGAATGTGACCTATATGATATTTATTAGTTGAATGTGACCTATATGATATTTATCAGTGGAATGTAACCTATTTGACATGTATTAGTGGAATGTGACCTTTATGACATGTATAAATGGAATATGACCTGTATATGACATGTATAAGTGGAATATGACCTATATGACGTGTATAAGAGGAATATGACCATATGATATGTATTAGTGAAATTTGACCTATATGACGTGTATAATGGTATGTGACCTATATGACATGTACTAGTGGAATCTAACATAAATGACATGTGTTAGTAGAATGTTGTTACCTATATGACATGTATTAGTTGAATTTAACCTATAAGGCATGTATAAGTGGAATATGACCGGCATATGACATGTATAAGTGGAATATGATCCATATGACATGTATGAGAGGAATATGACCTATATGACATGTTTAGTGGAATCTAACTTATATGACATGTATTAATGGAATGTGACCTATATGACATGTATAAGTGGAATGTGACTTAAATGACATGTATTCGTGGAATCTGATCTATATGACATTTATTGGTGAAATGTTATCAATATAAAATGTTTTAGTGGAATGTAACCTATAAGATATGTATGAGTGGTATGTGACCTATCTGACATGTATTAGTGGAATGTTACCTATATGAAATGTATTAGTGAAATATATCCTATATGACATGTATTGGTGGAACGTGATCAATATGAAATGTTTTAGTAGAATGTGACCTATATGATATGTATGAGTGGTATGTGACCTATCTGATATGTATTAGTGGAATGTTACCTATATGACATGTATTAGTCGAATATAACTTATACGACATGTATATGTGGAATCTGACCAATATGACATGTATTTATGGAATCTGACCTATATGACATGTATTTATGGAATGTAATTGATATGACATGTATTACTGGCATGTGACCTACTTGACATGTATTAGTGAAATGTGACCTTTATGACATGTATTAGTGGTATGTGACATATATGACATGTATAAGTGGAAAATGACCTATATTACATGTATTAGTGGAATCTGATGACATGTATTAGTGGAATCTGACCTATATGACATGTATTAGTGATATGTGACCTATATGACATGTATAAGTTGAAAATGACCTATATGACATGTATTAGTGGAATCTGATGACATGTTTTAGTGGAATCTGACCTATATGACATGTATTAGTGATATGTGACCTATATGACATGTATAAGTTGAAAATGACCTATATGACATGTATTAGTGGAATCTGATGAGATGTATTAGTGGAATCTGACCTATATGACATGTATAAGTGGATTGTGACCGCTATGACATGTATTAGTGGAATATGACTTATATGACATGTATTAGTGGAATGTGACTTATATGACATGTATAAGTGGAATGTGACCGTCATGACTATATCACAGGTTTATACCCGGTAGTCGGTATAAAATGAACAGATCAACTTCCTGGTTATTGAGTTATAGAATGTTATAACCACCCCTCTGGGGATATTCGGTTTCGTGCTGAACTGAACGGATACATAGCATATTGCATTAATACAGTTTTAAATGTAGAATAAATATTCATGCCATAGTGAATGGATCATAGTTTAATTCAGATCGTGTTTATATTGTAATATGATAATTTAATTCTTGTCGATATTGACAACATCGTAACAATGATACATATCGATTGAAATAAGTTCAGCAAATTTATTCACAAAACCATATTTTCTATATAATATAGGTTACTGAACGTGTATGAGAATATATTATTTTATTATTTTGAACGTATTCTTTCGGATAAGGACTTTAGGAGTGAAATGTTTTTACGCCAAAAAAAATGAGTTCAATATAATATATTCCCATACGCGTTAAGTATCCTTTTTAATGAATGGTTTTCATCTTTTAAAGAGGTATAAATACTATTGTTTTTTTTATTTACCCGCTTTAATATAACAATATTCATTTTCTGTGTTTTCGTTAGTTTTCGACGCTTTCGGTAGCGTGGGCGTTCATTTGTGTATTAATAGCGCGTGCTACATTCCATTCTAAATTTATTTAAATTAAATGCATTCTTTGTGTTACATCATCAGTTTCAGATCTTTTTGCATTTTGTATTCAAATTAGAAAATTGAATGTACAATTGTTGAATATACACCGAGATGGAAATTGTGTTTTATTTGTCAGAGAAAAAGCATTATTGGGATTAGTATTGACTTGATTACCAGTTGGATGCTGGACATATGATGCAATTATATTGGAATTGTTATTTAAATTTAAAGGCTGAAGGGACTTGAGATTATTAAAGTTTTGTAAGATTTGTAATATATATCTGTGCTCATTTTCTAAAAGTTCAGCATCATAGTGAGTGGTGGAGGGGATGTTTTTTGTGTCCAGTTATTTTCATTATTTTTTTTTTGGTGGAACACCAGCTCTGGACAAGGTTGTGACTGTTGTTTTTCTCATGCTGTGGTTGGTGACCCTTTTTCCTTGCCCAGTCTTGATAGCTGCTTCCTTGATGAGGGTTTCAAAAGTATTTCCAAAGTTATAACATAGGGCAGATAGTAGACCCCTTGGAGTGCTGTTACTAAAGGTACCTTCTTCAAACATTTGACACTCTTCCTCATGTGAACATATTTCACATGAGAGACTAGGAACTTCTTCGCCAGGAACCTGACCCCGCCTGTTCATAAGAAACATCAATCGTGAAACATCGGGTATTTCCGTATCCTCCGTAGAATCGTGAAACATCGGGTATTTCCGTATCCTCCGTAGAATACACCTCGTGTATAGCTCTAGAATACACCAACGCGAATCGCCTGTGTTACAAGTCTGTGTTCATTCGCGTGAAAATAACAAATAATGTATCCGTCATTAAGTTGATTATATATGGCGTTGTTATATCGATTTTTTTATTTATACACTCGACATGGGTCATATTTATAGGGAAATTTAAAATATCAGTCTTGATTAACACACGTTTATATTTTCAACGTACATGTATATAAACAGGCGGCATAAGGGGCCGCCATTTTATTTTATCATGTGACTGAAAGTATTTCCAAAATGGCGCCTTATTATGTCAGAGGTCTATTTCGTAGCATAAAGGCCGAGGTGATCAGATTGAAGAAACATGTATTTTATTCTTATCGAAATCGAAGAGCGTATGCCATGGTGCGGACAAAGTGTTGACACTTATATAATTCGTTTGAATGTAGAGTTTTGATCACCAAATTTTAAGCTCGATGTAGAGTTTGTTTTGAAGTTTACAGGGCAGAAGTGCCTCCCCCGTGTGTATAACATCCTTTTGTGAATCGAGACTGCTTGCTGTTACACTATTCCTTTCAAACTGCATGTCTGCAGAGAACATTTGTCTAGAACTACTCTGGAACCGTCACAAAGAATGTAACCGCAATGCACCACCTCTCACATATCAGTTATTCGAAGCTTGTTTATTTCTATAAGTTAACTCCTTTTACATTAAAATAAGAGCATATTGTGAATAACAAGATTTTAATCAAATCAGGGAACATTTCTCTCGCATTGCAGGCAACTGTTTGAAGCGATACGGACCAATCAATCATGATCAATTAAAATTAAGTAGCTGCACATAAGCTTTGAATTGTTTCTGTCATTCTTATATTTACATGTGGCCGAGTGGTCTACGGCGCCTCAGGATCACTTACCTCTCACCACTAAGGTCGTTATCTCGACTGTGTCTCGCCTTGTTCTGCTATCTTAAATTGTCGAAACGGTCCTGGCCTATCACGTTATGGATAATTACGTTACAGTGACATACGAGTAAAGTAAATGGTCAGTTGCTTCTGTGGAAGTTGCATTACGTCACAGTTTGGAGAGCGCGTTGGGGACAAATAGGGAATTCCATGCTTTTATATGACGTACCTGATTCTGAAGATGTGTTATCATCAGTGACACACACTACACTAAATCTATCTACTTAGTTTGTAGTGACACACACTACACTAGATCTATCTATTCAGTTTGTAGTGACACACACTACACTAGATCTATCTATTTAGTTTGTAGTGACACACAATACACTAGATCTATCTATTTAGTTTGTAGTGACACACAATACACTAGATCTATCTATTTAGTTTGTAGTGACACACACTAGATCTTTCTATTCAGTTTGTAGTGACACACAATACACTAGATCTTTCTATTCAGTTTGTAGTGACACACACTAGATCTTTCTATTCAGTTTGTAGTGACACACAATACACTAGATCTATCTATTTAGTTTGTAGAGACACACACTAGATCTTTCTATTCAGTTTGTAGTGACACACAATACACTAGATCTGTCTATTTAGTTTGTAGTGACACTTAATACACTAGATCTGTCTATTTAGTTAGTAGTGACACACAATACACTAGATCTGTATATTTAGTTTGTAGTGACACACAATACACTAGATCTGTCTATTTAGTTTGTAGTGACACACACTACACTAGATCTGTCTATTTAGTTTGTAGTGACATACACTACATTAGATCTGTCTATTTAGTTTGTAGTGACACACACTACACTAGATCTGTCTATTTAGTTATATCTCGGATTCGTTTATTATCAGCAACAGCATTTGACAAATAAAATATGTGTAATGGCCCATTTATCCTAGATATTCCCTTGATAAATTAAACAGTCATCAAACAAAATACCACCTGCTATTGCATAACAGTTTTAATCGACTCTGTTAGTTCAACTATGAACATTGATTTTTTTTGCGCCTCATGATATGCGGAAATCATATCATAACAGTCCAGAACGGTTGTTGTGCGCACAGCAGTGCATTGATCGTGTATTCGATTGTCGTTGTGTTCGCATAGTTAAACATTGAACACGATTGGTATATTTCAATGGTTGAAATAGCTTTGATGTGTCGCTTAATGACATATGAAAATAGTTCTAAACTATCTGATGTAGCATAACTGTATCACAGTCTCTTTGTTAATTGATCACAGTCTATTTCAGAACATTATATTTCCCAAATCGGGTCTATCAACCCACAGTGAAAAGACAGGGATTTCTATGCCTGTCCCACAATTCCTAGCAATTGAACGAACGCTTAACTGTGACGTCATTCAAACTTCAAGTTGATGTAACTGACCAATCAACGTGCTCCAATGCGGCTTTCCCAACATAGTTATTTAACGGACCCAATCGGGAGAGCTGGGTCCGTTCTACAGACTATGATTGATCATGAACTTTGTTCAGCAGTCATGACTCTCCCATCTCTTATTATTGATGGAAATAGTCAGTGACTTGCAGAGATAACGTGTGTGAAATACTGGTAAACCGCCTAACGGATCCCAGGAACGCATATTGGTTATATTCCTGAGAAATTGTTGAAAAAAAGGTGCAACGTGTCAAACCAACCAACAGACAAACATACAGTAAAAAACAGTATTCATTGATTTACGAAACACATTTTGGTACATATTGCTGGTTTCCATCCAACACAAACCATGTTTTTTTTCAACATATTAAATAAAACAACTAAATCAACTTTGTAAATGCGTTTATTAGTTAAAATATAGATAAAATACGTGAATTCCTTTCTGAGTAATACGGAAGATAAAACACATATTTTGATACAAATTTTGACGTAATACACGTTTTGAGTTTATCTTAATTTGAATAAAGGTATCCTCCTTTGTTGAATTAATTCAAATATATTTTAGCATCAATCACCTGTTTTTTTTAGAGATTTATTATATCAGTTAACAATCAGTTAATACGCCAAAATCAGGTTGATAACATGCACTACTTATTAGGTATAGCCTAGTACCGACTAATTACGGATTTTATTTCATAAAAATTTTAGAGATATTTTATGTATTGAATTTAAACATAAGGTTTCTGAATATTGTTTTGTAATATGCGTCTGTTATTTACCACCAGAAAATAAAATAAATGGTAAAATTTCAAAAGAATTTTTTATCATCTTACCATTTTGAGCTTTAAGCTTAATACTGTTGACTTTTGTCTTTGCATCGGTGATGTAAATGCTAGATGCATTTGTGAATCAGATTTAATAACTGTTCTTTACGGAAATGACATTTCCCCGAGGACAATTACAGACGTGTCTAAAACACACGTGTATCGATTTTCATTGATTTTTTGAAAGCATCAATTATTGTATGTTAAATGGTCGAGTTAATCCGGATGATAATAACTTTACCTGTATTTCACACAGAGGAAGATCTGTAGTTGATTATATGTTTTTACCGCATGAATATTTGACACTTATAAATTATTTCAGTGTATTGACTCTAAGTGAGATGTGTGACAAATTAAACAGTAATCCTGAAAGAGCAATGCCCGATTATTCACTACTTTGTACCGGTTTGAAATTGCCTTATTTTAGAAACTTAACTAATCAAACCCATGAAAAATGTACTAGTTTTGAAAAAAAATCATCACCAAACGAAAGGTTATATTTTAAACATACATGACAATATTGACAATATTTATGACGATCTGTGTAATTTATATTATTCAGAAATGGACACAAAACTTAAATATTTTGCTATAAGAAACCAAACAAAAACCCGAAGAACAATTAAACCATGGTGGAACGAAAAATGATTGCAACTCTTTAACGAATATAGGAAATCGGAAAACAATTTTTGAAATGAAAAAAATAGAGTCGGAAAAAATAGATTACATAACCATTTTCTGAATAAAAGAAATACATTTGATAAAGAAATGATGCTATAGAAGATGAACAAAATGGTTTTCGACCAAAAAGGTCTTGTGAAGAACACATATTCTCTTTAACAACAATACTTAGAAACAGAAAAACACAAAATTTAGATACATTTACGTGTTTTGTTGATATGGCAAACGCTTTTGATTGTATTAATAGAGATGTTTTATATATAAAACTGGTAAAAATAGGTGTATCAGGCAATATATTTGAACCAATTGAAGGCTTATATGAAGAATGCAAAGCCACCATTGATGTAAATGGTAAATATACATATTTATTTGATATATGTAGTGGTGTTAAGCAAGGGGATGTTATTTCACAAACGTTTTTTTTTTCAATTTTTATCAACGATCTTGTATTTGAAATAAAAAAGTCTTGGTAAAAGAGTCATATTAAACCCTGAACTTTCAGTCAGTATATTACTTTTTGCTGATGACTTATTGTTTTTATTGCCCCAAACGAAGAGCATCTACAGTGTATGTTAGAATATCTCAATTTGTGGTGTTCAGTAACAAAATGAGAGTAAATACGAGTAAGACAAAAAAAAAATCATTTTCGTAAGAAGAAAAAAATGTTACTGCAGGTATTTTTAAAATTGGTGATACAATTATTGAAATATGTCATAACAATAAATATCTTGGTGTGGTTTTAAATGAATATCTAAATTTTACTGAAATTGCTAATGTTTTAACGGAATCAGCTAGTAGAACATTTTCTAGTCTTGTATCAAACTTGTTTAATAAAAGTGACCTTAGCTAATGTTTGCTACATACAGTAAAATTTATGATGCAAGAATAGTACCTATAATGGACTATGCATCTTCGGTATGGGGATGCAAAAGTTATTCTAAAACTGACACACTACATAATAAACGTTATAAAATTCGTTTTAGGCGTACATAAATGTACATCTACACCTGTAATTCAAGGTGATATGGGTTGGGAAACCCCACATATAAAACGTAAAATAAATGCTTTACGGTTTTGAAAAAAAAAATAATAGCTATGGAACATTGACGGTTACCAAAAAAAATATTTTCATATGATTATTTAAGATGTAAAAAATAATTGGTCTTCCGATGTTAAATCTATATTTAAAGAAATTGATAAAGAATGTGACTTTAATTCCTTGTCAATATGAAGTTTTCATAACACCACATTTATCCAATATGTGCGTACTCTTTTACTGCATAATTATAAAACAAAATGGACTAATGATATTAATTCCCAAAGTAAGCTAATTATATATAAAAATAACTTGAAACCAAGTGCGAGTTATATATTAAAATGAACCTTAACATTATTTAAGATCGTGTTTTACACAACTACGTTCCGGTACACTTCCCATTGCAATCGAGTTAGGTCATTATATTGGTTTACCTAGAGACCAGAGATTCTGTAAGCTGTGTAATTTTTGTAAAAATATTGTCGAGGATGAAATACATTACATATTTTGTTGCTCTTAATTTGATCATTTACGTGAAAATTTGAATTCAAAAGTAAATGAATTATGCGATACAAATCAATCTTATATAAGTAAAATTGGTAAATTATTACAAAATAAAAGCTGAATTATATCTATCGGAAAGTTTAAAGAAAGTGTTCTAAAAACGAGGCAAATCTAAACACTTTTTTTCATTGCATTGATTGATCAATTTTGTTATTCATTTTATTTTGCTGTTGCTCTATCTTATATGGTTAACAATGCCATGAAATTTTTCATCATTATTTATGTGTTAAAGTTATTGAAATTTTGATGATAACATAGTGACTGATAAGCCTTATTAGGCTGGGTATTTCTTTTCATGTACTAACGCTTTTGCAAATGTTGTAATTTTAAAATGTATTGTACCTGTCACTTTAATAAATAAAATATATATAAGCTGAATGTTAAGTCCGTGTGTTTATTTACATTTACGATATCAACCGACCAGGCGTTATTTATCCCATTAGCATGATATTTGTACGTTATTAATTGATATCAACTTCAATATAGTGTTAAGTTGATATAAACTTGCAACCTAGCATCAATACCCTGATGATCGTGAATCTCTGTCTCTGTTTTAAGTACTTTTGTTAATTTATCTCCCATCAGTGTCACATACACAAATGCACCATGGACACATTGGATAAATAAACTGTATCTGATTGTCATTAGAATCATCACGCTAATAAAATATAGTAATCAGAAATATTCAAAGTTTAAGATTGTTGCTTGGTCTCAATATAAAATGATCAATACAAACGTTGCCTGTTTTCCTTCATATTTTGATAGTGGTAACAAGGAAAATAAATCTTTTGTGTTCTTTTGTATTCCATCTCCGGACATTACGCTGTTTGGTCGACTTTTTATCTTTCGTGTCGTCAGGTTTCTTAATTTTTCAAAGAATTTTATATTTCGTTAAACTGTTTCTCTGGATCAAATTTGTACTCTCGAATTTTATTTTACATTCTATAAGATTTCATTGTTACCTCCATTGGTATGATATGTGGTTCGACCGTCTTTATTGCTATAAACATCATACTGGTTTGGTTTGTATTTTGTTTTTTCCTCAATATCAATCGCAGTACTGTTAATATTCGCTTTTAAGTCATCACACTCATCAGACAGCATGGTCATATTAGTCATATTCGCATTCTTAATCACATCCAGCTCATTTTTTTCCAAATTACTTGGCAATATCAGGTATGAAATTTACACCTTTGCAGCTTTTGCGGGAAACAATAATGCAAGCTGAACACCAAGACGTGTGATGATTTTTCCAAAAGTATTCTACAATTTATCAAAATGAATGGAACAACTCTCTGTACAGACATCCTTCACAGCACTAAATTTCTCATGAGATTTACAACAGTGTTCACATAACGATGCTCTACACTTGCGACAACAAACCACAGCTTTAGCTTGTTTTCAATAACTTTTGCATGTCGCACACTCTGTAAAAAAATGCCGTTTAAAGTTGTCGGAATACTCGCATATTTCATCCGAGTCTACGATAACAGAAACAGTCGCACCGGACACATCCATATTTTGTGTACAAATGTACAGCAATATTCTGCAGTCTTATGCACACTCGGGTGTTTTTACGTCCACAATGCACGTATACATAAGCTGAACAAGGGTGCGCTGGAGAGTAGACGACAGTGAGGAGCAGTGCACAACTCATTTACGTCTCACTACGCAGTTGCGCCCTTTATTGCCACGATAATATGATTCTTACGTTCAGAACAAGTCCTAAGTAATTTGGTTTGAAATATTTTCAAAATGATTTATAGTGGTTGTGATGTCTTGCGTCAGATGACAAGAGCAAAAGCTGGCATAGCATATACTGAAATGATACATCACTGGTGTTTAGAAATCGACTTTTATAGAATTTTAACGGATGTATTCATGAATATTTGAGGACTTCCTATTTTTTTAGGTGTCGCTGTCTTTAAAAAACTTTATGTGGGTATAGATTCCTGCTATAAATTTTACTGCCTCCTCTTTACATAATTCAACACAGCTGACAAATCCATAACGGTTTCATTGTATTAATTCTGAGCCTTTACAACCTATTTCGTATGGGAAATGACAAAAAGTCACCAAGTTAAGATCTTATAGATTTTATGTACCAATAGTAAGGCATATTTAGATAAATAAAACGAAATAAGTTTAACTTAAAAAGAATATATTGGAAACAAAATTCCCAGGTTGGGATTCGAACCATGGCGGAAAAAAATCAAACATATGTTAAACATCTTAACCACTCGTCCACGGACACATCTTGACCACTAGTTGTTTTTCTATTTAAACTAATCATTGAATTGTTTCTCTCGTAAATAAAAGCGAAACATATCAATTGATTGAACGGTTGTCTTTTTTCGTCGTAACGGCATCTTGATTATCGAATATTTTGCTGAAATTGTACGCGAATCTTTTGTTGACAGCCAATTGATGTATATATATCGTTGCGTTCCAGCACAACTTGGAATTCCCAGCGGTTATTTTTAGTAATCGTGGTATATCGTAATTTTATGTACAGTTTTTGCAAAACCCAAAGTGAAAACTGTTCAATATCATATAGTGTTTTGTTTAATGAGGAATCATTCTTGCCAATCGGAATTCATTTATTTATTTATAGATCATATAATAATAGAAAATATATAGATTCTAATTTTAAACCTAAATGATTAATCTATGAGCATTAGAAGATAATATACGATTCACGTTTTTGTTAACCCAACCTAGAATAGTTATTATTATGAGATTTAAAGTCAAATTAAACATCCCAAAACACAATTTTTGATACCAACAGAAATGCCTGAAATAAATGTGCTTGTAATATTGCTAAAACCATTCCTAAAAATCCCTTATTGACTGCTATTTAAACATTAAACTTCCGAAACGATCTTACTTAGTTTTGATTTCAGTCAGTTTTACTAATAGATTATAATGTTAATTTGATCACTGAGAAAGTTTTGAAGCGAAAAATCAATTTTCTATTGTTCTTCTTGATCTTCGGAGTCTATATTATACGGTCTCATGTTTTTTGTTTACTTAAAAAAAGATTTTCAAATATTTTATCTAGGTTTTTATTTAATTTAATTACGTTTTTAACAATAATTGATAAATATTTATAAGAACAAATTATAACTATCAATCTGATACGTCTGAAAGAAAAAAAAACAAAATCTTAAATTTAGAAGATTTAACACTTTTGGCTAGCGGTTTGTTTGTTTCTCTTTTAGATATTAATGCTATGTCATTTTTTTCATATTTCTTCAAATACAAATCGCCAAATTGAGCTAGGTTCTATGGATTTCTCTCTTTTTCTCGGTGACAGAATATAATGTACTCATTATGTTTATGGGTTCTCTGAAAGTAAGTTATATTCCAGTGTATTTATCATACATAAAAAACAAACCGTTCATCATTTGATAAAGATAAACTTTTTTTGCAAAATCTCCTGCTATTGATTGCTGTATATATTTGAACAGTGGAATTACATTATATTCTCTCGTGTCAACCGGAAATTATATGACGTGAGTCGATAATGGAAGCTGTGTCCATTGTGTGTGTCGTATTGAAAGTTGATGAGGCCGATCTCACTGTGAAATAAAACAAGTTTCGATTTTGAACCACATTGCAGGTTAATGGAGTGTGCGAATGACTTTAAATGAAACATTCGAACATGTCATTGATGCCTGTATGTTGAGTCTCATTTAACCATATCTCGAATCAGAACATATCTAATTACAAGTAAACTAATTATATTTACACAAACAAATTAAAGATGCCTCGCTTATACATTTTATGTCCACGAAATTATCCAACTGTACCTAGTCTGAAAGAAACTCATTAAGCGAGTTTCTACAACAACACTTTCTAGAAATAAGTGTTCAAAAAGGTCGTCTGTATAGTAAACAATTGTATTCGTGATTGATTCTAGTGAAACCAATTCCGGATAGTTTCGGATTACCGAAAATCCGAGCATTTGTTATTGTCGCTCGGGAATTATCGGATTTAGGATAGTTGCTGTTGTAGTATTTGGAGTGCGACGCGATTTAATCGACAACAACACTTCACATTCTGACTGCAAAACATGCATTACAAAAGCAGAAAAGAACACATGTTTCTGAACAATCATAAAAGAGCTTTATTTATATGGTAGCATTTAAATAATCAGACTGAGTGTTAAATAGTTTATTATAAAAACATTGGTCTTAAAGGTGATGCGACTTTAATTCGGTAAAGACAACAACATGTTGACAACGATTGACTCCGGCGTCACCTGACATTCAACTGTTTTGCTATTTTTTAGCGCGCCGGACTCATATTGGTACTTAAAGATAAACGTATTATTTCTTTTATACATTTATTTTTGTAATTTCCTCTTTTGGCATTTCTTGTACATTTACTTGTTGGTGTTATGTTATTTCTTTTACTGCTGGGAATAACACAGAATGACAGTATGATGTATTCTGACTATCTACTATTGCCATAAGAACTAATACGTGTACTGTAATTACTGGATGGATGGTAAAGACTAGTCTGCCTGAGATAAAGCATGCACAGGTAATTTGTAGTAGAAGGAAAGTGTAGTAGAAGGGAAGTGTTTTTCAGATGCTGAGGTATCATGTTACAATTAAACTATACGATATTAGTCTGTATGCCCGTTAAATAACGGCACATTTGGGCACGTTGATTGGAAGTTTGAATGACGCCATAGTTTATTAAGCGTTCATTTGCTATGAATTATGGGACAGGCATAGCAATCGCTGTTTTTTTCATTGGGGGTTAATATACCCTATTCGGGAGATATCATGTTCTATATATAGACTAAAAAGACATTTCCATCTTCTCTCAGACTGTGTTAAAAAATATAGAATACAGACACTGGTGACATCGACACCGATTCCGTTTTATAATGAGACTGTGTGAATGGAATATAAATAAAGACACTTGTGACATCGACACCGATTTCGTCTTATAATGAGACCATGTGGATGGAATATTAATACAGACACTGGTGACATCGGCACCAATTTCGTCGTATAATAAGACTGTGAATGGAATAAAAATAAAGACACGGGTGATATCGGCACCGATATAGAATAAAGACACTTGTGACATCGACACCGATTTCGTCTTATAATGAGACCATGTGGATGGAATATTAATACAGACACTGGTGACATCGGCACCAATTTCGTCGTATAATAAGACTGTGTGAATGGAATAAAAATATAGACACGGGTGATATCGGCAGCGATATAGAATACAGACACTGGTGACACCGGCACCAATTTCGTCGTATAATAAGACTGTGTGAATGAAATAAAAAAAATAGACACGGGTGATATCGGCACCGATATAGAATATAGACACTGGTGACATCGGCACCGATTTCGTTTCATAATGAGACGGTGTGAATGCAATATAGAATACAGACACTGGTGACATCGACACCGATTTCGTCTTATAATGAGACTGTGTGAATGGAATATAGAATACAGACACTGGTGACATCGGCACCGATTTCGTTTCATAATGAGACTGTGTGAATGGAATATAGAATACAGACATTGGTGACATCGACACCGATTTTGTCTTTTAATGAGACTGTGTGAATAGAATATAGAATACAGACACTGGTGCCATCAACACCGATTTTGTCTTATAATGAGACTGTGTGAATGGAATATAGAATATAGATACTGGTGACATCAACACCAATTTCGTATTATAATGAGAGACTATGTGAATGGAATATAAATACAGACACTGGTGACATCGACACCGATTTCGTCTTATAATGAGAGAATGTGTGAATGGAATATACATACAGACACTGGTGACATCGGCACCAATTTCGTCTTATAATGAGAGACTGTGTGAATGGAATATAGAATACAGACACTGGTGACATCGACACCAATTTCGTCATATAATAAGACTGTATGAATAGAATAAAAAATACAGACACGGGTGACATCGACATCGATTTCGTCTTATAATGAAACTGTGTGAATGGTATATAGAATACAGATACAGGTGACATCGGCACCAATTTCGTCGTATAATAAAACTGTGTGAATGGAATAAAAATATAGACACGGTTGATATCGGCACCGATTTCGTCTTATAATGAGAGACTGTGTGAATGGAATAAAGAATACAGACACTGGTGACATCGGCACCGATTTCGTCTTGTAATGAGACTGTGTGAATGGAATATAGAATATAGACACTGGTGACATCGGCACCAATTTCGTCTTATAATGAGACTGTGTGAATGGAATAAAAAAATACAGACACTGGTGACATCGGCACCGATTTTGTCTTATGATGAGACTGTGTGAATGGAATATAGAATGCAGACACTGGTGACATCTACACTAGTTTACGGAGATGCATACATATCTCTCTTTACTTCGTTACATCATCAAATGAAACTGTGTAAATAGTATATAGAATAGAGACACGCGTGATATCAACACTTGTTTACAGAGATGAATACATATATCTCTTTACTTCGTTACTCGTTACATCATCAAATGAAACGGTGTGAATGGAATATGGAATAGAGACACAGGTGATATCAACACTAGTTTACAGAGATGCATACATATCTCTCTTTACTTCGTTACATCATCAAATGAAACGGTGTATATAGAATATAGAATATAGACACAGGTGATATCAACACTTGTTAACAGTGGTGCTACATTCCAACCCTTACATGGTCACATCATTAAATGAGACTGTATGTATAGACTATAGATATTGTAGATGTCAACACTGTTTACTGAAGTGCTCTTATCTAGGGCTCGTGCACTAGTTAACAGGGATGTGTTTAAAAGTACCCATTGTCTCATTACATCATACTTATGGAAAAAAGTACAAAAAAAAGAAAACCCGTCATGCTTTCATCGAACAACCCGTAAGCATCACATTTACTTTGTTATATTTTAATGTTTAAGATGGCTCTGGGATAGTTCCTTTTTTTTCGAATCTCTGCCCGGCCACTGTCTCCGTGATGAGTGATATACGACAATGTGTCTCATTATCATTCGTCTTTCAACGCTGATTCAAGTGGGAAAGTTACTAGTTACTTCCGGAGACGGGATGAGTACTGGTTAACCTTCCAGTATCCCAGGAAATAGTGGTTAGGTTAAATGATCTAGATGGCATAAAAATGACGCTAAATATTCAGTCAATCAATCAATCAATCAATCAATCAATCAATCAATCAATCAATCAATCAATCAATCAATCAATCAATCAATCAATCAGATAATCAATCAGTCAATCAATCAATCAATCAATGATAATTTAGTTTAAATTTATGTTTGATTTGTGGTATGCTTGATGATACTTGTAATGTATGCTTCGTTCTATTTGCAAGTCGCATTTTATATAACAGGTATTACTGCCTGTCGTATTGTATATAACCCGTATTACTGCCTGTCGTATTTTATATAACACGTATTACTGCCTGTCGTATTGTATATAACCCGTATTACTGCCTTTCGTATTGTATATAACCCGTATTACTGCCTGTCGTATTGTATATAACCCGTATTACTGCCTTTCGTATTGTATATAACCCGTATTACTGCCTGTCGAATTGTATATAACACGTAATACTGCCTGTCGTATTGTATAAAACCCGTATTACTGCCTTTCGTATTGTATATAACCCGTATTACTGCCTGTCGTATTTTATATAACACGTATTACTGCCTGTCGTATTGTATATAACACGTATTACTGTCTGTCGTATTGTTTATAACCCGTATTACTGCTTGTCGTATTGTATATAGCCCGTAATACTGCCTTTCGTATTGTATATATTCCGTATTACTGCCTGTCGTATTTTATATAACACGTATTACTGCCTGTCGTATTGTATATAACACGTATTACGGCCTGTCGTATTGTACATAACACGTATTACTGCCTGTCGTATTGTACATAACACGTATTACTGCCTTTCGTATTGTATATAACACGTATTACTGCCTGTCGTATAGTACATAACACGTATTACTGCCTGTCGTAGTGTACATAACACGTATTTCTGCTTGTCGTATTGTATATAACACGTATTACTGCCTGTCGTATTGTACATAACACGTATTACTGCCTGTCGTATTGTACATAACACGTATTACTGCCTATCGTATTGTATACAACCCGTATTACTGCCTGTCGTATTGTACATAACACTTATTACTGTCTGTCGTATTGTACATAACAGGTATTACTGCCTGTCGTATTGTACAAAACACGTATTACTGCCTGTCGTATTGTATATAACACGTATTACTGCCTGTCGTATTGTACATAACCCGTATTACTGCCTGTCGTATTGTATATAACACGTATTACTGCCTGTCGTATTGGGTAAGTATTGTATATAACTCATATTACTGCCTGTCGTATTGTACATAACACGTATTACTGACTGTCGTATTGTATATAACACGTATGACTGACTGTCGTATTGTATATAACACGTATTACTGCCTGTCGTATTGTATATAACCCGTATTACTGCCTGTCGTATTGTACATAACTCGTATTACTGCCTGTCGTATTGTATATAACAGGTATTACTGCCTGTCGTATTGTATATAACACGTATTACTGCCTGTCGTATTGTACATAACACGTATTACTGCCTGTCGTATTGTACATAACACGTATTACTGCCTGTCGTATTGTACATAACACGTATTACTGCCTGTCGTATTGTACATAACCCGTATTACTGCCTGTCGTATTGTACATCACACGTATTACTGCCTGTCGTATTGTACATAACACGTATTACTGCCTGTCGTATTGTACATAACACGTATTACTGCCTGTCGTATTGTATATAACACGTATTACTGCCTGTCGTATTGTATATAAACATGTATTACTGCCTGTCGTATTGAATATAACTCATATTACTGCCTGTCTTATTGCATATAACACGTATTACTGCCTGTCGTATTGCATATAACACGTATTACTGCCTGTCGTATTGTGTATAACATGTATTACTGCCTGTCGTATTGAATATAACTCATATTACTGCCTGTCTTATTGTATATAACACGTATTACTGCCTGTCGTATTGCATATAACACGTATTACTGCCTGTCGTATTGTATATAACAAGTATTACTGCCTGTCGTATTGTATATTATACGTATAACTGCCTGTCGTATTGTATATAACCCGTATTACTGCCTGTCGTATTGTACATAACACGTATTACTGCCTGTCGTATTGTACATAACACGTATTACTGCCTGTCGTATTGTACATAACACGTATTACTGCCTGTCGTATTGTATATAACCCGTATTACTGCCTGTCGTATTGTATATAACCCGTATAACTGCCTGTCGTATTGTATATTATACGTATTACTGCCTGTCGTATTGTACATAACACGTATTACTGCCTGTCGTATTGTACATAACACGTATTACTGCCTGTCGTATTGTACATAACCCGTATTACTGCCTGTAGTATTGTATATAACACGTATTACTGCCTGTCGTATTGTATATAACACGTATTACTGCCTGTCGTATTGTATATAACATGTATTACTGCCTGTCGTATTGAATATAACTCATATTACTGCCTGTCTTATTGTATATAACACGTATTACTGCCTGTCGTATTGTATATAACTTATATTACTGCCTGTCGTATTGTATATAACATGTATTACTGCCTGTCTTATTGAATATAACTTATATTACTGCCTGTCTTATTGTATATACCACGTATTACTGCCTGTCGTATTGCATATAACACGTATTACTACCTGTCGTATTGTATATAACAAGTATTACTGCCTGTCGTATTGTATATTATACGTATAACTGCCTGTCGTATTGTATATAACCCGTATTACTGCCTGTCGTATTGTACATAACACGTATTACTGCCTGTCGTATTGTACATAACAAGTATTACTGCCTGTCGTATTGTATATAACCCGTATTACTGCCTGTCGTATTGTATATAACCCGTATTACTGCCTGTCGTATTGTATATTATACGTATTACTGCCTGTCGTATTGTACATAACACGTATTACTGCCTGTCGTATTGAATATAATCCGTATTACTGCCTGTCGTATTGTATATAACACGTATTACTGCCTGTCGTATTGTACATAACACTTATTACTGCCTGTCGTATTGTACAGAACACGTATTACTGCCTGTCGTATTGTACATAACACGTATAACTGCCTGTCCTATTGTTTATAACCCGTATTACTGCCTGTCGTATTGTATATAACCCGTATTACTGCATGTCGTATTTTATATTATACGTATTACTGCCTGTCGCATTGTACATAACACGTATTACTGCCTGTCGTATTTTATATTATACGTATTACTGCCTGTCGTATTGTACATAACACGTATTACTGCCTGTCGTATTGAATATAATCCGTATTACTGCCTGTCGTATTGTATATAACACGTATTACTGCCTGTCGTATTGTACATAACACTTATTACTGCCTGTCGTATTGTACAGAACACGTATTACTGCCTGTCGTATTGTACATAACACGTATAACTGCCTGTCCTATTGTTTATAACCCGTATTACTGCCTGTCGTATTGTATATAACCCGTATTACTGCATGTCGTATTTTATATTATACGTATTACTGCCTGTCGTATTGTACATAACACGTATTACTGCCTGTCGTATTTTATATTATACGTATTACTGCCTGTCGTATTGTACATAACACGTATTACTGCCTGTCGTATCGAATATAATCCATATTACTGCCTGTCGTATTGTTCATAACACGTATTACTGCCTGTCGTATTGTACATAACCCGTATTACTGCCTCTGGTATTGTACATAACACGTATTACTGCCTGTCGTATTGTATATAACCCGTATTACTGCCTGTCGTATTATATATAACCCGTATTACTGCCTGTCGTATTGTATATAACACGTATTACTGCCTGTCGTATTGTATATAACCCGTATTACTGCCTGTCGTATTGTATATAACCCGTATTACTGCCTGGCGTATTGTACATAACACGTATTACTGCCTGTCGTATTGTATGTTACACGTATTATTGCCTGTCGTATTGTACATAACACGTATTACTGCCTGTCGTATTGTATATAACACGTATTACTGCCTGTCGTATTGTACATAACACGTATTACTGCCTGTGGTATTGTACATAACCCGTATTACTGCCTGTGGTATTGTACATAACCCGTATTACTGCCTGTCGTATTGCATGTAACACGTATTGCTGCCTGTGGTATTGTACATAACCCGTATTACTGCCTGTCGTATTGTATATAACCCGTATTACTGCCTGTCGTATTGTACATAACACGTATTACTGCTTGTCGTATTGTATATAACCCGTATTACTGCCTGTGGTATTGTACATAACCCGTATTACTGCCTGTCGTATTGCATGTAACACGTATTGCTGCCTGTGGTATTGTACATAACACGTATTACTGCCTGTCGTATTGTATATAACCCGTATTACTGCCTGTCGTATTGTACATAACACGTATTACTGCTTGTCGTATTGTATATAACCCGTATTACTGCCTGTCGTATTGCATTTAACGCGTATTACTGCTGGTCGTATTGTACATAACACGTATTACTGTCTGTGGTATTGTACATAACACGTATTACTGCCTGTCGTATTGTACATAACACGTATTATTGCTTGTCGTATTGTACATAACCCGTATTACTGTCTGTCGTATTGTATATAACCCGTATTACTGCCTGTCGTATTGTATATAACCCGTATAACTGCCTGTCGTATTGCATTTAACACGTATTACTGCCTGTCGTATTGTACATAGCACGTATTACTGCCTGTCGTATTCTGCCTGTCGTATTGTATATAACCCGTATTACTGCCTGTCGTATTGTATATAACCCGTATTACTGCCTGTCGTATTGTATATAACACGTATTACTGCCTGTCGCATTGTATATAACACGTATTACTGCTATTTATATTTCCATAATTATGTGATAAAATGGTCATATTTTAAAAATTGAATTACTGACAGAAAATGCAAAACACTAGTTTGCAATAATAGTACAATGTGGTATAATGTGCTAATCTTGCTAATATCGGCCAGTAGCTATTAATAGAATAATTTTATCAGTATTACGGTCAAGTGACCGACTATAAATAGAATGTTATATCCTGTATCTTGTAAAAAGGTAAAAACTATGCTATACAGGTGACTGACCTATTTAAAGAGGACCTCCACCCTACAAGATTTGTTTCAGATTAAAATGGTACCTAAAGCATTTAAAAATGTGTTAACCATTTTTTTAGTTAACAAATGGCAGACCGTTTATTTTCATGTTCACATAAACAATTTACATTATACTACATTGCAATTTATATTTAAAACAGAAGTTATATAATTCAGTGTAATGAAAATGAGAGAGAGAGAGAGAGAGAGAGAGAGAGAAAGAGAGAAAGAGAGAAAGAGAGATCTGATCAGTTATGTACACTATTAAACCAATACAATGTCATATTGATGTTGAGTATCTTAGGTTGCTATTTCTGATTGTTTCTAATTTTATTGAGCGCCATTTCCTATTATGTGTTTCTAGTTTGGATCTCGCTTGGGCTAAGATATATTTTTATGTTTTTACATTCTCTTAAATATCTAAGACAGATGTCAAAGTTTGGCGTATAAGTTTCCAACTTACATTTAAAAATGAAATATTTCACTGAAAAAATACATTTTTTTGTTTTGTTTTGTGTTGTCGTCATGGATGCCCAAATGATATATTTTTAAAATTAAATGCTACATTAATACCGTTTTGTGATAAGAAATCATTTGTTTTTGTTCAAAAATGTTGTGTATGAGCATACCCCCCCCCCCCCCCCCCCACCCCCCAAAAAAATGTTGTACTGTTTCTACATGCCATATATATGTACCCCAATGTAACTGCATTTGACCTCTCGAAGGAAAAGACAGATTATCAAATAGTAGATAATAAACTGTGTGGAGATTAAGTATATATACAATGGTATGATTATAATCAACAGTTCATGTACCGCCGACGTGACATCATATGACATACATTGAACCGCTACAGTCGAAAATCATATTATTTTAAACGCCGGAAATTAAATATGGAGATATTTTTAATGCAAGCAAACTGGGGGACATTAGCAGTTTTCGGACTTACCTTTCTATTATGTTACGTTCTTCTCCGGAAACCAAAGAATCTGCCTCCCGGACCGCCATCTGTACCTTTACTAGGAAGTGTCGGATTTCTCAAAAAGCTCACTAAAGCACTGCCGTATAAAGTATTTGCGGAAGCAGCCAAACAATATGGCGGAGTCATGAGCATCTGGGTGGGTCATAGACCCATGGTCATACTCAACGGATACGATGCAATTCACCAGGCTCTCGTCAAACAAGCTACAGACTTCAACGATAGACCGAATTGGATCGCAGGGTTCAAGTACGCTTTGGAATATGGCAAAGGTAGACTACGTATTTCCTTTTTCATAAAAAAAAATTATACTGAACGCAACAGCTAACCAGTATTTCTTTTTTTGTGTTTCCTCGTCAAAATATTGAGTAGCGTCAGTTAAAATTTGTAAACGACATTTACAGACACTTAGTAATGATATAACATAGTCTAACTGTTCTTTCCTTTCTATGTTCAAATTTCAAGGAAACTGCTTTTATACTATTTTGAGAAAACATATAAAATGTTAGATACAAAATATCAGGTGGCGGGTTAGCTGTCCCGTTCAGTATATTTTGTTCTTATAGTTAGTTGAAGGTAAAGTGAGTGATTATAAAAATGTTATTAAAAAAAATATTTCAGTACAGCATATGTTCGTAAATCAATTGTCCAATTGTCATTGATTAAGTTGACATAAGGAATTCAAACGAAACATTTTTTTAAAGTAATTTATGTAGTAAGTACCAAAAATTGGAGAACACGTCCGACATGCTAATAGCCGCCGTTTATTTGCACTTTGCATCAAACTTCGGTTTACATTTATTTTCGACTAATTTGGATATAAAAGTCGTTATATTTCATTTAAAATAAAAATATGTCACACTCAATTGTGTACCTAGATATTGCACTATTTTTACCTATTTAATTTTGCCATAAAAAACAACGAAGTATACGTGTTTCAATGTGTGTTTAATATTTTCAAGTCTACTGCAATGCTTTTGTCAAAGTGTCCGAGCGGTCAATAACGCCGTAACAAGTTCACTGACCTTTAACCACTAAAGTCATGGGTTAAAACAATACGTCCCGAAAAACGGTTCATGTGAAAGTGTTACTTGTTAACTGGGCAATGAATCACATTACCTACATTACGTTTTTGCTGATATCGCCGATAACTTATCTGCTTTGATCATTGTACAATGATAAACGTACATGCATAGACTTAGTTTCACCCAAAGTTCATAGCTAATTGAAATAGTATGTGGTCACGTTTATCTCAGTTCTAAGATGATATCAATGTATTTATTATGAATGAATGAATGAAAGAATGAACGAATGTATGCATGTGTGGATAAATGATGAATGTTTTAATTAATGTCTGAATGAATGCCTGAAAGAATAATCGTTTAAATAAACTAATTAGATAACGAATAGACAACCGAGTGAATGAATGTAAAAATGAAATAATACATAAATTAATACATGAATGAATAAATAATGAAGATATGAATGCATAAATGAATGAATGAATGAATGAATGAATGAATGAATGAATGAATGAATGAATGAATGAATGAATGAATGAATCAATGAACACATGCGTGCGTCGATGAATTAATTAATGAATTTATAAATTAATTATTAAAAGATTGAATGAATTTATGAATTTATCAATTAATGAAAGAATAAAAGAGATTTAGCGTGTAACAGCCATGGCCGTGCTTATTTGGGGCTAAGGATGAAATTGGGAAAACGTGACAATATTCAAAATTGGAATGAGTTTATGTCCCGTTACACTAACCTTCGTAGGTCTTAAGAATTACGTACGAACAAATTGGGACATCTACGAACGTTCCATTTACATAGTAATTTAACAAATTTTAGAAATAATACTTTTTATAAAGCATACAAAAGATCGTAAAATGAGAGACGCACTTAATGATTTTCTCGACTTTTTTTAATAACTTCAAACTTTACCCTAAGACAGTTCGTGAACTTAAGTTATAATGAAACGGTCGAAGTTGTTCAGAATTCAAATTCTTATCTAAAATTGAATCTATTTGAAGATCGAATATCCAAAATATTTCAGTACCATTACACAAAAAATGGGGAACGGGTGTGGTTATGCCGCGTCTTGCCCTCATGTATGTAAAGCGGTTGGGCTATTCTGAGTCCCACCGTACCCCACCTGACATGTATTAATTGAGAGAAAACGTTCAAGTGTAATAGATAAACACATATAATCGTACTTGTACTGGAAATAATCAATTAAAACAGAACTAAAAACACATCATTATTTAATCTTGAATGGCCAACATTTATCAAATATACTTCGCTTAGTACATTCAACCGATTTATGAACGCAAAGTTTGTACACGGATGACTAACAATGTTGACACAATTAAAAATTTATTTGAATTTCGTACACAACAAAAACAATATAGACGTCTCACTACACAGTTACGCCCCTTTTTCCCCACGGTAGCAAGATTCTTACGCTTAAAAAAAGGCCTATGTACTGTGGTTATGAACTATTTTTAAAATGGTTCGTAGTGGTTGTGATTTCTTGCTACAGTTGAGTAGAGCACAAGTTGGCATTGTATATACTGCAATAAGACATCACGGGTGTTAAAAATGTGACTTTTATAGGATTTCAACATATGCATGTATTTATGAGCATTTGAGGACTTCTTTTTTTCAAAAAAAAGTCAGGGTGTCACTGCACCCTCTTTCAAAAAACCAACGTGGACAACCTTTTAGTTATTGTGCATTTTTATGTGGGTATACATTCCTGCTTTGAAAAAAATACTTTAAAAAAAATTCTATGTGGAATTCTTTTTTACCTGTGAAATCCTAGACCTTATTTTATATAGAAGTAAGAACAAAACTCAACTGTGTAGTGAGACCTTAGAACGCCTAATCTGTTTACGTTGTAATGGTTTATCGCAATAGCAACGGGGGCGTTATCAAGTTGATAGACAGTGGAGTCAGTTTTCATTACTGACGAGTCCAGATTTAACGACAGTATCATTGATGACCGTACACGAGTGTATGTCCCAAAAGCGAAAGTGGATATGTGGGAAGAAACGAGTGTCAATGTTTGAGGCCATGCTAAAACGGACTTAGTTCTATTGGATAGGAACGTGACAGACGATTCATACATTAACGGCGTGCTTATTTCCGTTGCCATGTCATTCACGAGGTTCCATTTGCACGTGCTCGTGGAATCTACCAGCATGACAATTACCCTGTGTATCAAACAGAGGACAACTGCCTACCTTTAAACAAACAACGTTCAAGTGATGGATTGGTCCGCTTTGTCCCCAGACATGGCTCCTATTGAGCATGTCTGGGATGAGCTCGGAATGTGGGTCAAAGAATTACTCCACGTCCTTGTTTATGAGTGGAATAACGTTCACAATGTCGTATGTAGGGTGTCAATGTTATGTCCCACAATTCATAGCAATTGAACGTTTACTAAATTATGACGTCGTTCAAACTTTCACGGAAGCAACTGACCAATCAGCGTGCTCGTAACAATTGCTATTGAACGCACTCAATCGGGAGAGCTGGATTCGTTCTACAGATTAATGAAAGTTAAAAATTGCATATTTAGGTAAACGCAGCAGAGTGCACTGATTTGACGGACAGGGAGAACATTTCATATTGTTTCATCATCACCTGGTATACCTAAACCAGATTGTTATATACTAAGACAGATCAATAGAAAAAGCGTAAAGTCATTACATTCTATATACTGTAAAGCTAATAGTTGAACTCTCCCATAATTTTATAACTTCTATGCATTAGTTTTTTGTTTTATTTCAACCACAAAATGGTGGTCCATTTTATCACCCACTCAGTAATAGGTGTATGAGGGTCGGGGTTGGCCATCCTTCTATACACCTTACAAAATTACTTGATGTAAAATAGATCTATTTTTAAAGTAATAATAGATTGTAAATGGTTTTCTTTTTATTTAACAGTTCATAACTGAATAGTGTTTCTACTTCTTCCTTCTACTCTCTCCATTCTAAATGTATATTTTTCTTCGGAAGGGGGTATTCTTTTTCTAAATAATATTATGTCTATTGGATGTTTTTATCTCAGAATTTAAAATATTTTTTTTTCTATTTTTTTCTGTCACCATGCAAACTGGAGAGAGGGTATTTTTGTTATATGTATTATCAGTACATGTGATATTTGGAACAAACAAAACAAACAAACAAACAAACAAGGTTGTCTTTTTCTTGAATAACATTTTGTTGAAAGAGGCCTGTTTGATGAAATGTTTTTAATTTCTTATGCATTAGTTATGGTTGGTTATAAAGCGACTTTTTGTGTGGTTATCAGACAAAGATAACTTCACATACGTGACCTTTTGATGTTCTGAAAAAAAGATTACATACATTTAGATAAAATTTATCAGGTGAGGCTTAGAAAAAAACCAAAACGAGGCTCTGTTTTCTGTTTGTGCCGAACCTGATGAAGTTGATAACAATAGACAATAACATGGTATTCCTTTATCATATCAATATTTCCAAATCTTCTTTTTTATGAAATTTAATAACCTGTAGAGATTCTGCCCGTGTTAAAATGTATAATTTTACATAATGACGTCATGTGCTTGGTAAACTTGCATTGACATGATAATATATCTTTATCAGGCAGACAATATATCAACAGAAATAAATGCATTGACGTGATAAAATATATCCCAAAAAGATAAAAATTATATACAGAGTTGAATGCTATCTGCATCTATTCAAAATAACTTAACAATCTTGAATCGCATTTACCAAGAAAATATCTAAGACTTGAGCTTGAAAATCCAAATTTTATTCTTAGATTACATGTATCTAGTTTACTATGGTAGATGTAATTGTGAAAGAGTTTATTTGACTCTATATACGTATCGTTACTTGCAAATGTCAGTCTAAGAAAATGGTCTCTAGGTGTTTTTTGCTTAAAATATTCTTAAGAATTTTTTAAAATAGATGTGAGCGCTACCGTGACCTTTTAACTCTATCGAGACGATTGGTCGAAGTGTTTTTGAAAATGCTCAATGTATCTGCACAAATGTAAATGCCATGAATAGAATAACTTTCTACGTTTTGTTTTGTAAAGCACAATGACTATTAAACATGTTCTGTAACAAAACCTTACACGAAACCTGGATACGCCGCTTTTCTTCAGAATATCAGTTCTAGTTACGAAAGAGTCACATGTATCGTCACCTCGTTTCAAATTTGGATTGTTTGTTGAAATATTACTGAATATATTTCTTCTTTTAGTCTTTTATGATTCCAAAAATACTTGTTAAATATATTAGTCCACTAAAGCCATCTTAGAGTTTGCTTGTATAATTTTTTTTTCAGATGAGAAAATATTGAAAGTTTTAACATATATTCTATTTTGCAGTATTTTTATCAATAGGTTGTTTACCCCCTATTTCATCCATTTGTTTAGGTGTGTCGTTTGCGAATGGCGAAGAATGGAAGATTATAAGAAAGTTTGCCCTCCACTCATTGCGAGATTTTGGAGTTGGAAAAGAATCTATTGAACACAAGATCGTAGAAGAAGCTGATATACTCGCCCAAGAGATAAAGGAGCGAAACCCTTCGAATCTGGCCCACCTTCTTCAATATGCTGTCAGCAATGTCATATGCAGCGTTGTTTTCGGGCACAGGTTTGATTATACAGACAAGACATTTCAGGAATTACTTCGGGCTATTGATATAGGTATCAGTGGACAAGGTGTTTTCTTAAATGTCACAAACTTTCTCCCGAAGTTTATGCATCCTTTGTTCCCATCCCAGTATAAAACACAACTTGCTAAAGAAGAGGCCTTCAGATCAATCAACGCGATAATTTTCAATATTATAAAGGAGCACGAAGCAACGTTCGATCCGGACAACATCAGAGATTTCATAGATATCTATATTCAGTCGTCAAGAGATGACGCTGAGTTCTCTTCAAATGAATACTTTCATAAAGGAAACATTTTTAAACTAATCTACGACCTTTTCCAAGCTGGATCCGAGACGACCTCAACGGCGCTCGACTGGGCGTTCCTGTATATGATCGAGTTTCCACAGGTTCAGGAGAAATGCCGACAACTGATTCTTGACCAGACTGGGCATCGTTCTGTTCGTCTGGCAGATAGAGCAAATCTTCCGTACGTAGAAGCGACTGTGATGGAGGTACTCCGAATGCAACCTGTTGTGCCGCTCAGTGTTCCACGCACATGCACAACCCACGACGTCGTAATAAATGGATACACAATCCCGAAACGTACTGTTGTCATTTCTAACTTATATTCCGTGAACTATGACCCAAACTATTGGGCACATCCGCTGGAATTTAGACCAGAAAGGTTTCTTGACGATGGCGGCAAAGTTATCAGAAAAGAAGCGTTTGGCTCCATGTCCTTCGGTCCACGCAATTGTCTAGGAGATGCTCTGGGTCGCAACGAGATGTTTTTATTTTTTTGCAATCTTCTGCAGAAGTTTGAATTCAAACTAAAAGATGAAAATGTTCGACACAATTTTTGTCCTAAACCGGGCAAAATTATTACGATTTCGCCAGCAGATTACGAGATGCAAGTTGTACCTAGATACTAGACTATATATATAATGATTGTCAAATATTTCATTACAATTTTTTTCTTAGAAATCAAGGGAAATTGATTGTTTTCTATACTTAATGTCAATCATTTTAGTACATCATCATCTAAAATATTTAATTCGGAAATATGTGTTAATACATATACTGAAATTTCACAAGAATACAATAGGAATTATCAATCAGAAATTAACCAAGTTCTTAGGACATTTGAATATAAAGCATTCAGGAATATCTAAAGAAAGTGTGTGTTTTGCAAGACTGAATGTCAATTATTTGAATAAACATCTTTTTTTGCAATATCTTACGAAACTGTGTGTTAAATAATCTTATTTCAATAACATAAATATAAAAAGTGTTACTTTTTTAAATGTCAATATTTTCATAATGCTGCCAAACAATCACGTAATTGATGTCAAACCAATGAACTCTTACTTTAAAATATATCAAGGCACACACAGGCAACTGGGCTACATTGCCAAAATAAAATTGCTGTATAATATACTCATGTGAAGAACATAAAAATCATACTGAACGGAACAGCTAACCGCCACCTGACATTCATGTTCATGTCATTTCACGTAAAAAAAGGTATTGAAGCAATTTCTTTAAAATTTGGATTTAAATAAGAATAAACATATCGGCTATGAAAAAATACATACTTGCGCATAAAAATGTTAATAGCGCCATTCCATATTTTGGCGAAGATAAAGGAATAGAAAAGTGATGGTTAGCTGTTCCGTTCATTATATGTTACTTGCTTCATGTGATTTACCTATGCAAGGTTTCATATAAAAACATTAGCACGTGCTATTCTCCTCTGTTGGTTTTCATGAGACTAAATTGCCTAGCACATTGAAAAGAAAAACATACACGTGATATTGGGACACAATTCCAGCAGTGTCAGGAACCAATGGATAATTAGGATATAGAATTTTGGTTGTAAATTTGTTTAGACCAAAATGTGGTCATGTGATTTGAAATATAAATATCTTGGGAAATGGTATTTTATCTGATGTCTATTATCGCATAAATGTACTATTGATTATTAGTGGTTATTATCCACCTAAACTAGCTGTTCCAATTCGAGCATTTGTACCACGTGACTGTACATAAGAAATAGTTATTATAAGCTTCAAACCGGAAGCGTCCCTAAAATCTTGATAGATCTTTCGTATTGGACGGTTCGACTGTCCCGAAAATCGATAATAATTTCGTACTGGAAGTTAAAGAACGGTAACTCTAACGCTGTAAATACTCCGCAAATCTTTGATATAACATATGACAAAAATCACCGAGCCACTGCTAATGAACATTATGTCGTTTGAAACAACAAGCAACATGTTTATATTGAGAAATTGAAGTATTATACATTATAACAAAAAAAAAGATACTTAAAAAGTATAATTTAAAAAAGAAAGAAAAAAGCTGTGATAAGGGAATTATATTAATAGTGAAATATCTATTTAAAAAACCAATTTAATGTTATCAAAAATTGTGTTAAACATCAACTACCTGTTATTTCTCATATTTTTGTTTAAAAAGCTGACCTTTTGTTAAAATAAACTGTTTTATAAAATTTTAATTTAATATTGTGTTTCATATAAAAAGAACTCGAGGTGAATAGTAAAAGGTCATTATATACAGTATGCAGTTAAAATCTAGATGCATGTGCTCCGTTTGTATCAAGTACAATAGTCATTGTATGTTCTACCCATGAGCAATCTAATGAACTCTAATTTTAAAACAATCAATGTACAGCACAGTAGGGGTTTGAGTCGATCCAACGCACTCAATTGTTACGTTTGAACATATGAATTGAGGTCGGACTTCATAATTCAGCGGTAGTCGTTCAAATGTTTATAATATTTAGTCCGTTACATGTAAGTGAAATTTATCAGTAGATTATTTTGTGAGTCATATATGTCGTCATATTGTATTTCATTTTATTGTTATATTGTATTGTAATGTATTTTGTTGTATTATATTGTATTGTATTGTATTATATTGTATTATATTGTATTGAATTGTATTTTGTTGCATTGTATTGTATTATATTATATTGCATTGTATTGTATGGTATTGTTATATTGTACTGTATTTTACTGTATAGGTATTGTAATGATATATAATATTGTACTGTATTATACTGTATTGTATTGTATTGTATTGTAATGTATTGTATAACATTGTTTTGTATTGTGTTGTGCTGAGCTGTACTGTGCTGTGCTATGCTGTGCTGTGCTGTACTGTGCTGAGCCGGCTGTGCTGTGCTGTGATTTTATCGGCATTTGTAGGATTGTTTCGTATTGATTTGAAGTTACACAGAGCAATACCACAGTGTCTTCGGCTTGAAACAGTCTTCTAAGAGCTACAGCACTGGAGTATCTTGCCTCATAACCCTAGTATAACACCTCACCATGTCACATTATAGACACACCGGGCCGACCATGTTTAACCTTGCCCTTTCAATGCTGAGCGCCAGCGGAAAAAGTTCTGGTACAATTGTTCAAGAATTTGGAGTGACCAATGTTTGGGATAGAATAAGGACCTTCTGTATGCAAGGTGTTTTACTATATCTGCTGTTCTTCATTGAGGGTTTTCGGAAATATTTGAATACATGATTTCATTTAATGGAAACGGACAAATCAAAGTGGGATTGGTGGTGAAGATGGATATTGTTAAGGATATCAGAAAAATCTAGACACTTCGATTTAGATGAGAGCAATGGCATTTTTTTTTTAAAAATCAGCAAAATAGTGTCCGGAAAAGTTCTTTTATCCGAAAGATACATATGAAATTTCAAAATTGGAAATTACTCGATGTAGATGACGCTTTCCAAATGATGCAATTTTAACACTATCTCTAACCATAGCTAAAATTTAAAATGTAGAAGGGATGCAACTCCTTTAGCACAAATTTTTCTTCGCTAAGATGATTATTTCCCTTGTGTCTTTTATTTTATTCTGTTTGATATTTCAGAAGAGATTGCTAAACTATATAAAAGTATCAATTTCCTCAGGTTCCAAATATTCACAAAAATACCATCGCCAGTATAACTGTCAAATCAACCCTCGTTGCCATAAGATGTACTGCTAGAAGACAAACTACCGACAACTCTATCTAAACAGATCGGTTGTGTACAAAACACGAACCAGTAACCATTCGTTTATGTGTATACGCCATTTCAGTTATTTACACCCAAATAGCCCGGATGTAATTAAATATATCACTTAGGTTTCTAAATTATAACCCAGCATTTTAAGCACATAACTAAGGATCCATTTTATATGATTGATATAGCCGGTGATATGTGCATGATCTTTATCAATGAATTACTGATGTAACATCTCTTACCTCAACACCATTTAATTTAACAAATATATATCACAACTCATCAGTTTACTTATCCTTTGTGGATCTTGATTTACATCTTGTTTAGACAGCATGTAAATTTATTTCTCTAATATTATATATTTTATTTACTTAAATTATACATTCAATTGTCCTTAACGTTTAGTTTAACATTTAATAGTCCTCAACGTTTACAATACTTCATTTTAAATCACAATTATTGACAACAGACTTTCCAATCTTTGCTTTTGTTGTAGAACCCGTTGTAGCGAGCAGTCAATTCAATTTGAAAGCCAATTAAAACAAAATAAATGTTCAACTTCTCAAGGATAATGCTAACAAAAATTAAGAACGCATATAAATCAAAGTGTCCAGCAGGGCAGAACTGTTAATTCATTGGCAATTCCAGAATGCAAATGCAGCGTCAACATATACTTCGGTTCAGGATAATTGGAAAGCAATTATTTAATGACACCTCTTCCAAAATTCTAGTACATATGATCTTTCATACTGATTGGAATGGCTCCTATATACTGGGCATGGATAACAAAAATTGCCAACAAATCAAGCAGATAGTTTTCTTCTTTTATACCTGTATCTGTCAATTACGTTCGTCTCTGTCATCGCGATTGTGATTATTGAAGGAACACACGAAAGCTAATTTTACACCTGTCCAATATATGTATAACACTATGAATATATCCTTATACCTTATACCGTATAATAACAATATCCCAGACATACGCAAAGCTCCAACTTCCGTTAGCGTTGGCATTTGTTTACATTTCGTACCGGCAACTGTTTATTACTTATCACACTTAAGTAACTTTATTACTGTGTATTATTGATTCCATTATTTACATGGTTGACAAAATTTTAGACTTGCGGTTATAGGTATGACCAGTATACATTGATTTCAATATAATACCCTGACATTTAATTTTTATAAAGTATGGTGTGTGTTTGTAAAATTAGAGACATCGCGCCAGTTCTGGGAATATGAATCAATATCTTTTTCTTGATTGTTTCATCTTCAAACTGATAACGCATGATGCAAATAAAACAAGTATTTTTTGCAATATGTACACGAATATGCGACGTAACATTGTAAGACAGTATCAAATGCATATGCGCCATGATCATATGTTTACAAAAACATGTACAGTCAATGACTTTTATAATCGGTCACCTGTATTTATTGATGTAACACGAGTTTGTGAAGTTCATGTATTGAATCTTCAATCTATGCGAATATGCAGTTACGTTGGTACAGTATAATTCAGTTGTTACATTCATGTCAGCATAGCGTCTTTGAACTCGTCCATCTTATCAGGGACTGTTGGAATCACACTTATCAAGTCCACCGGTCTACGTGTCTCTTCCCGTCATTTTTTATTGACTTCTTTCATCTGGGTCGTTTGGACATACTGACCAGTCCTGCGAATATATCCAATGTCACCTTTAGTAAAAACGTGCATGGCACCTACCATTAGATAACTATAATACTAGGTATATACATCTGCCAACATGCTGCATATATCTGGTAATTTCCTTTATACCGAATAGAAATATAGTGTACATATACATGCAGTACTCCACCATATACTAAAATGCGGTACATTACCATATACCTTATCATACGCTATCGCTCATACACCATTCACACATTTATTGTGTATGTGACATTCCACCATATACATGTATGCACGTATTAGGAAAGTTTGTTTATCAGTTACCAACTTTTATGTTGTATTGCCAGCGCACCCCACGATAAATATAAGGAGCCAGGCAATGTGTCTGCTATTAAACAACATGAAACCGTCTGCATGATCCCGATCATATAATCGGTTCTGGGTTAGGTTGATTTTTATAATATTAGATTGTTTCTATGACAACCATCTTGTACAAGATAACTACCATGACTTCCGTCAGAATAAATATTTTTAAATGTTGCAGTGGTTTGTTTGTTTCAGCCAATCAGATCTTACTTCCAGATTCAAACGTGACTTCTGCACAACTTGTCAAGACGTTTGTCTTTTAGGAAAGAAGCGTCGCATATGATCAAGACTAGTGAAAATAAAGCATCCAATAAGTCAAGCCCATAATGGATTTTGATTAATAGTGCACACATCGTACAAACGTACGTGCCCTTACACGTCAATTTATCTCTAGTAAAAACTCTAGAACATAGAATGAGTGAAGCTGTATGCGTGTATAAAAATACATAATGACCTATAGCACTGGTTATTACCATGACCTAGTCTAATACACTACTAGTCTATATAATACAATACATGTACAACACTAACCACTTAAGTTGACGTAACATACAGTCCCGAATACTGCAAAAGTATTTTTGGTAGCCCAAATCGAACGAAAGGTGCACGCCATCCGACGAGAATATATTTGTCTCCGGATTCCATAAACCAGCTTTGTGTTTCCAGAAATGCACACCGTCACAATGCGTAATATTCTGCTGCAGATGTATGTTCGCTTGAATTACGTGTTCATTATACTCTGCATATGGTAGAATCTTTCTAGGTAGCAACTGACAAATTGATACAGTCTTTACTCCTAGGCCAATAATTACAAACTGTATGTAAGATAAATAATCTCTAACAAACATTACAGGATCATAAAATGGGTCACAGAGATCATTCGATCCCAAATCAATTATCACAATATCTGATCTCGCCAAAGAAGTGTCCATTTTGTGTAACCGTTTATGTTCGTCATTCCTTAACTTGAGACCTCCGAATCCATACATAGCTACAGTTACACCTTTTGCTCGCAGTGAAAACCCATCCGGTTTATCGTTAACAAAGCATTTTAAGCGCCTAACAGAACCATGCCCAAATAACGTTATCCTGCATCTTCTCTGTGTATTTTGGCAATCCGCCATATGTGTGTTGTATCGCAAACCAAACTAACAAAACAACGTTTTTAACACTCAATACAGCATACAATGCAATGTACAATCCTGTTAATATCCTATCAGTCGAATAATGCAAATTTTATCAGCCAAACACTATATCGAATCCATCTGTGAGTAGATGAAACCGGCATACTACTGTATTTGTTTTTCCTCGTTGGAAATGAAAGGTAAGAAAGAGACGACGTGATTAAGCTTTATTGTGCATAATAAACACAGTGACAACTTAAATTCGACAAGGACAGCTGAATAACCGCACAAACACATTCATTAACAATAACTACTTTATTTGGGGACATGCCCAGAATGTATAGTTACGATAAACAGAAATCGTATTTTTATAACATTTTACATGTATGTTGTGAAATTACTTTACGATAACCGATGATACTTTGTATTCTCGAGAATATTTAATTCGGAAATCTGCAATGAATTTATAGGCACATATACGTGTGTCGGTATTTTATCATAATTGTTGCATACATGTTCGAAATAATAGAAAGATGTGTCACATAAAATAATCATACCAATGACCATAAAACCATGTTCTTATCTAGGCCATAACGATGAGAGCCATATATATATTTAACCAAGTTGTTCAAACATAGGCTATTTGTTACTTTTGTCATTTTGCTCATTTTGTATAAAGTATTTTTTAAATCGCATTAACTATTAACGATTTATTAAACGACATTATCTATCACATCCCAAAAATAACCGCTTTAGTACGAACATTTAATCTGGGATCCCAAATATATCAAACATATCAACACGTGCTGAACGTTATCTTAAAACTGTCAAAACACGGTTTATGTAAACACTGATAACTATAAAAATCAACAAATGGAATGTACACAGGTGCGTAGCTGGCTTAAAGGGTACCGCATGTCAGAATTTAAATGGCCATTTATCGTTAAATAGACATGTAACTAATACAAAAATTAACAAATTTTAATTGAACAAAATTTATCAAGTGAGAAAAACTATATTAAATATCATGATTTCAAGCGTTTCCTATATATCATGGGCGCCGCCATTTTATAACTCTTTTATGTTGGAGGTTTTCGGTGACGTCATACATGTAGCTGCACTTCCGATCTAGTTCTCGCGAAAATTTTATTGTGTCGTTAGTGACTGCTCTCTACTGAAACTCTCATGTATATACACTTATTCACGTATTCACGTATTGATAGATAGATATATATACAGTACACTAGCGAATATCGAATGAAGACCATTAAACGCAAAAACGATTGTGAATTGGACTTAACCCATAAACATTGTTTTCTTCAGCGGAATAAGTGGGTTGAGTAATGCGATATGTTTTGTAGGCAGCGTTGTTTTTAATTTTCCTAATATATGATTTCACAATGCCTCAGCGTCAAGCTTCTGGTGACATCACGCGCAAAACGCCTTTATACTTTCGGGTAGGACTTAAGATTGCAGAATGAAGCGTACCAATGCCTTGGCGTACACAAGCATACAATTTCTGATGATTTCAGTACGAAGATTACCATATGCGACATACATATAGACTTAGAATATTATCCAGTTGGAAGCTCTTAAAAATGTGCTAACAACACTTATAGCTCAACTGATTTCTGAAATTTAATTTATGATTTTAAATACTCTTCTAATTCAATTCAATTCAATAGTTTATTCACTCAATTCATGGTATACATGACAATATGAGAAATAACAAAAATACATACAATATACAGTAGAGGCTAATTACATATGATCAGAACAGGAATATTGCAAAAATACTATAGTTATACTTTAAATGGATTTCCGATACTTTGTGTTGTTGTTGTTCGGTGTTTTTGTTTGTTTTGCCAATGGGAGAGTACCCTACATTAAATGAAACTATATTTAAAATGAAATAATCCAGACCTTATTATATTATGTATCTGGCGTAATAGTAGAATTCAACGACGTCGTTATATGTCAGTTGTCGAGTATGTTCTTAATAGTTTCTTAACAGACAACAAACCAAATCAAAACAACAATAATAGTTCCAATATCAGTTGAATTGTACAAGGATTTCTTAAATAAATTGACACAATTTTCTGTAATCTATAATGTTTGTTGTTTTAATGTTCATTACTTTATATAAACTATGGATATTGTGTCGAATGTAGTTTTTTTCTCTTAGAAGACGTTTTCTACTAAAGCGAAAGTGTTGACATTCAAATAAATAATGATATTCATCACCAACACTAGAATCGCACAATGGACATTTGCGCATATGTAGTTCGATACCGTTCCAACAGCCCGTTCCAACAGGCAATCTGTGATTACGCGTTCTAAACTTTAAAACATGTTTTAACATTTTTGTGGGTGTTGTAATCAAATATTTTTCAAATTCGAATTTATATATGAATAGTCTATAGATTTTACATTTGCTTGAATTTTGTAACAAACTTTCACAATGTTATAATTGCATGCTGATTAAACAGGTGCGATAATCCAATAAACAATAAAGAGAAGAGGCTAATTCCAAAACATAAGGTGTGAAAACGACATGGTATCTAAAAATTATTATTAAAATACAAATTAAAGCCAATTAATTGTGACAGGCCCGATTAGCTCAGTCAGTTACGTGTCTAACTAACAATCCAGGTGTCGCGAGTTCGAATCCCCACCCGGCGACAGTCTCTGTGATGATTGACATACAGCATTGTGTCTCAATATCATTTGTCTCTCACCGCTGATTCAAGTGGGAAAATTATCAGTTACTTGCGGTTGTGGGGTGTGTTCGAGTACTGGTTAACTTTCCAAGAAACAATGGTTAGGTTAACTGAACATCTGTACAGTAAGCCCTTGATGGCAAAAAATGACGTTAAATATTCAGTCAACCATTAATTGTTCATAAACTCATTTTATTTTTATAATCAATAGGCAATTTAGTTTATTGATATATGGCTTTTTCACAGTTAGCTAGGTCATTATTCTTGAATAGACATTTTAACTACCTCTACTTCGAGATGAAAAAAGATAAAGTAAAACCTTTGTTCCTTTATTTATTCATAAATACATGAAAATGTATATCTATTTTTCTTCTTATTCTTTGCTTTTGTATGTTATTCAACAGCAGAGTTTGTTTTACTGTTAAAATAGTGTTCTGGTATACAATTTGTGAGAAATATACATAAAATCATATAATATAATATTTTACTTGTAAGTTTGCATTGATATAGAAACTTTTATTAACGGAAAATGTTTAAATTAGTAATAAGGCGTAATACTATGTGATATAACATCCTGTCATAAACGCTGGGGTCATTAAACCTGAGGTGATCTACACTAATTAGGGTACAATACGCACACTGTGGCAGGGTATTTCTCATTACCACATGGTGTGAATGTAGTGTTGGTGAATTATGAATGCTCTGTCAAGGTGGACAGTAACTTACACTTTGTGCAATATGCCTGTAGACATTATATTCCATATGGCACTCCCTATAAGGAACAACATTAATACATGTTCAGGGAACTGGTAGAATAGATAACCATCATATATTAAATTGGGTAGTAACACAATTTGAATAATCAAAATACAGTGCCAGTTATGTAAAAAACACAAAAAAAATCATCCATGCTTCATCTAATTTTACTGAAAAGGGTATGAAATCAAAATTTTATCAGCCATTTCTCAGTGTGCAACAATGGCCGCACCAACTAAACACGATCAGAAAAGAGATATAATATTATTTCTTATTTTCTCTTAGACAGGTAAATATATGTAACAAACCATTTTCCCTTAAATTCCATTCGTGGTCTAAATAGTGTTTTTTGATTATGTATTGACTGTGTAGCAAACACTATATACCCTGATAGTGCAGCATGAATGTGCCGACTCGCCTGGATCTACATCAACACTGACCGCAAAAATTACTCTCTTTTTTTATCAAGCTTAGGGTAATTTTACTATTTTGAAATTCAATCATCAATGTCAGGCTACATGATAAGATGTCAGACTCGTGATTCATGGGTTTTATGTTTGATCTCTGGTTCATGATCGGTGTGACTGTTTAACAGTTATCATCATTTTGGGTGAAAGCTTCATAAGACATTGCTGTGTTTCTCTGTATTATTTCTGTGATACATTCTAAATCTTCTAAATTTCCAATAGTAAGGTCATTGTATCTGCAGCACGTATTTTCGTCAGACGAAGGCATCATTACACAGTTTTCGCAACTGCAAAAATCTTTCACATGTGCGAACGACTGTGCCGTCTCACTATTTCTCTCGTTTTCTAATTCATTTAACTCTGCTTCCGAAAATTCTGGTTCAAAGTCCTTCTCCGTTATTAAAATCCATTTTATTATTCTTACGAGTACTTTTGCCGGTGACTATAATTGCACGTTTCTATATCTGCTTTAGCGTATAAATTAATTATGTTTTAAACCGGAAGTGCAGTTAAGACGTCACGCAGGTATCCAATATGGCGACTTCCACCACAAAGTCGATGTGCAAAAATGACCGTTACAAAACGAGCTAATATATCTTTATGGACTCGAATTTATGCATATTGATACTATTAATAGAAAGCTGAACTCATAGCTATTTATATAATCCTGTTTTATACACAACGTTGCGTTCCCCTTTAAGTTGGATGTGCAGTCACGGGCAGTTTGTGTGTGGTTGGGGCTGGGGGTAGGTAGTCATGCTCTCCAATACACTTGGAACTAGGAACTTGAAATGGTGGCTTCTGGTGCATTTCAAGATATATTTACAGCTATACTCATGAGTTATAAAATGATTGATTTTACCCTTTAGGCCTATCCCCAAATCATTTTATATTGCATTTTTTTCATTTTTATTTTTTCATTTTTCGGAGTAAGTTGTCTGCAGATAAAACAACTGGCTTAGAAATTGTTCATCGAAACTCGCTTCTTTTCAACCATTGTCGCATCATAAACGAGAAATAGTAGCTCCGCAAACTGCTCTCTCACACATGTGGTAAATATGCAAAGTGTATAACACAGTCATGAGCATGTACTCGTGGGAAAACTTAGGCAGAATCAGTATCCCTGTATACTTAAATAAATGTGATTAGTTTTTAGCTCAGTAAATATTTCTTGGATATATTTTCGTCTATTCATTTATTAGGTCTTTCAAAATTACAAATACCATAGCCCTTACATGTTTAGTTAGAAATATGCCCATTTTCATACTAAGAACAATACGGACATTTTTATCATACGGTGGTGTGTCATTTTTAAACAGCTTCATAGTAGTGTCCAGTGCTCCATCACAGTACACTTCGTGTTTTGAGACAAGCTTCAAAATGTCGACACCCCTGTCCTCTTACCGCCGCTCTTGTTATCTATAAAAAATGTTATCTTTATATTTATAGCAGCATAGCTAATAATGTATATTTAAACGGAGAAATCCGACTAAAAGTTATAATTAGTTTTTTATTATATCACCAGTATATGTGTACGCTTGATAAAGAGGTACCCGGAGGGATTGTTTTTCACACGTTTTGGTTCAGGCTTTGAAAAGCATATATTTATATTTAAACTTATATCTGTCTAATGTCTACATATAGATTAACTCTATTCCCTGACTAGGTCACACCAATAACAAGAATATTGGTACAAGACGCTTCCTCGCTCAGCGTTTAGAGAATAAGTCCAGGGGTCGTATTCACCAACCATTCTTAAGAATATTTTAAGACAGTTTACATTTCAATGGTGGCAGGATCCTGCTTTTAGAGCGATGTATTCGTGTGACCGAAATGGCGTCTTTACCGTATCCTTAACACACCAATAACAGTTTGTTTCTTCTGTTCGCTTACATCTTATTGTTTTGTTAACTTGTTCTTCGTTATATATATACATATATATATATATATCATATTGGCTGTTGTTATTGCTACCCGTGTTGCACCCCTTAGTATTTATAACATTTTTCGAATTATATTTAGATGGGATTTACCGAAACGAAATATATTTTTAGAATATATTTAAGATATCAAAAGAGACTTGATTAGTCTTATAACGAGTGCCAGAAGGAGCAGGCGGATAAAACTCAGGTGCAACATTTCTGAACCGAGCTTGCAGAATTTATAACAATTTAAGAGTATTCCTACTTGGAAACAAAGTAAACGTTCTGAAAAGTAATTTATTCGTCTGCTTTATAATGAAATGTTCAACGGAGTACGATATAACGAATTGCAAACGGGTGCCGAATAAACTAAATACTCTATGTCTTGTCTCTCAACGCGGGAATGTTTTCAACTCAGCCTATGATTCTTTATAAGTGAGAATATGTTCAGACATCAAACTGATAGCAGTGATTTAACTGAGATGCATTTCAACCGGCAGCTGATGGAATTCAGTATTACATATTCAGTAAAGGAACCAAGGCGATGTTGGACAGATGGTGCTGTTTAAACCGTAAACAATGAAAGAAAATATCGTAGGTTATCAGGTATAGTGCGAATGTTTCCGAATGTAGACGGAGAATATGGAAAAGTCATACACACGAATACAGTAAGTGAATTGTAGTGGATCGATTGTTTGGTATTTTATGTAAAAAGAAGTTTATTATTTCATATTATTTTAAAGTACGTAGCATATGCTTCTACGTTCTTATTTTGAATACCAAACTATCAGAGGATATAAAAGTTACAGTAACATGACTTATTATCTTGCTGTCATATTTCATATTTGCCATTCGCTATACTTTTAAATTGCTTATTAAAAAAAAAGTTATTACGTATTGATAGATAGCCTTTGATTATTACTGTCAAAATGATGACTTGCTTAAAAAAGAAAATATTAATATAATAAAATCGATCGGCTATATCTTTCTATTCTGTATATGAAAAGTCTGATTTCAATTTACTGCGTGTATGCAATCTTGTACTATTAAGAATAAGTTTCCATACAGATGAACATTTTACATTACATAAAGCATGATTTTTTGTTTGATTAACACTTTTGCTTGTGTTATTTTTTGCGTTGAAATTCTCTTCTATTTTCACTTTCAGCAGTTTGCACACTGACCAGGAACGACATATCTTGGATGAAACATACCCCACCCGACTTTCCTAATGATAGTGTGATGTCAACTAACAATTAAATGTAAGTTTTCCCTCTTTCACTCTCTGAATGGCAAGACTTTAAAATGTTTTATTCGCTATATAAATAAAACAAAAAGCAATGGTGGATTTGCACCCACACGCACTTTACACCCACACACCTACCACACCCAAACGCCTATCACACACACACACACACACATATCACAAATCGGCTTTTGAAAAATTATGCATATAATTACTAGTATGGATTGCATAGGGCTGTTTTAGATATTAAATAACAAGCCATATAATATCTCAATTATACATTCATGACAGCTAAAAATAAATAACAACAACATCATTTATTTTTGTGCAAATAAAATATCTGATTTACGAAAACCGAAAATTTCAGCAAATGACATTCGTTCATCCAACTATCTCTTATGGTGTGTTCTGTCAGTGGCATGACTGTTTTGCAAAGGTGTGCTTTAAACATTCTGATATGATCAAACAATAAATAGTGCAGTATATTAAAAACAGAAAATAAATTGACAAAATATGTTTTCTTTATGAATTGCTTTAAAATTTTATTTTCTGTGTTCATAAATATGAAGATAACCCGATTTTTTCCCGATCAAATGATTCGTGAAAAGACAGTAGCCATTTACAAACGAGAGATGGTTATGTGTGCTAAACAATTGATTATTTCGTTTAAGTCTCCATTTCGAAAGTCATTAATTGTGTTTGTTTACGTCAGTTTTGCGTTAACTTTTTCTTTAATGATTTTCTTAAGCATGCATTTGGCGTTTATATTGAATTGCTGTGCAAAATACGTTGTGTGTATAAATGTTAATGGTGTATTTTAATATTCTAGAATGTAAAGTTTAAGTTTACACTTACAATGTGAACGGTAAATAATTTTAAAGTTGAAGTGTATAACATACTTAAAATCAATTTTATGTTTAAGGTCACGAACTTACAGCTAAGTAAACGTGGAATAAACCCATTGCAGACCAAGTGCGGACATTCCTTTTTGATTCATCAATGATCCAGCACAATTATGGCAGGGATAGCAGACAAGTTCCGTGTTGTATCGCAGACCAGTCCAATTCAACACTTACATATATAAGATAAGTTAATGTTATTACCTATCTATTTCCTTTATATATATGTTAACGTGTTTGATACTTGTTAAATAATTGTAAAACATATCAATCTGCAGGTTAATGCTTATTTAACGGTCAAAGTCGCTCTTCTAAGAGTATGACAGAGTTTGGTCGCGGAAATATTGACCTTTTAAGCACAACTTAGTCTTAAGTTTGGTGGATTTACTTGTTTCGCCTTATTTCGCATTCCTTGGTTGGTCGTTTTATGTATTTCTTAATTCTCTGCAAGACGCCTGCACCAGATCTTTAATATCATGTCATAAAAATATAAATTGAAGTATGTTCTATTGTAACGATATACCAGTAGCAAAGAAACATACTGTGTGAACTTAATTCGGTTGAAAGTTTGTAACAGTCGCTGATTGTTGCCTGTAATTATCATTATGATTTTAAAAAAAACAACATGTTCAAGCGCAGAAAAATACCCCGCTTTACCTTATGCTCTCTCTCGATTATAATTCAGATTGTTCAGTTATTGCTACTATTTATAACACCTTTTGATCATCCTCATCCTATGGTTACAAAGAGTTGTATAATCTGAATCATACTAAATGATTGACGTGTGTCATCTAGGCTAATGAAATATGCACCTGAACTTTTGCTACTGACTCATATTCAGGTATAGGATTCAATAATAATTAAGCAGAAATAAAAAGTGTGTTTATACAATTGGAGTCTTATCTAAGTCTCGCTTATCCGTTCTATTGATAACATTTTCTCGACTACATCATGACATTTCCAAATGTGTTAAAGTTATCTTGGTTAATAGTTCATATAATTCGTTATACGAATTTGATCATAAGAACAGGTTGGTCATTTAAAACCACGTCATAGTATTTCTGTCTAACAATCTGTAATTACATACACAACATACTATCTTGTTTCTGTATTTGTTGCTCTTAATCTAATCGTTAATATGTTGTCCAAATTGCTCCATGCAAACATGTAAGTATATACGGTTTTATCTACATATAATTGGTCGGCAGGAGGATATAGACTAAAATTGGCCCTTTCTGGAAGAAACAATGAAACTTGGCATACAGGTATAATATATTCATTTAAGACAAGGATACGTTTTATTTGAAAACTGTATACTAAGGTTCTCCGTAAATAATCCCTGAAGTCAGAACACATTTGCATATAGAATAGTATAAAATCATTAAAACAAATAACAAGAAAATATATCTGATTGTATAGTTTTAAGTCATAATTCGATAAATATAGATTGTAAGCTATCGTTTATCATGACTGAAAAATAAAACTATATATCATTGCTGTTAAGGGTGTGAGATTTATTTTTAAATTTCTGCCAGTTACTTACGGAAGGACGGTGGTTCTACTCAGTCTGGCTCTGGCTAAGGTTTTCCTCCACCATTAAAACTTGTTACCTGAAATGTGTTGAAAATGGTGTTAAACCTCATTCAAAAAGAAATATATATATTTGTTACAATAACAACTCAGTTTGATACTCCGGCTTGGAAAATGGATCGTTGGATACCAAAGCCTGTCAAAATTTCAGCTACTGTTGTCTTTGTCACTGCAATGTTTAAATGCAGTTTAGTATGTTTATCACTATTGTAATATGTATGGCATTCATGTTTACTGTATAAATTACATATACCATAAACCGATCTTTTGAAACCTAATATTTTACAGGGTCTGCAAATAAAAGGCAAGAAACAGGATGTTGGAGCCAGTTAATGTTTTGTTAGAACGATTTGTTAGAATGTATATGCATTCGTTTTTAAGTATGTATGTTGGAAACGCTTTGTATGCCAAATTATGTAAACAAACATCCATTTAAGTTGTCAGCGTTGTGCTGGTGCTTTATATGAACGTTTGTAAAGAATAATGTTTTATTATTGTTCACCGCGTGCCAGAGTTGTTTGTATTGAGTACTATTTTCAATTTGTGGTCAACCAGCTGACATATTATAATATACATTTGTACAGACATTCAAAATAAAATGTCAGCATTAGGCTGGTCTTTATTGACTGTTTATGATGAGAAAATGTTTGCATCATTTAAATCAAATATAGTCAGGTACAGTTTGATAGTGTTACTTAATGAAATTTATAGCATGATACTTGTGTTATATACTCATTCACTTTACATGCATTTATCATAATGTTGCTACTTTTAACCAAGGACTTCTACAGAAAGATAGGAAACTAACATCTCCCTACTAAACGTTTAAAAAAATAGCATGTAAAGAATTAATCATTTGGCAAATGAATCATTCAAATTTCACAGGCAACTGGTTTCTTTTACATAAAATGTACGGTGTATGCAATCTTGGATGATTTATACTGTTGTATCTAATGTATTTCCGAGATGAATGGAAGTAAGGATAATTGAAAACGAGATTTTGTGATGTTTCGCATGAATACACGAGAGTTCATAATATCAGTTGCTTTTTTTTTCTCTATATAAGTCCTTGTTTAATTTTAGTAATTTATATGTAAACAAACATTCATTAAATATTTCAGCATGCAGCTGCTTTTATATGAACGTTTGTAATAACAAATGTAATTTTAATGTGGCAATTATCTGACTATTCATTTAAATTTGAATAAACATTCATTGTAGATGTCAGCGTTAGGCTGGTCTTTGTCGAATGTTTATTTAAAGAAAATGCATGTACTGCATGTTCACATCATTGTTGATAATAAACTGTCAGTACAATTAAGCTGGTTTGATCCTTATTGTACAATTTTCACTGTATTGTTGTAAATTGTATACAAACATTTATTTAAGCTGTGAATAACTTTTTTGACAATATATACAGTTTTATCTTCAGATTTTTATGCATATTTTTCTTTTAATTTTTATTTTTCATTGACTTTACCTATTTTTTAATTGTAATCAAAAAGAAAAATGATGTATTATATAAATTATTGTTGTCTTCGAGAAACAAATTTAAGAATTAAATAATAATTTATAATATTCATGTAATTGTTGCCACTATATCTTTTCTGTATAAAGGGATACACCAAAATACATATTTAATATTCAGTAAGGTTTTACACCAAACCAACCACTATAGACTTAAGAGAGAAAACCCTCCTAAAGTCATTAAACAACATAATTTTCTTATACTATCATCTGCTGTGTCGAATTATATTTTATTTCTGTTTGATTTTTGTTTTAGCTCGAGCTACAGTCTATAATTTGTTAAGACTGGTGTGTCCCTTCAAGATTAATTTTTATATATATATATATATATATATGAATGTATATTACAACTTGATTGATACATATATTTGTACGGTTTGTTGAGGGATGGCCCACCCCGACCGTCACTGACCTATTACGGGGTGATTAAAATAATAATAATAATAATAATTTATAAAATTTATGAAAATTTAAAAAAAAAAAAAAAAATAAAAAAAAATAAAATAAAATTAAAATAAAAAAAAAAAAATAAATAAATAAATGAAATAAAATAAAATAAAATGAAATAAAATATAACAAAAAAAAAAAATAAAAAAAAAAAAACAAAAAAAGAAAAACAAAAAAAACAAAATCAAATAAAAAAAACAACAAAAAAAAAAACAAAAAATAAAATAAAATAAAATCAAAAAAAAAAAAAAAAAAAAAAAAAATCAAATCAAATAAAAAAAAAAAAAAATAAAAAAAAAAAAAATAAAAACAAAAAAATAAAAACAAAACAAAACAAAAAAACCCAAAAAAAAAACAAAAAAAAAAAAAAAAAAAAAAAAAAAAAACCCCCAAAAAAACCCAAACAAAATAACAAAAAAAAAAAGAAAACAAAAACGAAAACGAAAAAACAAAAAAAAACAAAAACAAAAACAAAAACATAAACTAAACTAAACTAAACTAAACTAAACTAAACTAAACTAAACTAAACTAAACTAAACTAAACTAAACTAAACTAAACTAAACTAAACTAAACTAAACTAAACTAAACTAAACTAAACTAAACTAAACTAAACATAAACTAAACTAAACTAAACTAAACTAAACTAAACTAAACTAAACTAAACTAAAACATAAACTTAACATAAACTAAACATAAACTAAACTAAACTAAACTAATGAAACGAAACGAAATGAAACGAAACGAAACGAAACGAAACGAAACGAAACGAAACGAAACGAAACGAAACAAAAAATGAAAATGAAAATGAAAAGAAAAGAAAAGAAAAGAAAAGAAAAGAAATGAAATGAAATGAAATGAAATGAAATGAAATGAAAGAAATGAAACGAAACGAAACGAAACGAAACGAAACGAAACGAAACGAAACGAAACGAAACGAAACGAAACGAAACGAAACGAAACGAAACGAAACGAAACGAAACGAAACGAAATGGAAATGGAAATGGAAATGGAAATGAAATGAAATGGAAATGAACATGAAAAGAAATGAAATGAAACGAAATGAAAATGAAAATGAAAATGAAAATGAAAATGAAAATGAAAGTGGAAATGGAAATGGAAATGAAAATGAAAATGAAAATGAAAATGAAAATGGAAAATGGAAAATGAAAATAATAGTAAAAATGAAATGTAATGGAAATGAAATGGAAAGAAAATGAAATGAAATGAAAATGAAATGAAAAGGAAATGAAATGAAATGAAAATGAAATGAAATGAAATGAAATGAAATGAAATGAAATGAAATGAAATGAAATGAAATGAAATGAAACATACACTATCATTGTCTTTCAAAGGTATCTACAGATACTGGTACATGGTATTTTATTAATTTTAGAATATGTATTAAATTTAATTTTATATTCATAGCAAATCTATGGACTACTCTATGGACAAAAACTGGGCCAAGATAAGTATGCAGGTAAATATATCCGTACCTATTTTAGTCTTATAAAAAAACTGAAGGCGAAACATATATATAAAGCGAAATACAATTAAATGCTTTTTTTCTTAAAATTTATGTTATGTTCTACTGAAATTTATTTTTAAATGTTATTCTGCAAAGCTATCATGTTTATGCAATTTGTATCTTATTGTCATCAAATGTTTTGTTTAGCCTTACACAATCATCTTCTTGTTTTTGTACGTGAAAAAAAATTAAACTTTCCGAAATTAAAACGTTAATAAGAATGTATATACAATTTAATGTGTGTTTAACGAATTAGTTTCATTATATGAGTAGGATTGAGAAAACATAGTGTCCATAGAGTTAAATAAATGTATGTCCATTGTTTAGGTAAAAGTGTTTTCTTTATTCTCAACAATTTCAAATCAACTATTATATTCAAATTAGTTTGATGAAAAGTATTGTTTGAATGCTATGTATTAAATGTCGGCTATTTACATGTTTTCTTACCATTAAGAGTAAACTATATCAAACCTCGACATATTGTAAATCCTTAATGATATTGTTACTGCAGAATTGTGCAATATTACTACATTAAATTGTTGGTGTGGTTTATCTATATCTAGCAAAACCAAAGTATCCAGAGTACGTTTTGCCGCAAATGAGACGCGACAGCCTAGGCGCCATTCCACTGAATGAACAGCTAGCAGATGCTGGGTTTTTCTATTCAGGTTTGACTATTTTTGTGAAAACGAATATTTATTAATGAAACGCAATAATGAAATGAGTCTTAAATATTTAAAAAAAAGAGAAAACAAACAGTGATTGGTAAAATTAACTATCAGAGCCTTTTCGGCAGTTTTCAATATTTCATGAGCCAGATTAGTGGCCGATGATGCAAAATTCAGCAATTTAAAAAAGACAACAACCAACACTTTAACACCCATTACTATATATTTTTTTGATGTTTTCTTATCATACCAAATTCAAAAAACATTCAACTGTTTGAGACAACCACTAATATGCAAAATAGAATATCTTTAAAGCAAGCAATTGTTAGAGTTATATCACCTTCCTAAATAGAAACAAAATGAAAGGTCTGCAAACATGGTAAGTTACTTAATTTCATAATATTCGGATAGTGTAAGTTGATACATTATCAAAATTGCAATACCAAAACATACCAAATCATAAAATGATACATTAATATGTGAAAACATATGGGAAAATAGACCTCTAAAAAGGGATATGACTTGAACATTTGCTATATATTATATACATGTTATTATCTGTCATGCTCTTCTCATTATATAACCGCCATCACCAAAATCGTTAAGGCGATAAACAATGTATGATGTTTGTGCTGAATGCAATAATTGAATTTGAATTGAAATATAAAATACTAAACATTCATCGGAAATGTATGATCCCAAGTGGGGATGCCAATTTCAGGGTTCATAAAATGAAATTTGATTTATGAGTTTGTATCTAATGATGGAAAACAATGAAATTACCATCTATAATTTCATTATTTTCAACAGTGCAATTATCGAAAATAGTTAAATGAGAAAATTCTATATTTCATGACAAAAGCAAAGAGGTATAATAAGTGTTTTTTGAAAGTTGATTTTTTTTATCTACAGGATACGGCGACGGTGTGAGATGTTTCATGTGCGGATTAGGTATGTTATAGGTGTTTATTTGGATAGTTGATACTTATACTCGTACCACAGATGCAATATTTACCATTAATAGAAAATTGTAATAGTTGTGCATTTAATTGCGATTAAATTTTAGGTACGTTTTAATAAAATGTATATACACATGGTATACTGTTTTAATAATCTGTAATTATGCCTTTTATGCAAAGAGAGGCGTAGAAATGTTTGCAATCTATTTCATTTTGTCGACATGTGGATCACTATGCTGTGATACATTCCTGTTGAATTACAGATATATTGTGTTATACTATGTATACAGTTTATCAGCGTCTTTATGAATTTGCATTTCTGTATGTAAATATGTCTTCAGGACGTCATCCTATGAAATATATATATATAAAGGGAGGTAATTAAATTCACAACATATATATATATATATACATACATTGAGTACCTATGTGCATGATGTAAGAGAAAAGTCATTATGGATATTTCTATCAACGTATATTTTTATGATGAAATACGGACGACTAGGGTAGAGCGAGGTTTGACGTACCCGCTGACAAAGTTTAAATTCTACAGTATCGTCTCTTGCTACTGACCTTTCTATGGCGGTGACCCCTATTTCCACTGCTTCTCTGTGAATGTATTGCACATAATATTATTAATATGTAAAAAAATAACTTTGCTTATTGTCTTTATGCTGTTTGTACGGGGCATGCCAATGATAATGGTCTCTGTCACCATATCCATTTTCATTAATAAAGAATAACCAAATTCAAACAAATAAAATAAATTGTGACTGTAAGTATGTGTACAATGTGTATATAACACACAAATATAATTGTATATACAATTAACTTTCAATTATCTACTTTTTCTAAGGCTACTGAGTACGTTTAGTATTTCATCTACTTTTCTAAGGTTACTGAGTAATTTTAGTATTTCATTAATTAAATGTATTCATTGGTCGACAGTTTGATGTTGATGTGTTTTAAATGTCCAACATGGCTGTGTCGTGTATTTGCCACCGACTTCCAAAAGAAGATTTACTATTTCCTTTGAATACATAGCTATGCTTCGTGCACTTGCCCGGTTCCTCACCTAGTATGTTCATATTTATTTTTAATTTGAATATATTAAATGTATTTAACTAATACCTGGACAGTTGATATATTATAATATCGTAATGTGTTTAAACAATATAAAAAATAACATATTGGCATATATTTATCATGGTATATTTTAAAGTCTACCCATTTGCAATCTTCGGTAGTGTTGTATGTTTATAAAATAATACATATACAATCATAATGTAAAGTCACGTTTTTATTTCAGTTATGGCACACTGGGAAACAGAGGATGACCCACGTATGGAACATTGTCAGTACTCGCCAAATTGTACATTTTAAGAGTTTGTACAGAATACAAGATCAAGGACAAGAGAAAAAGTTTTATAAAATAAAAAGAAGAAAGCATTTCTTTAATCAAACAGTGCGACACAACATCAGTGTACAGTAAGGGTACCATGTCTTGTTAGTATATCAAGTTTTGACTGTACGCCTTTTTAAACGATATTTTTGCTCTGTTCTGAAACTTTGTTATACATTTTTACATGCCATAAATTCGACAACATGGCCAATAAAATAAGTAGAAAAAAAGAAATCTGAAATTTCATATTGTATGTCTCAAAACAAGTATTTTAGCATTGAAATGGTTATATAAATGGAAATCAAATTAAAGAATATGTCTTATATGTATATTTTCTTCTCTTTTTGAATGGTTTCCTTGTCATTATGGTATATTGTTGGTAGATGTGAGAAATAAAATTGATGATAAAACGAATACGTTAAGACGAAATATTTGTTTTTACTGTATTCATATTTCACTGGTACATGTATACAAGGACCTGTATAGAAGGATAGGAAACTTGTATCTCCTGACTCCTGACTCTTCACTGATGTTGATAAAACAGCACACGAAGGATTCATTATTTGGCAAATTAATCATTCATAACTCACAGGCAACTGATTTCTTAACATAAACTGTAAGTTGTATGTTATCTTAGATGTTTCAACATGTTCCGACCATGCAAAATAATCTTGAATTAAAGATATTGAGGTCTGAACGAAAATTTCTCGTAATATTAGCTGCAATTTACACATTTTGTAATCAGATTCACTTTAACAATTGTGAACACAAATTGTTGGGAATGGTATTGTTCTGCTGAGAATTTCATTTTGCAAAGAGAATTTTGATTTGTGTTCCTGAGGCGAATGGAAGTCAAGATAATTGAAAACGAGACATTGCGAGATTTTGCGTGAATTCGCAAGCAAACACAAACTGTCAATCAGTTGCATTTCCTTCTCTATATATGTCCTTTATGTATATACATATAATTAAAAGACTATAAAGTGTTTCAGTAATGTGACAAACGTTCATCAAAACATAACAGTCGAGAAATAAAAAAAAAACACACAACCAAACAATATCATTTATATTAGAATAAAAAAAACCCCATCCAATATATGAATTGTTAAATATAGGCGCATCAAATGACCTTTACAAATGAACTTTATAATGACGAACACATTTGCTGTTAAATACACTGAGCAAGGCGTATACGTGAATATGTATTTGGTGTGGCTTGCAACCAGCGTGCCTGATTTTATATACTTTTCCTATATGTATAGATCTGTGGAGAGAAAAACGCGTGTTATGTTTTTGTTCTATCAAAACAAATAAACTAGTATCTTCTAGTACATACATAGACGTATAAACATTAGAGAACCATAACCGCCTTTGCACCAATAGAAGCAGTATAAGATAAACGTATGCATGTATCTTTCAATGCCCATCGTCTGTCTTGTTGGTCATTTGTGGCCACAGTAACAAATTATCCCGTTCTTGGACGATATTCTACTTTCTGTAATACCTCGGAATATGGAACCCATTCAATTTTGCTCAAGAATAAAATATTGCTGAAGCTGTTGCTTGGGGGAGGGGGTGGTAAGTTGTGTTTTATGTTTCAATACACAATAAAACTGGGTCTGCTATTTTCTTCTCTTGTTTGCGATATGCATGTAGTATAGTTTATTATCCTCGTCATAGGTCTAGTGGGGTCGAGGCCATTCCGCACTTTACCTTACAAAAGCATATTAATTTTGATCTTTTAAATCCCCCACAAACCCTGCCATTAGCTATCCGTAGCCCAGTTTGTTTTAAGAAATATAACATAAAGTGACCATTTGAATTAGTAACGTTATCCTTAAAGTTTCGGATCATTTCCTTATCAATACAAAAAAATGTATTCAAAAGATTACAAACATAATCACACTGACCTCCGACTCTTGCATTAAAATCTTCTAAATACATAAAATTAATGTCATCATTTGATACAGTTTCAAATTCAATCATATTTTCAATGAAAACGTCATATACATTTTTATCAATAAAGGCATTTCTGCTGGAATTATCAGGAACAATGTAGCACAAACAAATATATAAATCATGTTCAAAATTAAACAACTGTCCTTTCAATTAAATCCATATATGAGAATCGTTATATTTTAATATAAAAGTACTATCCTTTTCAAAACGTTTACTTAAATATAAGCATGCACATGTTACATTTATATACATTAATGTTACATTTATATACGACCGCGGCGTGGTCTAGTGGTAGAGCGTCCGTCTTACATGCGGCCGGGTCACACCAAAGACTTTAAAAATGGTACTAGAAGCTTCCTCGCTTGACGCTCAGCATTTAGAGGAGAGTTCTAGGTCTGGTCGGCCCGGTGTCAGTATAATGTGACTGGTAGGGGTATCATACCATATATTTGCGGCATGATACTCCAGTGTGACAGCGCTTAGAATACTAACTCAAGTAGACACCGTCGCGATATGACTGAACAATTGTTGAAAGCGACGCTAAACACCATACAACAACATAAAATTACACAGCCCGAATTTCGTGTGGTATTTTTTGTTAATTATGTTCTATATAATTCATAATGAATAAAGCCATTCACGGTGAAGTCCATATCGTTACTCCCCCAAGTTTCTGTTAAACACACACTATCATTATTTTCAAAGATTAGTTTTAATTCCGGTGTATTTAATTTACTCAAACGTTTAGATTTTAAACATTGAATATTCAATAAAGCAAAATTCATATCACTTTGTTTTTGACTAGCCACATTCCTGAGGTAATCCTCCTGTCGTATGTCCTAGTTGGTTACAATTTGTTGACTGTCTGACGTAGTTACGGGATTTCCGGGATTCCCGTCGTTGATTGGTTGCGATGTTAGTGGTGCCCGCTGTGTTCGTTTCGCTGACTGAGCACTCACAGACCGCTGACAATTTTGATTGGCTGATGACTTTTTAGACCTGCCCCATTGCTTGGTAGCGGAGTCGCTCGGTTGATTATCTGACCCTGATCGCGCACGTGGCTTGGATCTAGCGGCATATATTTGCCTCAGTTTGGGAAACACGTGCGTGTTGTCACCATAAGGTTATGTTGATATTCGTGATTCTGACACATGTGTATTGGATGAATTACTTCACACAATAATTGTTTTTATTGGGATTGTGATAATCGGGATTGAGAGGTAAGCACGTTTGTATTTTGCACATTGTTATTACTCTGTCGTGCATCCTGTTAACTGCAAACGTTGCCCAATGGAAATATGCGTGATGCAGAAGACACATTCTTACAATTGTCAATGTTTTGATTTTGTTGTGTAGCATGTGTTGTTGAAATGCTAGTTGTCTGTGGCTCGTCTGTGTTGTTTTGCCTTTGAGAAGCGACCGGTGAGCCTCTTATGTAGTTCGGTTTATACATAGCCCCGGATTTTACCATACGGTCCCAGTATTGGAATTCATTGAATTCAACTTCACCGTTTACTAAAATAGCTGCAGGGAAGATCATTTAGGCGTTGCAGTACGGTATCTTACGTAGTCGTTTTAATTCCGACCATAGTGTCTTCCTAGTGGCAACGCTTTCTGGCGGATAATCCCGGTCGATAGAATAGCCTGTTGATTTGAGCCGTTTTGCATTTTGCATTACAATGTCGACCTCAGAAATCAGAAGCGGTCGCTTAGGCTTACCTTGTACACGTGATAGCTTCCCCAACCGCGGAACCCTTCAATATACATTTGATTTTGGCCAAGTTCAAAGTAGTTGTAAATAAAGTCATATAACTTATACGCCTCTGTGTCGTAACTCTAATGATGGCCATCAATTAAATTATTGATCTGTCTGCTTTTTGCCTCCAATTCAATAATCTTGTATGTCAGCTGTTGTATCTTAAACACATTCTCGTCAATGTGGTTCTCTAAATGCTCGATTCCTTCATTTCGTTTTTTCAAAGAAGATTTTTCTGTCTCAATTTGCTTTTGTGATTGCTCTACATGGACCTTTTTTCAAATAAAACAGTTATTTTTTTAAAATTACAAACGTTGATGTATCTACGCTAACTGTATTCACTCGTTTTCTCTTTGTTCTCTGCTCGCGCCATTCTCCATTGTCCAAACCTTTTTTCTGTAGAAATTTCTGTAGAAATTGGATATACTTCACTTTCTTTATCATCAGAATTCAACATCTGACTAATTGATCGTTCATCATCATCATCATCATCATTATCATCATCGTCATCATCATCATCATCATCACTCATTGTCGATAATTTTTAACTTTTCATTTAATAATACGGTTGTGATTCGAACTTAAAATATCACTATCAATTTTACAATGTCGCTGTGTCAGCCATTGATATGAGCTTCAATATAATTTTATCGGATACCATTATTACATAATATTTGTAACATGTATCTCCATTAGTTTTTGCTACAAAGCTCTTGTGCCAGACAGTTTGCATAAACGAAAGGCGATATGCATGTAAGGACAATGCACACAACATCAAATAACACCATAATTGACAATTAAGCACCATTATCCTGATAATATTTATCCGATTTTGTCAGTCCAAGAATATGTTATGGTTTTATGTTACTGCTATGTAAGTATGGCGAATAGCAAACGAAAGATACGAGTGCTAAAGTGTAAACAAGCTGTCAAATATCACAATGAATTCGAATGACGATTCAAGGGCTACTGATGCGATTTGGCTAGTTAAAGGGTTTGAGATGTTATGGTTATATAACTATCGGTGGAGCGCTTGGTCCAGTGGTAGAGTACCGAACCCATGATCGGAGGGTCGTGGGTTCGATCCTCTGCCACGGCTATGTGTAAGTTAATAAAATCGAGAAAAAACACTCAAGCACAAACTACATCAACTAAATTCAAGAGCCATAACTCTGATAATAATCATTCAATTTTGCCAGACTACTGTTTAAGATTAGATAAGATTAAAATAAATAAATGGGAAAAATAAAAGAATAAATACACGCATTATTTATTTTATAAATGGAGATAATTAAAATCACAACAACGGAACTTTCGATTTCTTGGGATCTTTTCTGATGCACATTCACAATGTATGATAGATATAGACCCCTCCCCCCCTACCAACCCATATCACACCATGTACACACTGTGTATACTATATATATGGAGATAATTATTTGTGAACATCCAGACATGAATGTACAGACCAGACTACAGCGAGCGCGTCTAACTATAACGCAAACCATAGACACAATATCTACGCATCTACCAAACTAATAGATTTGACGTCAACCATGACTTATATTCTATGGTTTTACACGTAACACATCTTGCTTCCGTTGCTGTGATTTCAAATATCTCCGTTTACGAAATAAATACATATTAATACACTGTATCTTTATGATCCAACCGGTATCTATGTCTGTCCTTTATTATGCGTATGAGTAGTCATGGATCATTAACTGGAACCTACTCATATAAAGCTATCAGTTTATATATGTAATTGTCCGATTAGTCAAGGATTTTGTATTGAAGCACTTTATTTATTTCTATCATATGTGCAGTAGTAAGCAGTTTAGAAAGTTGCACTTAATAGATGCCAATATGAGATTTCTAGCCAATTCTGCGTCAGTTTTGACTTGGAACCTCATCGTTGTTAAGTTACTTAGAATTGATATTCTGAACACTGATAGGAACCAGACAGTTTAAACAAGTGATCAAGGAGTGCATTATTCTGTTTGTGATAGCCAATAATGGATCAATGAAGTATTATAGCTCAGAAACATCCTGTAGATTTTAATTTTTAACACTAACATAACAAGTTAACCATAATGCTGATATTATTTACGAGATGGATATTGGGGCAAATATAGTGCTCATATGAAAGAATATGACTCATTTACTTTTATGCTGTAAATTATTGGGAAAAGTTCAGGATTGTCAACGTGTGCCTTTAATCAGAGTTATATAAATGTAGGTGGATTAACATATGGTCGGGATTTGTTGGTGTGCATTTGGATGTTCCTTGTGATTGATATAATCTGTAAATCAGGACCAGCTCCTCCGATTGGGTCCGTTAAATAGCATCACATTTGAGCACGTTTATTGGTCAGTTGCTTCAGAGAAAGTTTGAATGACGTCACATTTTAATAAGCGCTCAATTGCAATATACTGTAAGAGTTCCCTGTTTTAATGGGGGTTGATATACCTGATTCGGGAGATACCAGATTTTATATATAGACTACATGTACCCTTGTATTCATATACATGATTCGGGAGATACCAGGGTTAATATATAGGCTACCCTTGTATTTATATACCTGATTCGGGAGATACCAGGGTTAATATATTGGCTACCCTTGTATTCATATACCTGATTCGGGAGATACCAGGGTTAATATATAGGCTACCCTTGTATTTATATACCTGATTCGGGAGATACCAGGTTTTATATATTGGCTAACCTTGTATTCATATACCTGATTCGGGAGATACCAGGGTTAATATATAGGCTACCCTTGTATTCATATACCTGATCCGGGAGGTAACCAGGTTTTATATATATGCTACCCTTGTATTCATATACATGATTCGGGAGATACCAGGTTTTATATATTGGCTACCCTTGTATTCATATACCTGATTCGGGAGATACCAGGGTTAATATATAGGCTTCCATTGTATTCATATACCTGATTCGGGAGATACCAGGTTTTATATATAGTCTACCCTTGTATTCATATACCTGATTCGGGAGATACCAGGTTTTATATAAAGGCTACCCTTGTATTCATGTACCTGATTCGGGAGATATACAGTTTTATATAAAGACTACCCTTGTATTCATAAACCGGATTCGGGAGATATCAGAGCTTATATATAGGCTACCCTTGTATTCTTATACCTGATTAAGGAGATACCAGGTTTATATATAGGCTACCATTGTATTCATATACCTGATTCGGGAGATACCAGGTTTTATATATAGGCTACCCTTGTATTCATATACCTGATTCGGGAGATACCAGGTTTTATATATAGGCTACCCTTGTATTCATATACCTGATCCGGGAGGTACCAGGTTTTGTATATATGCTACCCTTGTATTCATATACATGATTCGGGAGATACCAGGTTTTATATATTGGCTACCCTTGTATTCATATACCTGATTCGGGAGATACCAGGGTTAATATATAGGCTACCATTGTATTCATATACCTGATTCGGGAGATACCAGGTTTATATATAAGCTACCCTTGTATTCATATACCTGATTCGAGAGATACCAGGTTTTATATAAAGGCTACCCTTGTATTCATATACCTGATTCGGGAGATACCAGGTTTTATATATAGGCTATCCTTGTATTCATATAACTGATTCGGGAGATATAAAGTTTTATATATAGGATACCCTTGTATTCATATACCTGATTTGGGAAATACCGTGTTTTATATAAATAGGCTACCCTTATATAATTATATACCTGATTTGGGAGATATAAGTTTTGATATATAGGCTACCCTTGTTTTCATATACCTGATTCGGGAGATATAAGGTTTTAAATATAGGCTACCCTTGTATTCATATACCTGATTCGGGAGATATAAAGTTTTATATATAGGATACCCTTGTATTCATATACCTGATTTGGGAAATACCGTGTTTTATATAAATAGGCTACCCTTATATAATTATATACCTGATTTGGGAGATATAAGTTTTGATATATAGGCTACCCTTGTTTTCATATACCTGATTCGGGAGATATAAGGTTTTATATAAAGGCTACCCTTGTATTCATATACTTGATTTTGGATATACCAGGTTTTATATATAGGCTACCCTTGTATTCGTATACCAGATTTGGGAGATACCAGGTTTATATATAGGGTACCCTTGTATTCATATACCTGATTCGGGAGATATAAGGTTTTATATATAGGCTTACCTTGTATTCATATACCTGATTCGGGAGATATAAGGTTTTATATATAGGCTACCTTTGTATTCATATACCTGATTCGGGAGATACCAGGGTTTATATATAGGCTACTCTTGTATTCATATACCTGATTCGGGAGATATAAGGTTTTATATATAGGGCTACCCTTGTATTCATATACCTGATTAGGGAGATACCAGGTTTTATATATAGGCTACCCTTGTATTCATATACCTGATTCGGGAGATATAAGGTTTTATATATAGGCTACCTTTGTATTCATATACCTGATTCGGGAGATATAAGGTTTTATATATAGGCTACCCTTGTATTCATATACTTGATTAGGGAGATACCACGTTTTATATATAGGCTACCCTTTGTATTCACATACCTGATGAGGGAGATACCACATTTTATATATAGGCTACCCTTTGTATTCATATACCTGATTAGGGAGATACCACGTTTTATATATAGGCTAACCCTTTGTATTCATATACCTGATTAGGGAGATACCACGTTATATATATAGGCTAACCTTTGTATTCATATACCTGATTCGGGAGATATAAGGTTTTGTATATAGGCTACCCTTGTATTCATATACTTGATTAAGGATAAAACAGGTTTTATATATAGGCTACCTTTGTATTCATATACCTGATTCGGGAGATACCAGGGTTTTATATATAGGCTACTCTTGTATTCATATACCTGATTCGGGAGATATAAGGTTTTATATATAGGCTACCTTTGTATTCATATACTTGATTAGGGAGATACCAGGTTTTATATATAGGCTACCCTTGTATTCATATACCTGATTCGGGAGATACCAGGTTTTATATATAGGCTACCCTTGTATTCATATACCTGATTCGGGAGATGTTTATATATAGGCTACCCTTGTATTATAGTTTGAAATATTGCATAATATTGCATCAGACTATATTTCAAAGTAAGGTATTGCGTTTAATCTATATCAAGGGGTTACAATAGTATTTACCTCCGAATCAGTATATTAACCCCCAGTGGAAAAAGCAGGACATTCTACACCTGTTCCACAATTCTTAGCTATTGGACACCTACTAAACTGTGACGTCATCAATTTTCCTGAACCAATTACCCAATCAACGTGATTAAATGTGGTTTTCCAAACATGATATTTAACGGACCCAATCAGAAGAGCAGCTTGGTACGTTATACAGACTGGTTTACAACGATAATACCAGGGAAGTGCTGTTTTGTTACGAAAGAACAGTATAACTTTATTGAACAACTAGTGACTGATGTGATATCCAAATATATTATATATCGAGTACAGTCAAAAGGTACACTATATACATGTAAAATCACATTGACCGACAGTCGAAATATCGTCTTTTGTAACAAAGTGAACACAACAACACAGCTATTCTAAGAATAATAAAGTTTATTTAAGAGTCCAATATACTTACTTAGCACAAGTAACATAACCTTATTTAATCTAACTTAACAGAACATCATATCTAAGCGATCTCCTAACCCAACGTTAGTTTTTCCTACTCTTTATATAGCAATTCCCAAAATTGCTAACCGTTTGTTTACTATCGAGTCATGACCAGCAAGGTCAACTTCACATCCTTATTAATTCCTAACATGAGTATGTTACTTTATTTAGCTTACAAGATGGTGATACATGATCAACATTTACTGAGTATTGTATAGGCGACTTACGCCTAAAGTCACATAGACATACATCATAGTTAAAAATCTACCTGAAATGAAATCAATGAATGATAAACAAACATGATAACAACATGACGAGCCCTTAATGAACAACTTAAGCATGAAAGCATGACGATTAAAAAACATAACAACATAGTTATAACCAGACATCACATAATTATTATTACAAATAATATAAAACGCGGAAAACTAAATTATCAGAAAAATCTAGATCAAACTTGAAAGTTTTGAAATCCTGAAAAAGAAAGTCGTGAAACGAAGTGAAAAAGACAACCCAGCCATTCTAAGAATAAAAAAGTTTATTACAAGTCCAATATCTAAGCGATCTCCTAACCCCTTCCTTTACAGTTAGTAGACGATCGTATCTAAGCGAACTCTTACCCCCTCCCTCTATGTTTAGTTTTCCCACTCTATATATATCAATTTCCAGACGATCGTATCTAAAAGAACTCCTACCCTCTCCCTCTAGAGTTTATTTCCCACTCTTTATATAGCAATTCCCAGACGATCGTATCCAAGCGAACTCCTACCCCCTCCCATCTAGAGTTAGTTTTCCCACTCTTTATATAGCAATTCCCAGACGATCGTATCCAAGCGAACTCCTACCCCCTCCCATCTAGAGTTAGTTTTCCCACTCTTTATATAGCAATTCCCAGACGATCGTATCCGAGCGAACTCCTACCCCATCCCATCTAGAGTTAGTTTTCCCACTCTTTATACAGCAATTCCCAGACGATCGTATCTAAGCGAACTCCTACCCCCTCCCATCTAGAGTTAGTTTTCCCACTCTTTATATAGCAATTCCCAGACGATCGTATCCAAGAAAACTCCTACCCCCTCCCATCTAGAGTTAGTTTTCCCACTCTTTAT